>JAFFSR010000393.1:2467500-2855000 GCA_017163975.1 Anastatus disparis
AAATACGGCAAAGGAAAAATCAATCACGATTGACAAACCAGGGGCAGTGGAACAAGGACCCTCTCGGGACACTGCAATACCAACCACCATACCATTGTTGTCAGAAACTCATGAAATTGTGAGTACTGCGAAGCACACTGTCGAAAATTTCATAACGGACCTAGAAGTAGGTTCTGAAGAAGCTGATATCGAAGATAACCTAGAATCCTCTATAATTCCGCGACCACATGAGCGAGCGTTATCAACCACACCCAGTGTACGACCAGCTGTGCCAAGACATAGTAGCACTCCCAGGACTATCAGAAAACCAATACCAAAACCCAACTTGCAGGCAATCCCAGAAGTAACTGAAAGATCGGTTAACATTGAATATTCTAAAGCACCAGATGACGTTATGGGTGTAATTCTACCTAACCCATGGACTTGGAGTGATGACCCCCTTACCTCTGATGCGAGTACAACGAAGGCTGTCATATCTGACGACGGAGTTCAAGTAATAAAACCCACCAGGCATTGCCTCACATACCAACGAGATAATATTATTCATTTTATCTCTGGTGATTGCGACCGACACGATCCAATAACAAAACTATTAAATGACATTGGAGCAATAGAACGAAGGGATATAAAAAGACGAAAACCTAAGAAGAGCAATATCATTATCACTCCTTATAAGCAGCACAAAATATTTTCATTGGTAGTTAAGGACTACGAGGAGGATTCGTTAGATTGCGAGGATTTGCGTAATCTCTTACAACGAACAATTGACATATTCCAAAAGCAAAACATTGCTACCGTTAGAATATCAAGAACAAGTAAGGTGACTAACCATCTAGCACCTGGAACACTTAGTGATATTTTAAGGGAAGAGTTTCAGAACACGGGCATTCTTATAACCCTGTGCTACGGAAAGTCTGAATATCTTACAGAGGAGCAAAGAAATCCAATCATTTCTACTTTGCATGACAGCTTGATAGGTGGTCATAAAGGCATAAATCAAACCTATGCTAAAATCAGAGAAAGATATTATTGGCCAGGCATGAGAAATGATATTTTAGATTATGTACGAAAATGTTCCATTTGTAAACAACACAAAATAGATCGGATTAATAGAAAGGCTCCTATGGTAATTACCGACACACCACTAGACAGTTTCGACAAAGTCTCTATCGATACGGTGGGAAAGTTAAGATTAACGACTTCGGGGAACTGCCACTTGCTGACGATGCAGTGCCATCTAACTAAGTACGTCATAATTGTTCCTATTCCGAATATACGGGCAACGACTATAGCAGAGGTTCTAGCTAAAAATTTAATCTGCCAATTCGGAGCACCTAGAGCCATACTATCTGACAGAGGTACCAGCTTCATGTCCGACCTTATGGCGGCATTATTGCAACTACTCAAGGTAACTCAGTTACATTCTTCTGGTTACCGACCGCAGACTACTGGTGCTTTAGAACGTAGCCACGCCCCTCTCGTGGACTTTATCAGAACGTATTCTGAACATTACGAGGACTGGGACCGTATAGCACCATTTGCCGCTTTCTCATACAATACAAGTGTTCATGCTTCGACGGGTTTTACACCATTTAAATTGGTTTATGGAAAAACTGCTCGTTTTCCTCTCAAAATACCGTCTGAAGATCGTTTGGCGACATACAATCAATATCTAACAGATCTTGTTAAAAGACTGGAGGAGATAAAGTTAACATCGGGACAAAACCAAGTGGGAAAGAAATTTCTTTCAAAAAAATACTACGACAAAAAGGTCAAGACATTCCAGCCAAAAATTGGACAATATGTATATATAAAAAATGAGCCCCGAACCTCAAAATTTGAGAAGTATTACTTGGCACCCTTAAAAGTAATAGATATACTAGGGCATAATAACATCTTGCTGGAAACCCCCGATCATAAAACTATATTAAAACATATCGATAAGGTTAAAATTGCTTAACGATATTAACAATTCCATTACAGGCTCAAATACCAGCTATGAAGGGTTACATCTTGACGACCCTAATCTCAGTGGTGATCTTGTATGGACTACAAACCACAGGATTACCACCGCATAAACTGACGCCTTTAAACACTAATCCGGGCATTTATTATGAGAAAATAGGCATTTTAAGACTAAAACGAGCGGAGTGGAAAATCCTTATACATGTGAACACCGACATAATTGACTCTCAAATAGACATAAGCCAGGTTATCAATCTATCGATTAATAACTGCCGGGAGCAACTCGCTAAACTAAAATGCCAACCCAAAATAGTTGATCAACGAACAGCTGCTGTTGACAGTTACAGAGAGTGTTTGAAAAGCTTTGACAGCGAGGATTGCGAAAATGCGTTAAACTCGCACGTGTTATTAGGAAAACAGAGTCAAACTTACAAATTTCAAAACCAAGCCAAGGACCTGTTGACTAGATTGCATTTTAAAGACAAATCAAGTAATAGTCAGGAAACTATCAAAAGATCAATGACGCCTTTGGGTATCATTGGCAGTGTTAGCAACACACTTTTCGGGCTAGTCACGGAGGATGAAATAGAAAAAGTACACCAGAACATCGATAGACTGCTAAATGATAATAAAGAAATCATCAAACTAGCAAATCAAAAGACTCACCTAATAACGACTAATTTTAAAAGCCTAGAAAATATCACGAACAACCATGCTAACGCGCTGAAGAACTTGGAAAAGACGATTCAAACACTTGAATCTGAGCAACAACGAGACTCCTATCTTCGAAGTCTCACTGCCCAATATAACCGTTTAACTGTGGCTATTGAACAGACTCAAGAAGCCCTCAAACAATTAATCAAGTTAGTTAAAAATTTATTACAAGGGAAGCTACCTTGCGAACTATTGACTCCCCAGCTCCTAACTCAAATGAGCCAGGATATTACAGAACATTCGAGCGATTGGGATTTACCTATGCCTACCAAACATGCGAGTCCTGAAGAAATAGCAAGGATCTCGAAAATAGATGCTGTCTACGACAACAACCGGCTGATAGTAATGTTATATCTGCCCATGGTAGAAACAGAACCATATGTACTGTACCGTATGTATCCTTTATTGACTACCCAATCATGGAAAGACCAACACCTCGGTTTTGCTAAAATCCAGCCAACTCATGCGTTTTTAGCGATAAACGAGAAAAACAAACAATACGTAAAGTTCGACCATGACTACTTACACGAGTGTACAAACCATGCTTATGGGATGATTTGTGAAACTCATTGGCCATTGCTCGATGTTCCGACTTCTAAAGATTGTGAACTTCTGTTATTGACGCAACCTACGGAAAATCATTTCAGACACTGCACTATAATCTATCTAACCGAGCCCAGCTCTCAATGGAGCTATCTTCATAATGAAGCTGCATGGTTGTATTCTTTAGTAGAATTAACAACTGTTCGAATTACCTGTAACCAACAAAGAGACCAGATATTGCAGTTAAATGGGACTGGGAAAATTCAGATACCTGATGGTTGTACTGGTAGGACTACGCAAGTGACCCTAGGGGAAATGACGACTCGTACAAGTACCGAGTTTTACACCTACCAACCTAAGCTACATCTGGAAATTACAGATGTATTGACAAAAAGTATTCCTGACCATCTTATGAAACCTAAGGAATTATTTCCAATTCTGCAACTTAAGGATGAATATCAATGGAACAATCGTGACGTGCAACAAATTTCGTATAAGCTAAAGGAAATAGCACAGCACAAATTAAACAACAATGGACTCCAACATACTGTGTATGGAAGTTACGGGTTGGGAATGCTGCTGTGTTTTGCAGTTATAATACTAGCAGCCAAGACTATTAGATGCAGACGCACCGCTGGAACATACAAGCCACGGGCAAGAAAACGCTATCAACCCAAAACCTGCCATGATCTAAAAATCTTAACTGCGGGTGTAGGAAGTGACACCTTACCTGCCACAGACAAAGACCAGACCCCGACCACTGTTACGACAGCACAAGGGTTACAACAAACAGCTGTAGTAGACAATTAAGGAATAAAGATTTGACGTCTCTATTTCTAAACGAACATCGAATCAGGATGTCGAGAAATGAGACCTTGCAATTGACGAATAACAAAGACCAGACCCTTTGGGAAATCATCCGAGATCTCGAACGACAAGGGCCTGTCCAACAGATAACTACACTAGAATACGTTAACCATAAGTATACTAGACTCCAAATAAAATTTTTTGATCAGTTTTCTTCAGAAAAACCCACATCTAATGATAAAAATGACTCTACGAACATTGACCCTAACCGACTTTTTTGTTTAGTAACAAAAAATGACACAGTACAGACTTTAGCTTCTGTATTTAGACCTTATGGATTATTAGACTACGTACATGTCACTCGTGGAAAGATGACTGAAAACCGGTACGGATACGTAAGATTCATACATAAAACTGACGCTCAAACAGCTTTGCTACAGACCCGTAGTCAATACGGAGCAAGACAAGCCGAGCCTTTACGACAGAAACGTAAACGGAACGAAACTCATAACATCTGGACTAGGTGCAGTAATTGTAACCATGACATTACTACACAATATAGACGCATGCATATGCTGTTGTGCCATGACCAACAACCCCAGACAAACGGTTCCGAAAGACGGCATGATGACCACATCTACTTTATATGCAACCTGTGTAAGAAACCAATTACAGGTAACTACGCATTGCATAGTAAAGACTGCGTTCACACGCAAGACATACCTATACTACCGGAGACCACCTTTAACCAGGTGTCCGATGTGACTGAGTTACAACCTAACTCATTGACATGGGCAGACGTGGCTACCAATATTGCGGCTCCGCCCACCGTTTCTATACCTTGCGACAATGCTAAAAAGCATTCTTTTTCCTTGACGGAGTATAAAGTGCTCCAACAGGCAATACGCCTCATCCTCAATCCTGCAGAACCTAAACCGCTTGCTTTATATGTAGATAATTTAGAACTTGACTAATTATTCACCTATCTTTTTTTTTAAATGCTAATTAACGTGTAAATGGCATTTAATTAACCAATGCATGCGACTAACCTGACAAACCACCATAACAATTTTTTAATGCATTTTTATTTTAGGTAATGAAACGGGAGCCAGACTCAGACGACTGCCAGCATGAACTGCTGGCCTACCCCAACAACAACCGCCAAAGGTACGAATCCAAGCTTGACCAATGTGCATATCGACGCTATGGGGCAGCGATAAAAACAAAAATCAACCCATCTACAGGGGGAGCAAACGGAAGAGGACCCCGCTCCTCCTGTGAAGACGGTACGTCACCATCTTAAGACGCCAACAGAAGAAAAAAAAAAGAGAAGGGAATTATCCTTTTCAAACGAACACTTAAAATACAATGTTTCAAATCTTGATCAAAATTTTTTTTTATTCCTAGTTCAATTTATAATCTTTTTCTTTGCGTAAAATTGCCGTAAATTCATTTCCTTTTCTTTTAATTTTAAGGATGTTGCAAACTTTAAAGAAATTCTTAGTTTTACCATATTTACCTACTGCACTTCGATTATATTTCTATTCAAATCAATAATTGTAAGGCGGAATCCTTATTCCTTCCTAAAATGTTCAGATTATTACCAAGCCAACCCACCTTATGATATAAGCCGTCATCCACCATTCTTCCACCCGCTATTTGTTTTCTTATTCAATATAATTATTATGTACTACTTTCTGTAAGCAGTTTTTCCTGGTGGTTCCTACTTCGCTCGCTGCAACCACTGCAAACGACTGTCGGGGACGACAGAGTTTCTTAGTAAGGGGGGGTGTTAGGTGACAGAAATTTTATTTTTATTACATTTCAATTTTTATTTAAATGATTAATTAATATTTTAATGCTTCTCCATAGTGAAAAGAAAGAGGCCTTAAAAAACGTCAAGGTTACTTTCTTTTCACTCTTTTATCAGTTTTCTACGAAGCCAAGCTCGACCGTTGACGGGAGCCTTTGCTTCGTCTCCACTTTTTCTCTACTTCGTTGAGTTAAAGTGGGGACTTAGCTTCGGTTCCCATGCATAAGACGGGTGAGAGCAAAGAGGAGAGAGGACTACCTTTCTCTGTCTCCGCGCTCTCCCCCACAACAATTAAAACGTTTGAAGCTGGCTCGAAGAAAGATTTGTGAAGAGAAGAAAATTGTTCTATAGGAGACGCGCGGGACCGGCCCTAGGGCCAAGTACGAGAGGAGAGAGGCTCGTGCTGCTTCCTCCTCTGCATTAAAGTTTAACATTGGTTCGGTTTTTCCTCGTTTAAATTCGATTGCAGTTCTATTTATTTTGTTTTATTTTCTTTTGTTTTTCTATTTTTTTTTTCTCTCCGTTACATTTTCCTTTCTTTCCCGTTGTGAATTTTTCGTTTACTCTCGAGAACCTCGCTCTTCTCATGTTCTTCAAACATGAGAGGAATACAGATTAGTGCGCGGTTGAAGTGCTAATCGGGGAACGTCTAGTTCCTTATTCGTTGGATCGAAAGAACTTGGAAAAGGTGAGCGAGGTGGCAGCAACCAGGAAAGCCGGCAATGCCGCCACGCCAGACAACAGTTTGTCACAGAAGTAAAGATAAGTATTTTAAATTGCTATATAATAATTCAATTTATAAATTAAGTTAATATATCAAAGAAATTGAGAAAATAAGAGTTTTCTTTTTGTAGTTTTGAAAACCTTATCTTAATAAATTATAATATAGCCAATTAATCGTAATATTTTATAATAAATAAAAGCGTTAAAACATCAATGAATGATGAATAAGAATATTCATGCGAAAAATTAGTTGATGAATTTCTGAAAATGATTAAATCACATCTACTGATTATGGTAAATCTCAACGATTTTAATAAAGTTATATAAATAATTGTATATGTTTCAAAACTAGATAAATATTACTTATATAAACGACTTATCAACAACCTATGTTCTTTTAAAAATACATTTAATAAATTAGACATTCGTTGTCGCTATCTCAATGTTACAAAATTCAACAAATTTTCTTAAAAAGTTTTGGTAGAAATTTTCACGTATCAAATTGTGGCATTTTTTCACAAACTATAAGCATGCAATATTTGGTCAAATGTAATAATTTTTTTTTACGTTTTTATTCATTTCTTAATTAAAATATATCTATGATTATTAATTTGATGATTATGGTTTTAATATTATTAAGAATCCTTATTAATAATATTGAATGTTTGTTCTTTGGAAAATAGTTCTATAAACTACATCATTAATACTAGGTATCATAAAATGCACAAATGACAATATTTACGAAATATGATAAAAAAAGGAAGTAAAAGATAATAAAGTGAAATTTTCAAATAAAAAGATCAAATCTTGTTTTTAGTTAATTTTAAGATTTAAGGATCATTGAAGATGTATCTATATTTGGTTAATATTAGTTAATATAGTTAATATTACTTGACTTTAAGATTCAATGTATAATGATTCTTTTAAGCTTCATTCTATTTTATAAAAATATTTGACTTATAATTAATAGAATACTTATAATAAGGTAAAAGTTTGTTTATAGCTTTTAATAAATTAACCACTAAATTTCAAATACTTCTTAAGTAATTTCTCCAACTGTTTTTTTTTTCTCTCACTTTTGATGTACAAACGCATTTTAAACAATCCTATTATGGTAAACTATATATGATATTTTAACAAGTTTTTAAATTAACACAGCTATGTAACTTATAACGAAAATTTTGACTTCCGTTTTGAAAACATTTTTTACTTTAGTATTGACAAGCCATTCATCCGCAAAAATCTAGATTTGCTTGTGGCGAAATTAGAAAATATTACTTCAATGTACAAACTGTTCATTTGTTTCTCTCCCACTTCCAATATTGCTTATCCCTAAAACTGTTCAGTTAATTATCTGGTGGCTTACAAAAGAAGGTTTATAATAAAGAAATATTAAAATCACTTTTAATCGTATTAGTATTTCACAGCTCAAAGAGATTCATTAGTAACAAAAATCAAATTGACACCGTTGTGTTTTTCAATCGACCGTTTTTTTTAGAAACAGTTAAGTCATTAATAACAAATATTATGAACAAATTACAAATTCATTCATTAAAATGCAGAACATTAATCGAGCCATCAGATATTTTCCAATAAAATCATTTGGTTAAAACCATTTTATTTATAAAAATAAATAACAGAAATATAGAGACCCAACTGAAGCGTATAATGTAAAAATGAACTAAGAAATAAAAATAATTTATTTCTTCATTAATTTTAAAGTTGAGATTTTTGATTTTAATAACTAAAACGAACAAAATATTTTCATAATTTAATTTTTATCATTCTAATTTAGAAAACAATTTTTATTATAAACTGTGGAATAAATCAATTATATGCGTTTATCCAGAAACAAAGTAATCTGGAATGAAGACATCAAATTTAAAATAGATTGGGGTCGTCCCTTTTTCAGAGGGTAAAACCTTTTTAAAAGGGCCGCCCTAACAAATACATTTTATATAAAAAATTTAAAAAATATATTTTACATTATTACGAATTTCCTTTTAAAATATTATATTATCACAGCGTGTTAACTTTAAAATATTTGCTGGCTTTTTTAAATTTTTACATAACATCTGTTGATACAATTCCTTTTTTTAAACGCAATTACATCTCTTTAAACGCACACAAATTACAATCTTAAGTGTGAAAATTTTAAATTACAAAAATATTTAAGATTCAAAGGTTCAATTTTACATTTTCACGTAGTTTGAAAAACTTTTTTAATTACCAAAATGTTTAAGAGTACGAAAGTTTGTTTAACTGGATGAAATTTTGATTTGTCAAAAAAACTTATTTTTAATGAAATGATTTTTAATTACTTGTGTAATAAAAATTTACGTACATGAAAGAAAAATTTTTTATTTTTACACCTTGTATACCATTTCCAATTCTTGAGGCGTTTGCATCCACCTGACTCCTTTTTTTATATTTTTTTATATTATCCTGCGTAAAAAAACTTAGCTACATAATAACTTCATATAAAGTTCATGTTTCTTCAACTTCATATCAACATCTCCAACGAGACCCTACTGAAAAAAGCCAAGTGATTAATCATTTGATTTATCATCTGATTTATCATTTTATTTATTATATAATTAATCACCTGATAAATCACCTGACTTTATGATATGATCTGACAGGTGATTAATCAAGTGAAAAATCATGTGATTAATCAGATGAAAAATCAGGTAATGAAATCAAATAAAAAATCAGGTGATTAATCAAGTGAAAAATCAAGTAATTAATCAGATAAAAAATCAGGTAATGAAATGAAATGAAAAATCAGATGATTATACAAGTAAAATATCAAGTGATTATTTAGGTATCATGATTCATTTTATTTGTATCTATATTATATTTTTATTAGTTGACCAATATAACATAGTTTTAATAATCGAGGATTTCAATGGTAGAAATCAAAGATACAATCTTAAATATTTCCAACATCTATTGAATTGCAGAACAGATGCAAAAACAATACATAAGAGTATATACAATAAAAATATATTCAATAATATTTAAGTCTGAAATTTTGGCTTTCTTTATGTGTATATGTACTCAATTATTCCCTAAAATTAATGCAAACTTGATTATATTAATATGATAAATGTATCGGCATTTTATATATTCTTATGTATTGTTTTTGCATCTGTTCTATAATTCAATAGATGTTAAAAACATTTAAGATTGTATCTTTGATTTCTACCATTGAAATCCTTGATTATTAAAACTATGTTATATTGATCAACGAATAAAAATTTAATATAGATACAAATAAAGCCTATAGAATGAATAGTGATACTTAAATAATAACCTGATATTTTACTTGATTAATCACCTCATTTTTCATTTCATGTCATTACCTGATTTTTCATCTGATTAATCACTTGATTTTTCACTTGATTAGTCACCTGATTTTTTATGTGATTGATTACTTGATTAATCACCGGATTTTTCATTTGATTTCATTACTTGATTTTTCATCTGATTAATCACATGATTTTTCATTTGATTAATCACCTGTCAGATCATGTCATAAAGTCAGGTGATTAATCATATAATAAATAAGATGATAAATCAGATGATAAATCAAGTGATTAATCACTTAGCTTTTTTCAGTAGGGGACTTTCCCAAAAGTAGTATATAGTTAGGTATGGGGAGTCATAAGAATGACGTCACTATACCTAACATTCTTATTTTTGTTTACATAAACAAACCATTAAGATAACGATTCATTCATATAAACAAACCATCAAGATAACGATTTATTTACATAAACAAACCTTTAAAATAACGATTCATTTACGTAAATAAACCATCAAGATAACGATTTATTTACACAAACAAACAATGAAGATAACGACATCTTACATAAACAATTAGGATAAAAACTTATTTATATAAAAAATCAATAAAAATAATCTCCTGTTTTATATAAATAAGTCATTATTTTAATCAACAGAAGATGATGACATCATACACTACACTGCTTTATACTACTACAAAGGTTAGGAAGCATACATATATGTACATACATATACATACATATATGGTTATATATATGTTGTAAAATATGAGCATTGATTTCTAAAATTACAATTTCTAACGTATATTTATCCAAATCTCTATCATCAAGCATTTTATTCAAAATAAATGCCTTAACATCGTGAATTTTAATACCATAATATTATTAAAAGCAGCAAATGTTTTCATTATACTCATCTTTGGATCTTCTTCACCTGCATCTTTCTTAATTTCTTCCAATAGATATTCTTGAATGTAGTCTACAATTCTATTAATTTTTCCAGCACGTTGTTCCAGTTGTACGAGATGTTAATCTATGCACGACGCAATATGTTTAAGACCATCAAATGTCACTTTTTGAAAATGTGTTGCAGCAATTTCGTATGTACATTTCATTTTTTTATTCGGTGGTTCTTTAGATTCTCTATTGTCGTTGTCTGGTTGAGATTTAGGTGGTGGTTGATATATGTTCCGCTCCTCGATTATTATGCTTTTTGCATTATAGGAGTTTGTGAATAAAATGTCATGAGTCCCCATGAATATCTTTAATGGGTTTCCGTATTCAACTTTGAATCTATATGCGTCTTCAAAATATGCAGTATACACATCAAAAGCTTTCTTGAATTTTCTCCATTTATGGGTATCAAAATTAACCCATTTTGCAAAAGAACTTGTTAATATTTTAACGTATGGTTTGGAATATTCACCCATGTATAATAATCCGACAGATGCTCGTTTGCTTTGCGACTTGTTAAGAACGTATATTGTCAGAAGGAGCATATTATCCAGAAAAATAGTATGTTCTTTCAATTGACCACTCTCACGGCAGTTAGATATAACCATATTTGAATAGTATGTATTGCTTGATAAAACTGTTAACTTACAAGCGTTTGAGTCTTACTTTAACTGTGGCGGCAGTGGAACTGATCTGGCACTAGTTCTTTCTCTCGTTTTATATCCATAACCCCCTCTACAGAATTTATAGGTATGTGGGGGTGCACATGGGTTTCGACACGTATTTTCTAAGAATCGTGTATTCATCTTAAAAGATAACAACGATGGTTATGATTTCTTAATATGCAATATTATATTTCAATACCAAACGATATATAACTGTTATATTTCATCGTTTCCTGTCTCAAAACGTTTTTAGCTTGAATTGTTTATAGATTCCGATATCTTCACATGTAATATTATATTTCAACGATAAGCGTTATATGGACGCTACATTTCTTAGTATAAAATATATTTAAGTTTAATTGTTTATTTCATCACATCCTGTTAAAATAAAATATTCCATTATACTCCTTTGATATATTGGCATCTAATATTGAATTTCTCTGATAAGCGTCATATGGCGTAGAAATTTCATCATTTCCTATTAAAGCATTTATTTTATCATAATCTATATAATATTATATTTCAAATGATAAGTAGGATATAACGGTTGTGTTTCCTTAATATATTTGATTATAGATAAAAGAGAATCAAGTTACATGTATGAGAAAAATTATATATGAAATAAATAAGTAATATAAAATTTAGGATGGATAAATTTTTGGTCATGGGAAGGAAAAGGTAAATAATTTGTTACAAAAAATGTACATTTTTTATTAATATTTATTGAATATAAATTTCATGTTACAATAATAGATTTAATATGATATTCTCGAAGTACATGTCTGTTTACAAAAACCAAATCCTAATGAACGTTCGTTATTAAAAGTTTTTACATAATTTTTGCGCTTCAATTTATTTCTCACAAGTTCACTGTAAAATCTTACAACTATTTTGTCATTTTTTTGGTATTTCTTGAAAATTTACTGCAAAACGCACGTAAATTATGAAAATGGCACATATAATATAGAAACATAATGCAATATTGACCACAAACTTGCGAATCGTAGCTCTGCATTGATTGTCTATTCCACTCGTATCGCACACAGTTTCTTTTGAGTCTATTGAGATGATGAGATGAGGACGGTGGCATTCTGTAGCTGTCAAAGTAGGTTCCGTACCCATTTTTATTTATATATATGGCAATCCAATGAGAACCACCTTTCGTATGATCGTTGATATTTGCAACAATAGCTGTTGGATGTTCGAGAACGTTCGGAATTCGATCTGCTGCGTAAACACCCACTGTTCTAGCGTTGACTAGGGCTAGTGCTTTGATTATTTGTCGAGTATTCATTGTTTATCAGAATCATCATCTTCTGAATTGCTATGTTTACAGGCTTTAGTAGAGTCTGTTGATGATGCAGGACGATCATCAACTTCATTCTCACCTCCGTCGTCAACTACACACGCTAATCTTTCTGCTCTTACACGCTCAAGAAGTCGTTCGCTTAATCACAATGGGTCGTCTTTGATTTTGTCAGCTGTTATACGCAATGACAGTTTCGTGTGCAACCACTTTCTCAGAATATTCTGCCTGATTGAGAGCACATACACTTCTTTTATACTTATCTTTCGTACTATGTGGAACGCATGAAAATTGATCCCTTTGATATCTTGTTAAGAGTTCATTGAATGATGGCGAGTATATTTCTAGGTTAATGATTTCGCGTGACATGGCTGCTTCTAGATACTTTGCTTTTTCGTATCCTCTCGTATAAATTTTTACAGCCACTTTTGCAATGTCGTATGAATTGAGTTAGTTAAGGCGAAATTGGCGGGTGAGCCAAAAAAATTTTCGAAGGGAAAATTTTTACGGGATGACCTTTGTAAAGGGTCCTAAAATAAGGATCTGCAGTTTACCTGGCGAAAAAGTGGTCCCAATTTGTTTAAATCGATTTTATTTAAACAAATTTAAAGAGTTGTTCATTTTGATTCGGACAAAGTTTTTTAGATCAATTGAGTGATTCTAAACAGAAAAGTATTTCTATGGTTTTTTTCTAAAGTTGACGGTTTTCGAGTCATTAACAAATAAAGATGTTAAAAATCACTAAAATGCCCATTTTCAAAGCTCTGAAACGATACTAAAATTTGAATTTTTTTAGGTTGGCAAAGTTTTTAAGTAAAATTTAGATACTCTTTAATGAAATCCCGAAGAATGATTTCAAATTACTTTATTTTTAAGTGTTATTTTCAATTGTTAATTAAGCGCGTATACATGGTATCTTTGGGTCCAAGCGCATACAGCTGAGTATGTCGTCTGCTAAAGTTCATGCATTATGGGCTATACATATGATTTGATGAAAATCTGATTTTATTCGTATCGTCAAGTCAAGCAAAGCTTTCACAGGATTATTCCGAAAAACATACTCACAGACACCGTATGTCGTACATAGTTGTTTGATGTTTGGTAAATCAATACAATCATCGCAAGCTTGCTGGACAATGCAGAGATTTGGTATATGGATTTTAATAGTCGGGTGATCAAGATACGGTGAATCTTGACGTGTTTCAAAATCGTAAAAGACGAATAAATTTTTCTTTTTACCGATTCGCTTTCTACGTTTTCCTTACTGCGTACAGTCGAGCACTTGGAACGGTCGGGAATTGGTTGAATATAACACAATTCATTCACACCGTGATTTTTACAACACGTAATACATAATTTACTTCCATACTGATGCACAGCTCTAAAAGTATTGTAACGTTTGTTACACCTGAAAAAAATTTTCACAACATCGCAAATCTTTTTGTTGTTTTTTTGTATGTCCCCGATTTTTTATGGTTAGTGTAACATTGATTACCATAAAAATTTCAACTACATTCATCACATTTTATTAAATTTACATTTTCTGAATCGCACGGAGGTTTTATAAAACACGCAGAATGTTCATTAATAAATCGGTATCTTTTATTACAATATTCACAAAAAAATCTGTCTCGTGCAGCAGCGGATAAATTTAAAATTGGGTCATAATGCCGTGCTATTTTATCATATAGAATATTTATTACACCATACAATTCGGAATTTACATATTGACGACCGTTGAAAAATGGGTGCTCACCGTTTCCAAGAGCAGTGCTATCAAAAACTACTATTGCTATTTCATGCTAAGAATAATACTGTTGAAATATTTCAATCTCGTGAATATCGCAACCATCTATCGGGATCTCGACATTTGCTTTATTAATAAGCAAATTTACCCGATTTTTCTGCAACACTCGTCTACCATCGCGAATATTATTCCAAATTTCCTGCGTTTCTTCATTTGCAGATTTTTTCGACTCAATATGTGCTTCACCCACAACCAGTGCTCGAGGAAGACACATATTATCATCGTTGTGGATAGACACAATGGATCTCTGCCCCACGGTGTCAACTGTCAGCTTTTTACGTTTATTTCCAGCACCGATTGGCACATTAACAAATAACGCCGATAAAATGAAACTTTCATCTATGTGAAAGTTTTCATTGCTTTGGGCTAAGTCGTTAATTAATCCTCATAAATCGTTATAATTAAAGTTACCTATAGGTCTTATTGACAAACCTGCTGCACCACGTACAAAATTCATACTTCGCATGCTTACTCCTAACATATCATTTACACGTGCTAATGAAATGAAATACGCATGAATATCACGTATAGCCAATTCTAACCATACAATAGGATTAATATTTTCAGGCGGTAAAACTATTTTCATTAACAATTGTCGACCATTTATTTCATAACGCTTTATAAAGCGATCGAAGTTTTGAAAAATGATAAATCTTTCGCCGGGCGGTTGGATATCAAAATCATTATCTTCATCGTGATACTATTCTTCTTCATCATCATCTTTAATAGTACTGTTCCTTACATCACCTTCGTCAGCATCAGCATCATCATCATCATCGTTATTGTCAGAATGGTTGAAAAGAGTTTCAGCATTACTATATGTTTCATTACCCCCACCACCACTACCACCTCCTACTTGTAAAGGATTTGCTTCAACAGAAGATAATGATAATACTGATGACAAATCCCCATCATAGTCCATACTTTCAGGCTCGCTCGAAATTATAGATGCCGATGAAGAGTTTGAAATGGGAACGAAGGAGGATGATGAAGAAGCATAGGAAAGAATGAAATTTTCATCAACTGAAATTTAATCAATATTTTTTTATTATTATATTTTATTAACATTTTTTTATTAATAATTTTTATTAACAATTTTTTATCAATAATTTTTATTATACTTTGAAAAATACAATAATAATTAGTCTTCAGAAGGTCCAGAAAAACTTTCACTTATACGACTCAATATTTCTCCCAAGTCTGGTTCGTGGTATAAAATTGAGTTAGGATCAAATGATAAATCAAAAGTCCATCGCATTTCTTGAGCACGTCTAACATACATTATGCGCCGTACCTCTCGAGTTAAGTCTTAGAGCATATACCACTGGAGGCAACTTTGAATGCGCCATGCGCGTGGTTAAGTTGAGAAAGAAAAAGGTATATTGAGGTTGACAGGTATCTCTTTTTCTCCGGCACGTGATTGGTTTGTTTTGTTTCCTACTCCTTTATCGCATGACGGAGAGATAGAGATAGTTATCAAACTTAGTATATCTTTCTCTTTCTCAACCTAACCACGCGCACGGTGCATTCAGAGCTGTCTCCAGTAGTAAATGCTCTAAGAGTTAAGTAGCTTGGGAGATCGTGAAAACTCTCACTGACCCTATGAATGACTTTAAATATAAAATTAAACAAAATAGTAATGATAAAGTTAAATTAAAATAAATTATTTTACTAAGAAAAATTATTAACTCACATTCATTAACAAGATCTGTTGTCGAATATTTTGATTGAATGAGTGCTGAGTCATTACTCCGTCACTCATTTGTTAATACGAGTCTTCATCCTCGTCTTGTTCTCTCCAAAAAAAATTATACAGCTGAGCCAATCTTGTATTCCATTTGTCTTCTTTGTTGGAATTTGCACTCGATTGGCTGTGTGTGGCAATTGTATTTTCGATTCGTTGCCATACTGTGTGCCGAATCATGTTATAGTGGGATAAAAATCTTGAATCCGCCTTGCTATTCTATCAGCATCATCTTGTTGCTGATTTTGCTGTTGTTGATGTTGTTGCTGCTGTTCGCGATCTTGTTGCTCTCGCTCATCAATATTTTCATTATTAAGATCATCAACTACATTATTTTCATGATGTAATTCTTGTTCAACATTCTCGTTTCCAATGTTATTACCAGCCATATCTGGAGAGTTAACATTTTTATATTCATCAGGCCCTGTGTCAACATCTAAGCTTAAAGCTATATCCGATATATATGGCGACGTATGCATTGATTCGTCATCATTATCATCATCATCATCACTATCTCGCAAAAGAATTTCTAATGCTATAAAAAATTTCTTTTTTGTACAAATAATCTATTTTTGTAAAATATGTTAAACAAATTTATAAAATTTTAATATATATGTTATTTATTAATATTATATTTTTATTTTACTTGTACATTATTTTTACGTATCTTAATATAAAATGTATTAAACACACATGTATTACTGTATATACGTTAAGAATAGGAGTCAAGAGAAAATCAGAGAGAACGCTCATGAAAACTTAGTGCTAGGATAAAGACTAACCGTTCTCATACATCAAAGAGTAATAGGTCTTTTTTTTCGTACTAACTACAGTCCCATATACTCTTTCTCTTTCTAACTTTACGCTACCTCATAATCTCACTCGATACAGTAATACAAATACGCCAAAGAATTAAAGAATAAAAGTATACAAAATATAAAATTATAAATTTTTCAATGTAAAATTGGATTTTTAAAAAAATTTTTTATTTACAACATTTTTATCGTTAAAATAAAAATTAATATCGTTTTTAATCGTTCAGAATTTGTCAAAATTTATTTTTCTTACGTCTCATGACATAAAGCGAATTTTAATCATTGTAGCATTTATATTCATGTATATGTCAAGATTATGAGTGAGCTCATATGATTAGTACAACGGAGTACTTACTCTTCACAGTCTTAGAAAGTATAGTTTATTCACTTTTTAGTAAGTATGTATATTCCCTTTTTTCACCAAGTTTTAATATATTCTCTCTCTTTTCTCCGTATACTTAGCTCCTATTCTTATCATATATATAATTATATTAAAACATGTAAAAATATTTTATGGCTAAATTATGTTGACAGCTAAAAATTTCTATTACGTTAATAAATAATATTTTACAGAAATGATGATGAACAAAAAATCCATGTTATTAATAAATATCATTTCACAAATTATATTAATAAATAATATTTTATATTAAAAATTTATAAAAATGTTCTGTCACGGTATTCTACCGTGTTCGAATCTTGCGCGCTTAGGTGAAATCAAATGACACGCGCTCAGTCATATACCTCGTATAAGTTACGCCAAGAAGCACGAAACTCGATGAGCAGCGCGCGCGCGAGGAGCAAGAAAGCCACGAGAGGAGTCAGAATATTGACAGAACATTGGTTGTTCATCAGCGCACACGTGGCTCATATATTCCTGACCTGCAAGAGAGACTTTTTCTAACAGCCTACAAGCACGCATCTTAGTCATATCTCTCGGCTTTATTTGAGTTTTAATTTGATTAATTCGTTGGTGTAGTGCCGTATACAGTTTTGTGTAGAAAAAGAAAAAGAAGATCGCTGCTCTAAAGAAACACGAGCATCATTCTCCGGCTGTGCATAATTTGGCTTGGCTGTCTTCGACGAGTCGCAGCGATCAGGAAATCTTTCCTTGCTTGGCTGAGCTCTACGAGCCTCAGCGACCAGATTGCGGCGTATTATTTCTTTCGTTGGCCAACGGCGGTATATCTCAGGCGTATGTACCTTGATTATCATAGAAGCTTCTACGAGTATTTGTAAGTTTATCTTATTTTATCTATTTGGCTAAGATTTCTTTCCTCGAGGAAATTTTAGCGTAGAGAGTGCGCGCGTTCATTGTAATATCTTAGGATAATTTAGTTCGCGTCGCGTCCCCCCTTAGAATTATCATTATTAAGAAGGGGCCGAACTATCTGTCTTTGTCTAATAGCGTTTTTCATCATTTATATAAACACTATCCGGTATAACAAGAAAAAAATAGCAGCCCCCGCTAGATATTAGTATAATAAGTAAATTTTGTAATGACAAACAAATTTTTGTATTGCGTAGTTTTTGAGTAATTAGAGACCTACCAAAGAAAGATAGGTTATATTCTAGATGACTAGTAGGTCTTTAATTAGTCAAAAACTATGCGGTAAAAAATTTGATTGTTATTACAAAATTCACTAATTATACTAATATCTAGCGGGGGCTGCTATTTTTTTCTTGTTATAAAGGATAGTGTTTATATAAATAATGAAAAACGCTATTAGACAGACCGATACTTCGGCCCCTTCTTAACTCTTATTCTTATTTGTTATCTAAATTCATTTCATTGTATTTCTTTATTTACATATTTAATAAATTTATATTAAGTTTAGAGACCTGTATCAATTTGCTTACCCCGACGCCTCCGCGGTCCTTATTTCTAATATCCTATAATATATATAGATTTTTATGTAAAATAAGGAAAGCTGTGCTACTGGCATCGCGTCTCTCGATCAGGTAAGATAGATAGATAAATAACCAAATTTATTATATGAACATTATGTTGTACAATTATTTACAGTAATACATTAGAATAATAAAATTAATATAAAGCAAATAATAATAATAAACAGTAAAAAGAAAACAGAAATCAAGCAAATATATAAGTAAAATAAACTTTACAGCAATAAAATCAATACAATATAAAACAGTTTTATAAATTAGCATGAAGCAGAGGTCCACTCTCCAAGGCAAGGTAGTGTGCAAATGAGGATGTCTTGAATGTCATGAGCGAGGATGAGTTGCGTAATGTCGCAGGAAGATCATTCCATAGCCGCGAGGAAGTGACCAGGAACGATCGTAGGCGATACTCAGTGAATGAAAAAGGAATGGTCAAAGGTTTCATCACCCCTCAAGGACCTCACCGGCCGGCTCCACTGATACATAGAATACAAATAAGATGGAGTACAAGATAAGAACATCTTATACAGAAACGTAGAAGAAAAATAGTTTCTTCTACCCGCAGTGGATAACCAGCCTAATGAGAACCTATAAGCAGAGATGTGCTCACGCCTACCTACACCGAAGATGTAACGTATACCAGAGTTGATGATCCTCTGAAGTCTAAGGTCAAGCTCAGCCGAGAGGTCACAGTAAACCAAACAGCAGTAATCCAGAAGTGGAAACAGCAATGTTTTTATAAGATGTATACGAAGAGCAAACGTGGTGCTCTTTCTAAAGAAGTTTAATCTGTAAAGCAGAGAAAATGACCTATTACACACTTGTGTAACGTGCTCTCTCCAGTTAAGCTTACTGTCCAACCAAACACCCAGACTACGAACAGAGGACTCAAATCTAATATTAGTACCGTTTAACGGAACGCCAGTTACAGGTGATGAGGACAGCATATTAATATAAAAATAGGAGCCAATAATTATTGCCTTCGTTTTGTCAACATTCAATTTCAGATGGTTATCAGAGGCCCAATTTGAAATGAGAACAGCATGATCACTCATAAGATTAGTATAAGCGCTAAGTTCAGAAATCGGAAAATGCACATAGACTTGCAAGTCGTCGGCATATATCAAATGCTGTACACCAGAGTGAAAGTTGGCAGCAACGTCATTAATATAAATGGAGAATAAAAGTGGTCCAAGCACAGAACCCTGGGGTACTCCTGTATTCAGAGTAACAAAGTCAGATGCATTACCATCAGAGTCAACAACAGACTGCCGTCTATCAGATAAGTAAGAGGCAAACCACCTGACAACAGTGTGCGAGACATCGAGAGAAGTTAGTTTCCGAAGCAGGGTGACATGGCACACAGTGTCAAATGCCTTGTTAAAATCAAATAATAGAAGCATAGTTACATAACGTCTGTCCATGTTGAGTCTAATATCCTCTGTTAGTTTGAGCAAAGCTGTTTGGGTACTATGTCCAGTTCTAAACCCAGTCTGATGAGAATCCAACAGATGTCTGGTGGACAAGTAATAATATAGTTGTTGATGGACGAGACGCTCAAGAACCTTGGACATGAATGACAACAAGGAAATAGGTCGTATATCACTCATAGTGCGTGAAGAAGAGACCTTGCTGATTGTGGTAATCAATGAGATCATCCAACATGAGGGAAACACACACTCACGAAACGAATTATTAAAAATACGACATAGCAAGGGCCCAATAACTGGAAAAGCCCGATGAACAATAGACTGAGGGACCGCATCAAACTCCCTAGCCTGAGAAGTAGAATGACATATTGCCATCCTGACCTCCTCCAAAGTAATCTCATTAAACCTGAATAAAGGCTTATAAGGCTCATCTACATTAACAGTATTCACATACTCAGAAACAGAAGGGGCAAGTGGATCAAACGCGATCCCACCAAAGTATCGATTAAGCTCATTTATGGAAAATGAGTGTCGCGAGTTATTATCAGTAGAACATATACCGAGGTTCCTGAGCTCCCTCCAGATCTGTCGCGAGTCCGTAACACCCGATAGTCTGTCATAGTAATATAACAGCTTAGCTGATTCAATGCACTCATGTGCCTTGTCCCGAGCAGTCCTATAGCATAGTAAGTCAGTATACAGTCGAGTACGTTTGTAGTGTCTATAAAGTCCATCTCTCTCATTGATCAAGCGACGATGTTCAGAGGTGATCCACGGACGATGAGCCCTACCCTGCCTGACCTTCCTGACAGGCACGAATTGTGCAATTGCCTCATTGAGATGGTTGTAAAGACATTCAAGGCGAGCAGTAAGAGAGGAATCACCATCACATGTAGCGCACCTTAAAGAGCGAAAATACTGAAGGAGTGCAACATCATCAACAGACTTATAATCCAGAAAGGTAAAGTCTTTAAGCATAGGTTTACAAAGAGAGGACTTAACAGTCGCAGCTATGAAATCGTGGCCGTCAATGAATGGAATATCAGTCTTCCAAAAGTCGAGTACAATGTCGTTGGCATCGACAAGACACAAATCAAGCCAGGTGTCAGAAGAATAAGTATGATGAGTTGTGCCATAAGGAATCAAGAAAAGTGCATTCTCAGTAATCACACTTCTAAGGAACTTAGAGTCATCAGAATCAACGCACAAGTTAGTATTAAAATCACCAAGGATGATCTTTGAACTATAATTATGCATATACGATGTTAAATCAGGTATGAAATCTGTGTTAGCCAAGAAGGGAGCATGTGGTGGCCTGTAGACAACACCAACAAAAATAGGTAAAGCCAAGTCCAGAGAATTGATCTCACAAAATAAATATTCAGGAAGACCAGGCTTACCACTCCATTTACCAGAAGAAGAACAAAGGCGCCGCGAAGTAAGAGAGTTGTGAATATATAAAGCAACACCACCGCCTCTAGTGTTACGATCCTGCCTGTGAAGCACGTAGTCATCAAGATCTATCAGAGAGTCACCAATAATCTGGCCCAGCTTGGTCTCAGTTACAGCTATAACATGGAAGTAGAGGCGAGAAGCCAGAAAGAGTCTTATCATCTCAATGTGTGCTCTAATAGAGTTAGCATTGAAATGACAAACTCTGAGACCATCCTTTGCAGTGAAATGATTATTAATGAGTGATGAAACAGGATTATTAGTAGAGAGTGGTGTATTAGAGAGGAGTGGAGGACAGAGTGGACTTACCCCTGTATTAGAAGCTACGGTGCTGGACTGACGCTGACCAGCTTCGCCTTGGCTAAAAAAGCATCCAGGTCCTCAACAGAAGCAACTTGGGTAGAAGCATCCTCATTCTTCCTTCTCACAAAAATTCTTCCATTTTTCACGAATGAAAGAAAATTTAGTTTCTTGTCTTTCGATTTTGTAAGCACTTTCATCTTCAGCTGATGCAGTGAGGGAGGAAGGAATTCGTTGATGTTGATTAACGAAGGTGAAAGAGCAGTGACGCATTTAGCTCCAGAAAGAAGATTCTCACCAATCTGAGAAGTATGAAGTCTCCTAGTCTTAATCTTAGCAGCTATGATCCCACGTGCAAGTGCAGGACTCTTCATTGTTACAAGCAGTGGCACAGTTGAGAAGCGGCGATCACGCTGCCGTGTAGATGGGGACATCACTTCAGATGATGTACCAGCATGAATAACAGCAGCAGTAGAAGAAGTTGAGGTGAAAGAGTCAGAAAGCGAACGTCTTAGTGGCCGAACAGATTCTATATCCTCAATTGAGAAACTAGCATCCAAAGTAGAAAAGACAGCAGATACACCTGCCTTAAGATTAGAAAATTCTGATGGCACAAGACCACCCAGTACCAAGTCAGAAGCCCTTTCAATACGAAGTTGCTGTGCTTTCAAAGCATCACATCGCTGTGATAGAGTTCTAAGATGATTCATATTAATAGCAGAGTCCGTACCAGATATTGTTGTATTGGTAGTAGTAGCAAGCACACTCTCAACTCTCGCCTTCAGCTCTACTTGTTCGTGACAGACCTGGTCAAGTTTGGCTTCATTCCCAGTAATTCGTTTGTCAAATGCAGTAGAAAGTGCACTAACTCTTGACTCAAGAACAGAAAATTTATTAGCTAGCACAGTAAGCAGACTGCTCACCTTAGAAACAGAGGATTCCATTGAGTCCAATTTATCCAGCTTACTCATCTTCTCAAGTATCGTAGTAAGAATATCATTAAATTGCTGTATATCCATTTAAATAAATAGAATGATTAACAAAATTAAAGAAATCCAGTAAAACAAAATTGTAGCACTCAAAGAAACAGCAGTGGTATAGTATTAAATATGCTAGTGGAGCAGCAGCATAACATGTATACCATGAAGTTGTTAGTCCGTCAATAACTTAGTGAATAATTTCCAGAAGGTGGAGAAACAGCATAATAATACAGATCTGAATTACACGTAGTAAATAACTTATAATAATGACAAGTAGAAAAGCACCTTAAATATGAGACTCCACAGTCATTTACCAATCAAGTTACAAATTTAATACTCAAGGCAACCAAGAGATGGAGTTACTGATATAAAAATTGTGCATGTATTGAACGAAGCAAGCCGGCACCAAGTAATTTGTAGGTTAGGATGCAATAAACACAAACAATTGCATTTAATGCAATTGAAACACTATGCCCACACAGAGACACTAACCACACTCCACAGAGCACCAAGCCAAGCAGCAAATCCCAATAAAAAAGATTAAACAGCAACAGCAGCAAATAAAAATAGTAGTGTGACTATCTATGCTTCAGAATCAGAAAGATCGCCCAGAGTCCAAGAAATGCAGTTGCAATTTGCAAGAAAAATATAGCCAAGGCTTGAGGACTCCTATGGGTTGACTTTCTGAAAAAAATTTTCACTCAGCAGAGTGATAAAAAGTTATTAAGAGGAAAAAAAAGCAAGAGCAGAAAAAAGTGTGTGCCGGTATGAGGACACCCCTTAATAATTTCTGTATTAAAGATGGCGTTAGCCTACAGCAAAAATTAAGTACAACACGTGTTAGATAAAATTTTTTTTTTTTTCGTAAAACGAAATTATTATTACAAAAAAAAATTTATTGAATTTAAAATTGAGAAAATTTTTTTCTTTCCTTTTTGTGATTTTTTCTGAAATATAGTACGAAATTTTCTTTAAAAATAAAATTGCGTCCCCACGTGTCCCAGCGAAAATTTTCTTTTTCTCTCAAGATAACGCGCAAGTTTTGTCGACGTTTGCTAGACTCAGAGTGCAAAAGATAAAAACTCTGCATGCTTTTGTTCGCTTTAAGAGAAAAAGCAAACAGGCATTTAGAATTTATTTAAAATTAAAGCGTGCGTTAGTTATATAACCCTATTGCCGAGCAGGTCGTTAGTCATAGTTGCTTGACTTCAATGGTGAGAGAGAAATATTGATTTCAAATATCGAGGAAGTTGAAATTAGATTTGTTATTAACAGCCCTTTAATATAATAAGAATCTAACCTCAATAAGAGCATAAAGTGTAATTTTTTTTATATATATTTAATATAAAATTGAATTAAATAAAAGTTAAAATATTTATATATATATATATATATTAAAATGTCTGGAAAAATTTTTTTTTCTCTTTCTTTCGTGTATGCATGATTTAATGGAATTAAAAATTTATAATCTTGGTTGCGAATTACAAATTCTCTCTCATCAAAAATTGCCAGCCCGTAGCGTGGCAATTAATCAGCGTAGTGTGTGTCATAAAAAAAATTAAAAAAAAAATTTCTTCTCGAAATTTTCATTTACAAATTCAACATTTTCTTACACTACACGTTTGATACAATTGTATAATAAATAAATTGTCCTTACACAGTTAGGCGTGCGCTTTTAACTAAAGTTTAAAAGCGCACAGGTTTCTGAATTATTCGAGTATTTTGAAAATTTTAATAACAGGTTTAGCTGAATTTCGTTTTGTGTAATAAAAATTAAAACAATAGTGTTGAAAATTTTTGGTAATAGTTACTAAAATAATAATAGTTATTACTTCTTAACGAATAAATCCAAAAGCCAAAACATAATATATATAAATTTTCTTTAAATTATATACATGTATATATTTTATCGTTTTTTTTGCATCGTATGTCTGTGGCCTAGTTTCTAACCACACATATATGAACTGAAATATTATTTATTACATAACGCGAATACATACACACTGCAAGCGTTTAATAGCGTATTTGCGTGCGATCAGGAAGAATATATAAATAATCAAGAAAGAAGAACCACTACAAGATGGCCACGCAACAAAAATCGGTCGACGAGAGTCACAAAGCTACCGCTATAAAAGTCCACAAATGGGCAGCATCTCTATCGAAAGATGACTTATTAGAATCCCTTCAAGCATTGGAACTAAGGCAAGAAGGGTTACGTTACGAACAGTCACATCGAGTCACATCGATTATACAGCAGTAGACTTATTAATAGAAATCAAGCTCTGCAGAAAACGAAATGGCGACACGACAACGCCACCTTTCGCTCAGGCAAGATTTTATAGAAAAGACAATATTCGAAAAGACAGGGTCTACGATCTTGGACGAAAACATAGACCCAAACGAAGAGCATCCACTCACCGTATTACGTAATGATGAAACGGTGGTGAGAAATTTAAATACTGCGTTAAGTAACGTTACGCAAAGCATAATGCGCAACGATCAAGTACTACTAGAAACTCGCCAAGAACAACAAGGACAAAAAATAGCCATAAATCTCTCGAATATACCTAAGGAATTACTAGACTACCTTACTACAATACATAACCAAGTAAAAGATGTGTCGTCTAAGGTAAAAAGAATAGCAACTACAATGGATTCGCTATCACTAAAAGTGGAAGTGCTATCACAGCCGAAATTTTCGAGCACACAGCTGTTCGATCAGGCTACAGGTGAGGTAACACCTGGACGGGAAAACCTCCAAGGAAATAAAAGTACCGAACAGAGTGTCAACTTTCGTGATACATTAAGCGTACATTACGCTAACCGTAGCAGCCCATTAGATAACCAAGAAAGTAACAATGCAAGCACAAATGCACTAAGCTATGGAAGCCGCAATAGTTTGTCAACTGGTATTACAGGTGCACGTACATTCGAAGGGGGAGGGACCCCTCACACTGCAAACAGTGTGACAGTTAACGTTGATCCGACCAGGCACAGTGACCGAACAGCAAACGCAAATAAAACCACAGACGTGGGTCATAGAGTGCGACACTGGAACGTTACATTCTCGGGTGAACGAGGCAAAAGCATAGACCTCTTTTTAACGAAAGTAGAAGAGTGCAGAGCACTTGCTAAACTCAGCGAGAGCGACTTACTATCCTCGCTCTCCAAACTGCTAACAAGAGTTGCTGCCACTTAGTATAGGAATAATAGACACTCGTGGCAAACATGGGCTCAGTTCAAAGAAGCAGCATTAAGTTGGTATGGCCATAGCAGACGCTTTCAACAAAGATTGTTAGCAGAAGCTAACGCACGCACGCAAGGCAAACACGAGCCTGTGCGTGACTATATTACTTGTCTGCAGTCTATAGTCTTAAAGCAAGTGCCTTTGCCAGATATAAACCAACAGCTCGATCTACTGCATCGTAACCTATTACCTGAAATTCAGAGAATGGTAAGAAGGGATGAAATAGTAGATATCGAATCATTATTGAAAAAAGCTGTAGAAGCTGAACTGACACTTGAGGCAGAAAGGGTCTACAGTCCACCACCTCCACCTGAACAGTCCTTATTATCTGATGTGGCTTACCGGCCATCAAGCAAGCCTAGAGACAGTAAGCCACAAGTAGCAGCCGTATCTGACAAGCAGGTATCTGCTGAGCAGTTAAATCTTGGGAAGGTACTAACCCAATTAGCAAAAGAGATGCGTGAACTTAGGGAGACTTTTGTAAAGCAGCAAAAGCACAATGAGGATAACGCACAAAAATCTCTACTGCCTAACGCATCGCGAGGAAATTCTCCTAAGAGACGACAAAATTTTAAGAGACCACCTCGTAAACCCAATCTAGGGCATGGTAACTCCGAGCAACAAAGCCAAGGCCAAAAAGAAAATGAGACTGAAAACTCAAGTAATGGTAAAACCAATGGAGGAAAGCAAAGTGGTACAAAAAACCGAAATCCTAACCTCAATTGTTACCGTTGCGGGCTACCTGGCTACACACAGTGGTCTTGCCCACAATGTGCGGGAAAAGGGCAAGGGAACAAGTTGACGAGGTACCTACTGTTCCTAACGAGGATTACGAGACCTCAGAACTCTCTACTAGAAAGATGGTAGAAGGAAAGTTACTGGAAACCCTAGTAGCAGAGCAGAGCAAGTCTCGCACTTGTCAGGCAGAGACAAGTGATCAGGAAGAACATCCGTAATCAGATATTGATGATGAAGGTCGATGGTGGCTCACGGTAGTGATCGGAGATTACCGTATAAGGGCCTTGTATGACTATTATATATATATATATATATATATATATATATATATATATATATATATATATATATATATATGATGAGTGCATACCTATTAGAAAAGCAAATGCACCCACGATCTTAAAAGCACTAAGAGAAAGGATTATTCTAAGGTTTGGTGCACCTGAGATTTTCTTATCTGATAATGGATCAGAGTTCAGGAATCACATGGTAGATAAATATCTAAATGAAACAGGTATTTGCCACAACACTTCTCCAACGTATCACCCGCAGGCGGGTACGTATCAACGTATCGCGCGAGGAGCAAGAAAGCCACGAAAGAAGTCAGAACATTTCCGGTGGTTCATCAGCGCACACGTGGCTCATATATTCCTGACCTGCAAGAAAGACTTTTTCTAACGGCCTACAAGCACGCATCTTAGTCATATCTCTCGGCTTTATTTGAGTTTTGATTTGATTAATTCGTTGGTGTAGTGCCGCATATAGTTTTGTGTAGAAAAAGTAAAAGGAGATCGCTGCTCTAAAGAAACACGAGCATCATCCTCCGGCTGTGCATAATTTGGCTTGGCTGTCTTCGACTAGTCGCAGCGATCAGGAAATCTTTCCTTGCTTGGCTGAGCTCTACGAGCCTCAGCGACCAGATTGCGGCGTACCATTTCTTTCGTTGGCCAACGGCGGTATATCTCAGGCGTATGTACCTTGATTATCATAGAAGCTTCTACGAGTATTTGTAAGTTTATCTTATTTTATCTATTTGGCTAAGATTTCTTTCCTCGAGGAAATCTTAGCGTAGAGAGTGCGCGCGTTCATTGTAATATCTTAGGATAATTTAGTTCGCGTCGCGTCCCCCCTTAGAATTATCATTATTAACTCTTATTCTTATTTGTTATCTAAATTCATTTCATTGTATTTCTTTATTTACATATTTAATAAATTTATATTAAGTTTAAAGACCTGTATCAATTTGCTTACCCCGACGCCTCCGCGGTCCTTATTTTTAATATCCTATAATATATATATATATTTTTGTGTGAAATAAGGAAAGCTGTGCTACCAACATCGCGTCTCTCGATCAGGTAAGAGAGAGAGAGAGAGAGAGAGAGAGAGAGAGAGAGAGAGAGATGCTCAGCGACGAGAATATAGTATGAAGTCTTGTCGCTAGTCAATATACGTTTGACTAACTAGCACCAATAGAGTTTACCGCGTAATATATATATGATTATTTTCTTACGAGTTTTCGGCAACTCTACAATTATCTAAATTTCAAGACTTAGCAAAATTCAATATTAAATTAACGGTAGGCTGGAGTAGAATCTGATACCGACCGAGTAACAATTGAGTTGTTTGTTATTTACTCAAGTTTTAATCGGTGTATCTTCAAATTAAAGGTCGAGCGCAATAGATATTATTATTATGAACATCTATGCACAAGAAAAAAAATATCTACCGGTTTGTTTTTGAGAAAAGTAAGTAACGCGAAAATATTATAAACATAAACTTTTACTTTGGCGTTACTTAATTTTCTCAAAAATAAACTGGTAGATATTTTTTTTCTTGTGCATAGATGTTCATAATAATAATATCTATTGCGCTGGACCTTTAATTTGAAGATACACCAATTAAAACTTGAGTAAATAACAAAAATGCCAATTAGACAAGGACAGCGAATCCGGCCTGCTCTTAATAGCTATTTTTTTTTGGAACGAGCAAAATAACCGTTACAGTTCAAGTGAACATTTTGCCATTATTTGTTTATTAAGGCGACTTCGGATTTTAGGTTAGGTTTTATTTTTGAGTTTACAAATTACTCTTTCAATATGTAAAATTTTTCAGATTTTTTAATTTTCCACCATTCTACGGATTATAATAAATAGTGGAAAATTAAAAAATTCAAAAAATTTTAGAAACTGAAAGAGTAATTTGTAAACTACAAAATGAAATCGAACCGAACTTCCGTAGTCGCCTTAATACATAAAAATTCAATCATCGTAAAGTAATAATAACAAGACAATATTAAATTTTATTTCATGTATTAAAAATACTACGAACAGATTCAAAAATAGTTAGAAAATTTATATTAATTTCAAATTTAGTATACTTTTTAAATCTTATATATATATACCCGTTTCATGTTTCTGACGCGATAATGAGACGATATATACGTACAAAATCAGAGAGAGAGAGAGAGAGAGAGATCGTGAGCATATGAGAGATTAGTACGAGAGAAATACAAGTACCTGCTCTTAGAAGTTTGTCTCTTTCCTTCTAATAAACTCTCAATGTACTCTCTCTCTTAACTATATTATTTATATATATATATATATATATATATATATATATATATATATATATATATATATATATATATATATATATATATATAGTGATGCTAAGAGTAACACTTTATATTAAGACACTTAAGATATTTTTTTGAGAAAATTATGTACAAATAAAATTCCATTATATTAATAAATAATATATTTTTATTTAGATTAAAAAATATATAAATTTGCTATCAATTTAAATTTTTTAGTAACAATATTGTTGATATTATAGATTTTTCTTTGAATTATTAAAAACGTATGACATTTTAAAAATAGAAAATTATTTTCAATATAAAAATTTATATTAATAAAATTTATTAATAAATACTGAAAACAAAATTTTAAAACAGATTTAAAATTTCAAATGGTCAAAAATAAATTTAAGAAAAGAGCATAGATAAAAGTGTGCAAGTTAAAATTGTACGCTTTATGTATAAAGTAAGACCATGCGTTAACCTACAAAGTCAATATTAATAAATTATTAATATTAATAAATATTAAAATAGTACATTACTCCACAAGTAAGCAAAATAGGTCATTCCCTCACGAGTCGATTTTGTCACCCAAGCGAAGCGAGGGTGACAAAAAAGACGAGTGAGGAATGACCTTTGCTCACGAGTGGTGTATACAATTTTTCCCAATAAGGTGAGCGGAATCCGATTTTGGTGTCTGTTTTGAGTGAGCAAAATATTACATTCCCCACTTGGTGAGGCAATGTGGTATTTTGCTCACTCAAAACAGGCACCGAAAATCGGTTTTTGCTCACCACGTTGGGAAAAATTATTTCTTAGAATAATACGCTTTGTTTTAAATGATATGGTTTTACATTATTCCGCTAAGAGGAAATGTAAGAAATAGCATTGAAAAATGTTTTTAAATAATTTGCAAAATGTAAAAAGATATTTTTATTTTACGCACAGTATTACTGTCATTTGGTGTTAGTATGGTGTTGCATTTGTTTTTCGTAAATAGGGTATTTACTAGATGATCGTTGAGAACTCTTATGCTTACGTACCGAAAAAATTCTAAGAATAATATGTCGCAATTAGTTTTATAAAAATGAATATGATTTCAAACATGAAATTTATATTCTGATAAATAAAATTAATTTTTCGCTCTTCTTACATGACACAAATGATTTCTTAGAATAATTTTAGTAGTTTATTGTAATATTATTTTCGCTTCTGTAACGATAAAATATTAAACTTGAATTATTTTACTCCAAGATCAGTTTCGTCTTCTCTACAGGAAATTAAATTCTTTACAAATTGATAGTACGCAGATTATTTGACCAGCATCTTCTTAATCTTAATGTTGTATATAAAAATAAACCTTTATGTTTTGAACATTGTTTAGAGTTATGATGGAAAAAGGATATCATTTTTACTTTTCCTGTAGTACAACGGTCACTTTTATTTTTTCTTAAGCATATGTACCAATGCCGCTATCTTACTTTTCGACATTTGTTAACACTTAAAATTTGTTTCGGTATTTTTTTACATGCTTCATAAATCCAAAACATTTCTTCCTATGTTCGAAGAGATGTAATACGTATAGAAAAAATGTTTACAGTTTCGGTCATAAAATAGATCTTCTTACTTTATCCGGTGTTAAACATATTGTTTTATTTTTGTCAACATTCGATGTTAACATTAAGATTAAGTCTAAAAATTTTTCGTCAAAGGGTCAGTTCTGCTTTTGAATCTGATTGGAAATCATGTTAGATGAAGAGATCATAAACGTTGACAGAGATTCGGACTCCGACTACGATTTAAACATGCACGAATTAGTACTCGCGTGACGCGGTAACACACCTTCGCCATATTCATCATCCATTGAAAGTACAATGTTAGAGGATTCTGGTGATGAGCCAAAATTCATTGATGTAGATAACATTTCGGACATCGATGTTATCCACGATAAGCCAGAATTCATGGATGTTGATAACATTTCGAACATTGATGTTATCAACATCGATAGTGATACAATGGAAGAGGGTGAATCTCCAAATGATACACCAGTGCAAAGTGATAGCTGTGAAGAGAGTAGCACTGCTACAACAATATTTAGTAGCGCGAAAGATTTTCTTGGTTTCCCTAAAAAAAATCCAAGAGAGCGCCAAAAAAAGACAAGATGAATTTACAAAATTCTTAAACCAGATCATTAACACCTGTGAAATTGCCTCACAGGTTGCCCGGTCTAACAGTGCAATCGGTATATAGGCTGAAGGACCTACGTTTGTACCCTGTGGTTATGAACGTGAGCTGCAGCACGGAGTAGATGGGTACGGTTATTGTCGCACCCTTTTTTACCATCAGGCCTAGAATCAACGGGTCAGATGGTATTTTTGCCTAAGGTGCAACAGGTGGGTATGCTCTACCTGTAGAACAGAATTTGGTTGCAATTGCAACTAAATAAAACTGATAAAAAACTTTTATGTTAAATTTTAATGTTAATGTCAGTTTAATGATAAATTTTAGTGATAAATGTTTGTGTAAGTGAAGTGTTAAATCTTAATGTTAGTGTATATAAGCTACAAATAAGAATTTTAGAAAACAATAACATTTTTGAAAATGAAAAGAGGTTGACAACATCGAGAAAAAAAGGTAAGTTTTTATTTTTTAGTTTTTATTATTTAATGAAATTTTGGAGTATGTTTAATGAATATATAAATAAAAATTTTCGAATATTCATTTACGTAAACAAACAAATAAGTTAATTATTTATTAAACAAACAATTAAATTAATAGTTTATTTATATAAAACAAACAATAAAAAAATACTTTGTCATCTTAATTGTTTTATTTATGTAAATAAGTCGTTAACTTAATTGTTTGTTTATGTAAATAAATCATTATCTTTATGGTTTATTCACGCAAATAAATCGTTATCTTAATGGTTTCTTTATGTAAATAAATCGTTATCTTAATGGTTTCTTTATGTAAATAAATCGTTATCTTAATGGATTTTTTTATTTAAACAAATATAAGAATGATAGGTATGGTGACGTCATTGTTACGACTCCCTATACCTAACTATATACTACTCCCAAACTTGTAATTTTTTAATTTATATGAAGGAATGTTGATTAAAACTTCATCTAAAGGTTACAGGAAGTTTAGAAATAGTTTCGATCTAGTTTTGCGAATCTTTATATGAACTTTAGCTTAACTTGATTTGAAGTTCAACTAAGCTTAATAAATACTTGATACGAAGTTTTTCTAAACTTGACAAGTTTTGCAGGGTTAGAAATTTAAATTTAGATAAAGTTTATATAAAGCATAGCTAATCTTTACATTAACTTTATCTTACTAGTGTTCCAAGTTTATGTAAACTTGATTGATTCTCTGAATAGTGTAAAAGTTTATGCGAGATAATATTAAGTTGATATAAAGTAAGGTAAATCTTATTATAGCCTTAGCTTTATTTGTTTTAAAGTTCACCTAAACTTGTTAATTTTTCTTAATATGGCAAATAAAGGTGAGTGAATACTCGAATAATCGATTTCGAGTCAAGTTGATTTTTTTCTTCGAGTTCGAGTCGAGTACTCGAGATCATTGAGTACTCAGAAAAACGTGAACTTTTCGAAAAAATATGAATTACTCGAATAACACGAGTTTTATTTTATTTATTTATTTATTGATTAAATTTTATGAGGTTTAAAACCCATTACAATGTTAATGAGATACAATAGTACTAAGTTAGTTATAAAATTGAGAATTAAACATATATAGTTACATAAATATACAAAATTGAGTACTAAACAAGTGTAGTTACATAGATATACGAAATTATAGAGTTTAGGCTTAAACTACAAAATAAATGCTCTTAATTTTAAGGCAGCAGTCATGAAATAATAGAAATTAGAGACTTCTGTCTTGTTAGTGCCAGTGAGTATATTACCAATGTTATTGTTGCTTAAATATCTAGATCTTAAATTTTTGTACAATGGACAATATAATAAAATATGATTAAGAGTTTCTTTTTCATTGAGATTGCATGATAAACACTGCTCTTCTTCATTGATTTTATAACACTCTTGGTTGTAATAGAGAACGATGATGTGTCTTCCTGCGAGTCTGGATCCAGCTATTATTCGAGTATATGCTAGCGGTAGAGTGAGTAGAAGATAGGGTTCACAATAAACGGTCTCCGTAGATTTAATGTTTTGATAAAGACAGCAATACGAGGTGCGTGTTAATCTACGGGCATCATCATCAAAGCTTTTTTTCTTGTATGCCCCATCTATTATCGGGGGGGAGGGGGGGGCAGTTTGATGGTTTCGTTATTTTCTTGTTCCTTTAAATAGCTATTGTTGATTTTTGGAAGTTGTAGGCGTAGAAGTTAGACCCAATTGAGTTTAGGTAGATTAGATGGTAGAGCATCTAACTCTTTTATTTTGAAGTACAGTCTTTTGGGATATCTATCTGAGGGCATATCTAGGATTTTCATCCAAAAGGACAATGCTCTTTTTAATATTTCGTATCCTATAGTAGTACTACCCATTTCTAGTCTTATCGCATAACCTGGTGTGCATCGGGGTAATTGTAAGTCTTTTGTAAAACAACGTTTGAATTTTCTCCAGTTCATGCATATAGTTGAGCCATACAGTACAGTAGATGCGACTACTGCCTGAAAGAGTTTTAATGATGTAAGCCAATTTATATTATTACCTAGCATTAACACTTGCCAAATAGCACCCAGGACCGACTTCCCTTTGGTAAGTGCACTGTCAGAAGCATTCTTGAAGGAACTATTAGAGGAAAATATGACGCCAAGGTATGTAAAACTTTTTACTTCAGCTAACGGTGCATTCTCGTAGTAGGTAGTTTTTTTGGATTTAGATTTACCTTTCTTACTGAATTTCATAATTACTGTCTTATCGGTATTTAATTCAAGGTCTTTACTGTCAATAAACTTGGCAAGAGTATTTATTTTATCTTGGAGGTTAACTGTGTTAGTAGGTAAGATGGTAAGATCGTCTGCAAATAGTAGTAGATCTATCTCTTTGTCTATCTTAACGGCAGACCAGAGTAGATCCTGATACCGACCTAGTAACAATTGAGTTGTTTGTTATTTACTCAAGTATTAATCGGTGTATCTTCAAATTAAAGGTTAAGCGCAATAGATATTATTATTATGAACATCTATGCACAAGGAAAAAAATTCTACCGCTTTGTTTTTGAGAAAAGTAAGGAACACCGAAGTAAAAGTTTATGTTTATAATATTTTTGCGTTCCTTACTTTTCTCAAAAACAAATCGGTAGATTTTTTTCTTCTTGTGCATAAATATTTGTAATAATAATATCTATTGCGCTTAACCTTCAATTTGCAGATACACCGATTAATACTTGAGTAAATAACAAAAATTTCAATTAGACAAGGACAGCGAATCCGGCCTGCTCTTAACATGTTCTTCCCTTTTAAAGAAGTCGGTAACGTTCCAGAGGAAGATGGAAAATATTAGTGGGCTTAGAGGATCTCCCTGGAGAACCCCTTGTGTGACTTCAATTTCATGTGTTTTCACCTGACCTTCTAGTCCAACTTTCATGTTTGCTTTTTGGTAAAGACCTTGCAGAACTTTTATGATTCTTGTACTGAGACCAGCATCGTACAAGCTTTGCCATAATAATCTGTGAGCGACAGATTCGAACGCTCTGCGCCAATCTACAATAGCTGCGTAGAGTTTCTCTTTTTCTTTTGACAATTCCAAAGCTACTCTGGCTTGAAGGAAGAAAATATTATCGTCGCATGATCTGTTCTTCCTAAAGCCTGCTTGACATTCTGGTAATATACCATTAGTTTCACACCATGTAGAAAGACGTCTAGCAATTACTGAGGTGAAAATCTTTAATATTGTATTTAACAAGGCTATACCTCTATAGTTACCAGGATCGGAGCGTTCACCTTTTTTGTATATGAGTGATATTTCAAAATTACACCAGTCTCTAGGAACTATTCCTGTGTCCATGACTTGATTAAAGAGTTTAACACGTTTTCATTCGAGGTCAAACCAGGGCTTGTTGTATGTTTGTTTGATAATTTTTCTTTCTTTAGTACGTAAAAAATTAGTTTTTTCCATATGCGATAGGTGAGCAGTTTTTTTAATAGAATCAATGATGAGCTTGTTAACTGTATCAACACTGGGAGTAGTGGGTAGTAAAGGTTCAGCTAGATTTGTATGATATTCCTGTTCTTTCTCTTGCTTTCAGAAAAGTTTTGTTTGTTTTTTGACAGCAATATTTGCTGTTCGTGTAGGTATGACTGAGTCTTTTTTAAGAAATGTAGCCACAGGGAAGTGATCGGAGAGACCAAGATTCAAGACTGAGGAGTCCTCCAGAGTGAGCAACCCCAGATAGTTAGTCCAGATCAAGTCTATGGTACTAAAACCTTTACTGTTAACAAAAATAGGACTTCCTTAAGGGTCAGAGTAGCTTCTTCCATTTAAGACTGCGAAACCAATACTTTCCATTTCTTGTATTAGTGTTCTTCCTTGTTTGTTTATTGTACTGTCCATACTCTTGCGATGTTGAGCGAATCTAGTTCCTATATCTATCTCTTCAGGTAGTTTATTAAGTTCGCCAAATCGTGCATTAAAATCTCCCTTGATAATAATTACACCTTTAAAGTTTACAGATGTAAGGTTCAAAAATTCGGTTAGATGATTCAATGATACGTCGAAGTAATCCGGTTTTAAGTAAACACTAACCACTAAGAGATCGGTGTTGTCAATATTACATTTCAAAGCCAAGAAATCATCTCTGATATATGTTGTGGGATTTTTTACTATTTTTTTATTAAACATTAGGAATAGACCATGGCTCGCTCTACCCAGTGTCTTTTCTTTTATTGCAGGTAAGTCGAAATATGTGAATTTGTTGAACAGAGCTGGTAGTTTGGTTATGTTTTTAGCATACCATGTTTCAGAAATGGATAAAATTGCACATTTGTTTAAGTATGCTGTCAACTCGTCAATCGTAGCACAAAACAAATTATTCAGAACTTGGACGTTTCAAAAAACTATAGAAAAATTAGCATATGTATTGATATCAAGGTTGTCTTGCTGCGGGAGCGTGCTATTGTATAAGAAATTATTTCTTTATGAAAAATTCCTGCCTATAACGAATGGCTTTAGCAGACGGTAAGAGTTAAGCGAGAGTGGCGCTGTCGACATGTGTGGAGAATGCAAACGAGGAAGGTCTGATAGTAGCGTTACGAAAGGAAGAGTGACTGGTATTTTGGTCGGTCAGGAAGTCATTTTGTTCGTCCCAAATCTTAGTGTTGCCATTAACTGTGATTTTCATGTAACCAACTTTAACTGTTTTTCCCATCTTTTCCTCTTCATTAGCTATTTTTTTTAAGTTTTTATGTATAGCACGTTCCTTTATTGTATAGTCGTTAAAAATGTATAAGTCAAAGCCTTTCAGCGAATTTTTATTCTTCATGATTTTTAGTTTTTCGAAATTATTCATTTTTTCTATAAAAAGGTCCCCGATACTTTTTGTTGTAATCCGCTTAACTTTAACAGTTTTCAGATCGTCGAATAATTCGAGTAACTCTAGTTGTTCGAGTAGTTAATATTTTTTCGAGTAACTAGATAAATCCGAGTAACTTTGAATGTTCGAGTTGATACTCGACTCGACAAGTTCGAGTGTAGTCGAGTAATTTCTTCAAATAACTCGTAGAATCGAGTACTCGCACATCCCTAATTACAGAATGAAATAAAAATTGAAATAATAAAATAATAATAATAAATAATAATCTTCAGTCTTATTCAAATTCAAATTATAATCTTATTTTATCTTAGTTCAATTACATTTTTAAATTGGCTTAATTAGAAATAATTTTTCATTTATAAAATTGAAGAATAAGATCTAATAGCTTGGTTTATTGAAGACCGGCTTTGCAATCTTGATACACCTATATTGAATAATTTCAGTAGAGTTAAGTTAATAAAATATATAATAAAAACAAATTACATTCTTTTTAAAAAGGTTAGCTTAGATAAGTTTATTTGTTATTTCAAATGCAGTTTAGCAAAATTTTGTATAAAATGGTAATTCTGGTAATTATTATTTTACAGAATTTACATATGTATATATATATATATATATATATATATATATATATATATATATATATATTGCAATTGCTCAAAAAGAATGATGAATACATATTTTTAAGTTGATTATGAATTTACAGTTTTTATTATTATATCATAATTTGAATGTCTATTAATTTTTAACATCATTATTATTGGTCAATTCGATTATATACAATTTTTCATTAACGCATAAGTAATAACAAATATTCAATATATTTTGAACATCTATTATTTTTAAATTTTCAGTCCTTTGGCATAAAAAAATATTAAGTATAAAATCCATCCCGTTACATATAAATACTTTTTCTGTGATACATAATGATATGATAGCATAATTTTTACAGTTTAAATTACAGTTTTCAAAAGGATCTGTACATGAACAAGAACATAATCTTAACAACGTTTTAATTACACCTCGGTGTATAATATTTTCGTGCATGAATCGAACACAGAAAGATTTTGTTTATTTATTTCGAGCATAAAACTCGGTTTCGTTGTAAATACTATTTTTTAACATTCTATTAAAAAAATGGCATTTATTTTCATTCATTATTTAGTGACTATTTTTAAAAAGATTTTCGACATAAGCAGGAAGCTGCTGTACCTTCATGTAAGTACCGACTATAAAAATTTGCTCTCCTATTTCTTTTACTTTACGTCGGTGAGTACCAGATTTTTCTATCATTTTGTAGAAGTGATATGCAAAGCTATCTTGTCGAATTAATTTATCTCTGATTTCAGATAAGCACAAAAACGTTGTAATTGCCGAACAAATCTGTAGTTGAGGGCTTTTTGATCCATGAACATAACTTTTTATGATTCCATTAAAATTTTCAAATGGAAAACATGTTTTTACCCATAATGGACCAAATTTTTTTACTTCATCGGATAAATGCAGTAATAGATGTACGTTACACGTCATATATTTTTGACCGTATAAGACTTCAAACCTTGAAACATATTCTGTTAAAATACTCTTTGAACTTTCTATCATTGTGTTGTCAATACTTGAATAGTTGAGAAGAGTAATTACATAGACAAGTAGAAAATGATGTTCAAAATATCTTTAACTCATAAAATCTTCTAAAATTATCAAACTGTATACCAACAAAAAAGTCTTCAATTCTGACGCCTTCCAATAAGAGTAGCCAGATATCTTTCGTGGCAATCGATTTGCAAATGATGGTGGTGATAGATTTTTAATTCTCTCATCAATCATATTAATATAAGGAACCAGGGAAAAAGGAAGTGCAACAATCTGCACTAAACCAAAGTCCCATTAATTTTTTCGTGATTCCTTGAAAAATACAATGCATTTGATCCATTGCTGTAGATGCCATGTAATGTATTAAAATTAAATACGATGTTCTTTTTATGCCACAAACATTATCATTATTACGTAACCTATCAGCTTGATTAGCGTATTCTAATGTTTTCTCTGTCGTTCTTAAGGTACTATTTAATATAAAGGGATATGTCTGAACATTCTCAAAGCTTCTTGTTTGAATCTCACAAACAGGGCATCCATTTGTTCCGTTATATTGCTGCATATTTAGAAAATGAGCTTTGGCAGGAAGATCGCATATGCCACTAATAATCATGCCTCGAATACGCACAGGATTTTCAGCGTTCGGAATTTTAAAGGCAACACCTTCATAAAGTTTTTGAAGATCATTTTTGAAAACTGATAAGAATAAATTTAGCAATGGTTTCTTTTTTCCAAACCATAGACCAGCTACTATTGTGTTTTCTTTTTTAATCCGTAATTTATAAGGTAACTCGTTAATTGCTAAATACAATGGCCAAATATTAATTTTTGAAGATTTAAATAACGGTAGGCCGTCAGCATTACAGGTAAAAGTTAAATTGTTAAGATTATTTGTGAAGTCGTTACACAACCAAATGCAGTGGACACCACGTGCATTTTATGCCTGGTGATACACAGGTTACCGTACACCAGGGATTAAGGCTATCTTGTCTATTTCAGGTTATGTACGATAAAACTAACGATACACACGACCTATTTGTACTGGAATTAATCGATATAAATAGCATCTAAAAAGCCAAGAAAAATCGATAGTGGTTCTTCCTTCATTTTTTTCTTTTTGCTAAAAGATATTTTTTTTCTTTAATTTTAAATTAAATTACTTTTCTGATTCATTAATTTTTAATATTAAATTTAGATATTTCTTCTTCTTGAGATCTGTATTTTAAAATAATATAACTAAATATTCAAGAATTAAATCTTTAATTAACGGTTCAATTATTTACTTATTTATTTATTTTATTTATCAACGGGCATAAGCCCATAATACAAAAGTAATAATACAGAGTTTAATCGTAGGTGGCACAATAATAATCCTACATGTAATTAAATTACAATAATAATATTATATAATATTTATATTAATATTACATCCAAATCATAATCATATCACCCTATTAGAATAAGAAATAAAAAATAAGTTCACCCAAATATATTAATCATACATAATATCTTTGGATCTAGAAAAAAAAAATAATAACAGCGCACTTTACTAAATTACATAATAATTTTTCAATAATAAGCAATATTAACAGAATCAAAAGCGCGATACAAATCGGCATATAATGCACCCGTTTTAGTTCCTTTTAAGTAATCAATCAGTCTGTTACATCCAATTAAATAGTTAACCAATTTAACAATAATGAATATAGATCTGCCGAATCTCCCAACATTATAATCATTTAAACCCAAAACACCTTTCTTCACATCTTGATATAAGCAGGTTTCAGTACATACAATATCTTGAATCAATGGAGTGAAAGCAGCAGCACGAAAAAAAAGTAGACTTTCAACAATATTATGTAAATTCTGGTACAATACAATAAGTTAACGATCAATTAACTGCTATCTATTTGCATCAGAGTTAAACTTTTTAACAATCCTTGGCGTACTATTTATATACTTAATGAAAATATCATTTTCACCTGCCTCAAATCGTTCATTTAATTCAATTATTAGCATCTTCATAAAAGCCTGTTGTTTTTTCGTTAAATCAACACGAGCTTTCCTTTCTTCACCAAAAATTTTCTTTTTATTATACAAAGTCTATAACACATATTCTTTAGACTCCATGTGAATTCTTACCGGAGAGTTAAAATCGTGTGAGAAATTCTAACCAAGTCTATCAACAGTAATATAATCAATATTAAATGGCAATTTTATCTTTGACTCGGTAAAATATCTCTTTACATTTACAAGATCAGTTTTAGTAGCATCTATGGAATCAACAACATCAAACAATATAATATTATTTTCACGATTTTTCCTATCATTCAATTCTGAAAAATAATCTTCAAAATTCTTTTCAATACTCTCTTCTATATCAACAATTTTATTTTCAATCTTCACAAATCTTAGATCATTACTGTCTTGATTATGCTTGATTACTCTGTGCAATTTATTAAATTCAGCCTTCATCAAATTCCACAAATTCATTTGTACAGGGTTCAATATACACGAATCTACATTATTCTCAAAATCCTCCTTCTCATTAATATCAGAAGGATCATTAGTAATAAACCTATTTGAAATTTTTTTTCCACAACATTTCACAAATGACACATCCTGATTTTTACCAGCACTTGCAGAGCACGATGAATGAAAAAATGCATTGCACAAAGGACAAGAAACTGCATTATTACTATCAAAAGATTTACTTTTCTTAGGGCACATAACACAGAAAACTTTATTCCCACTATCATGAGGAAATATAGATACATTTCTAGAAGCATCTGATCCATGTCGAGAACCACTGACATTTTTCCCTTTAGAATGAACAGACATCATGAAAACGTCTATATGCACCAACACAATTAAATGCCAATATCCATTTAAAATATATCGTATTCACACCAGTAATCACAGTTAACCGTCACTCATAAACAATGAGAATAAAACAATTTCATATACACGTATAATACCCATGTAATATAACCCATGTATAATACAACAATTTACACTATTCAATGTTCCTTGGCTTCAATTGCACCCTAGTGGAAATCGAATCTGTGAATAACTGGGAATAACTGGAAATAACTGGAAATAACTGGGAATAACTGTGAATAACTGGGAATAACTGTTATAAACTGTTCAGTTTGAGACAGGAATAACAGTTATTCCCAGTTATTCCCAGTTATTCCCAGTTATTCCCAGTTATTCTCAGTTATTCCCAGTTATTCACAGTTTATAGCTTAAAAATAATTTGAAAAAACAGAGGTACGAATAACAGTTATTTCCAAATATATTTATAATAGAAAAAAAAATAAAAAAAATATATATTTTTTTCATTTTTTCAAATTTATATTTTTCAAATTATTTTTAAACTAAACTGTAAATAACTGGGAATAACTGTGAATAACTGTGAATAACTGGGAATAACTGGGAATAACTGTTATTCCTGTCTCAAACTGAACAGTTTATAACAGTTATTCCCAGTTATTCCCAGTTATTCCCAGTTATTCACAGATTCGATTTCCACTAGGGCATATACAAATATATATGTATATATGTACATACACATACATATATAGCAGCACTATAACCCGTACCATAATCCCACTTTTCATGAATAACACAAGTAGATAGGCTATAGGCATACTGGCACACCCGGATTCTAGCACAGCCCATGGTGTGTTAGAACCCGTACGGATTCTAGCACAGCCCAAGTGTTTTAGAATCCGAATGTGAACTAGTATGCCTATAGCGTTTTCTACTTTTTCTACTTTTTTTTTTTTTTTTCTTCTTATAAATGGTTTTGTGAGAGATAGAATAATTTCATGAGTTTGACATTGTGTAGTGCACAGACAGTCTTATGAATTGGATTATGGTTTGTACACACAGTAACGCATTTGAAAGATGGGTTTAATGGGTATCCGTATTCATTGATGTTATAAACGGGAAATTTGAATCTTAGCAACCATTTTCGTTTGAATTCATTAATAACAAAAATTTTTGTAGCATCATGTAAATGTTCACGGAGTAAGTTTGCAATTTGAGAGTAATCTAGTCCATCAGTGTTCCAAGCTATTCCATGATTATGTTTGAGTCGAATGTTTTCTTCTTGCAATTTGTCAGAGAGCCTTTTCCATGAAAAAGGTTTTTGAATAGATGAACGATGGGATCACCACTGTCGTTGAGAGGAATGATTGCTATTTCCTTTAGAACATATTCACCACCCATTTGCTTAAAACCAATCATGTCTACCGCATATTCCATTTCGAAATATTAATTTTTTTACGTAAAAGTGAAGATAATTCAGACAAGCTTCCGAACATCTCCACTAATAGGATTGTACTGAACGATGCGATCGTGTAAGATCATGCAATAAGCTGAAGTATTAGCTGGAAAGTCAGTTTGAGACTCAAATTCTAGACGTACATCGACAGGAGCGCTCTTTAGAGATTCGTTTTGTCGTGAACAGTCAATAACTATGAGTGGTTCAAAGTTGATAAACTGAGACTTTGTCAACAATGGTTGTGAATCTCTTCCGTAATAGCTTTTCTGAAAATTAGCATACATATCATATAGAATAGCAAATTGATTCTTAGATATGTCAAGATTGAGATTGTTGTACGGATAATATTGCGAATTCAAGAAAAGTCTCACATTATTAATATTACAGTGGTCAAAGCGACTGGCATTTTTAGGTCTTGAACCTTTTTTTCCCGATTGTAATCCAAGAATCACGAAACGTGGTTTCTCCAATTGATTTGAAGTTTTTACCGTCCAGACGTGTTTATTTGTTGTTGGAAGAAGAGGATATTCAAATAACTCCCATGAACGAAAACTCATAGAAATAGGATTATCTTTGCCAATGAAATTTAACAGCTGGATTTTTTGTTTATCTGATGCAATAACATATGGCATTAACCACTCTATCTTTGATATTTTTATTTGATAAGGTTCATATGTGGTTGCATTGTTGGCTACAGTACCTTCCTGTACTATAGCATTCAGGTCATTTCTTGATCTTGTGAGAATGAGTTCATGCTTCATATTAACAACAATTTTCTTGTAATCTTCTGCGAAGCCTAAAATCATACTTAGTGGGATAGAAACGTCAAAATTTCCATGATCATCTACAATTGTTTTGTTTCCTTCTTCAACACCAAGCCAGCCTGCATTTTCTAATGTTAGAGTCTGATTTGGATTAAATGAAGTGCATCCCTTCATGAGACTACTCAGACCAACATTTTTACTTTTATCTATCTCTACAGCATTAAGTTCATATCGAATTTCATTAAACAGATGACAAATGCCATTGTTAACGAAATTAGTTTTAGTTAGTGCTTGTCCATCTGGTTTTTGTAATTTTCCACATACATGGATGTAACTACATGATGGTAAGAGGCATAAATCTTGATGCTGAATAGAAATACGGATTTCATCACTGTTATTGAAACTTAATGTGGAGTATGGTTGATGTGCGTGAACCTCATAATGAGCAATAGACTCATCGAATGCGACACCTGATTGAATGCTTAGAATTTCGTCCATTTTTCTGAAAGCAGCAGAGAATGATACAATTTATCTTTTTCCACGTACTTTGAGACCTATGCTTTTGAGAAACTGGATGCTCTTCCGTGTTAACGGTTTGAGTACCTTTGGACGACTGATGGTGGGTTGACATGATGGCTGACTTATATGCACACTTGAATTATAAACGATTCCCATTATACAGATTTTATGTGAAGTCTAACAGTAATTTCCTCTCCTCGGAAATTCACTAAATTTCCGTCTTGATCAACAATTCGGATTTGAAGATGATCTATACTTTTAACATTGAGTGGTAAATATATGACATGCGATGGAACTTCTATGATTTTATATCCTGGAGGAACTTTTGGGAAAAACTCATGGATCGTGTGAACTTTTTTGTCGTTGATGTAAGCACCTGTAGTAATATTACACTCTACTCTGAGTGCGTTTATTTTCAATATCTTCACAGGTAAATCAGAGCTGTGATGAGTGTCTTCATGAAGAACGCGACGAGTGAAACCGAGAAGACTGCCTATTGAATCCCGAGGTCTAAGATTTATCTCATGGCTGCAATAAATTTCACTTCTGAGAGTATTGTTGTTAGCTTTTAAGGAAAATTCGATTCCTTTAGATTTCAAATCTTTTTGCAAAAATTGATTAATAGCATCAATTTCATAACTGCCAGTAGGAATAATAATAATCTTCTCTCCGTTTATATGAAGTTTATTATTCGAATCGTCAACATTGGGAATCGAGTTGAATGTTAAAAGTTCAACTAAACCCAAAACAAAATTCTTATGCTGTGGTAGTTCTATTGAAGGAAAATATTGCGCTTCTAAGATAGAAGATTTGCCTGAAAGACTCAAAGTGAAACTATCTTCCATGATTGTTTGAAAAAGAATGATCCTGCTTGTCTGAAAACTCTTCTTTTATAGTCTTTCACACAAGAATTGAAGACAAAGATGTCCACAAATAAATGAGTCAAAATTTTGATATCTTTTATAGTTGTATTTCACTTCTTTCACGTTAAAATATAACATGAGATCTATAGGGGGTTTAAGATCACCAAAACTATCAAAATAAATCACTTCAGAACCTCGTTTTCGATAACATACCCAGTGAGTGCCTTTGTTTTGAAAATCATCTAAGTGAACTATAGCAGATTCGTTATGCCATGGGCCATCAGAAGGTAGATTATTTCTCATGAAAACATCTCGAAAATATGGGATTTTCATCATACGAGCATACTTTATAAGATCATAGTCAGTCAGTGCACGATTTGGCAAAGTTAAATCGAAGTTTTTTTTTTTTTAACTTGACCATTACCGATATGAGGTTTCATAAATAATCCCATTCCAGTTTTATATGGTTTAAGATAGAGACCTTTTCCTAGAGCAATAGCTTCCATAGTTTTATTATGTCTCTTACTTTCTTCATAATTTTTCTGTGCAGCTTTAGCCTCATTTACTGCTTTAGCTATTCCAGCAGCTCCTCCAGCCAGAGCACCAGTTGCACTTAGTGCTGCGAACAATGGTATGAGAAAAGGCAGAGCGCCACCTATTTTTGATGGAACAGGTAGAATACGTGGAATGATAATTTTTTTCTTACCGCCAACAATCTTGAGAGCTTCACGTGCACCTTTTAAAGCGGACTGTATAACTTTGCGAGAATGTTTACTTGGTTTTAATGATTTTTTACTTGCAGTTACTAATTTACTCAATTTTACACCCATTCCTGTCTTTCCTTTTAATTTCATAGCATTTGCAACAACAAAAGCAGTTGCTTTTTCGCTAAGACTTGCATTTTTGGCTCTAACACGCTGCCAAGCTTTATCAGCGAGCTTCATGTCAGCTACTTTTCGATTAGCATTTTTATCAGAATAAGATATGTCATGTTCTTTACATGCTTGATCAAGTGGATTGATACCTGCATCACCTCTCTTTTTAGACGCTTTTTCAGTTTTGTTCCGGGACCACAATATTGATATCCAGGAATATGCATTTCAATAGGTAAGTTATTGATTACTTTATCAAGTAACCCTTTACCCTTAGGGTGCTTCTGTGATTTGTGTACGAGCATCTCTCTTCGAGTGCTGATTTACAACTGATGATCAAAATATAAAACAAGCGTTTATATTTTGAAAAGGTCAATCTTAGATTTGACTTTGTTACGTAAACATGGATTTTACTGAGCAGAACGTCAAACTTCCCGTCGCCAACTTTGATTTTGAGAAAACGAAAGAAAAAAGCGACATGGGGAGTTACTTCCAGATAATATACGAGCAGTATTCTGTGGCCCATCAAACTGTGGAAAAACTAATAGTTTATTGGCTCTAATTACACACCCTAATGGTCTTAGATTTGAAAATTTGTATGTATACTCTAAATCCTTAAATCAACCGAAATATCAATTTCTTCAAAAAGTTTTAGAGCCAATTGAAGGTATATCATATCTACCGTTCAGTGAACATGCATCTGTAGTGTCTCCAGATGAAGCCCTACCAAATTCAATTATAATTTTTGACGATGTGGCTTGTGAGAAGCAGGATAACGTCAGAGCTTTTTTCTGTATGGGGAGACACAAAAGTGTAGATAGCTTTTATCTATGTCAGTCATATGCTCATATACCGAAACATCTCATCAGGGACAATATTAATTTGATGGTAATTTATCGTCAAGATGATGTTAATCTTAAACATATCTATGAAGACCATGTGAATACTGACTTAACTTTAAATGAATTTCGAAATCTTTGTACTGAATGCTGGAAGAATGACAAGTATGGATTTGTTGTTATTGACAAAGATAGAGCAATGAATGATGGTAGATATAGAAAAGGATTTGACTGTTTTGCCATTAAAAAGGAAGTATAAATCTTAATCTTTGCAGTTCGATTGTAGACAGCATCTTGTCAGCATGCCTGACTTTAAGAAAGAAAAAAATGTTCTTAGCGAGCTCTTACGAGCACGTGAGGCTATTAAAAAAAAATACTCTTTATTAAAAAAGGAGAGAGATGATTTTGAAAAGGTTATTGGTGATACTTTAAAACCAGTTATTACACCACTTGAAAAGCTTGTCGATTCGACAACTGAAAGTGTGTCACGTTCTAATCACATTTCAGCTATAGACAGTAACAGAAAATCGGCAAAAAAAAGATTGAGATTCGACGAATCAAGTTATATTTTAAACGATATTAATGACTCGGGTTCTGCGTTTGATAATAATGCTTCTAATGGCGATGATTTTTCTCCGATAAATAGCACAATGATGAATTCATCATTCAATTCTGCAAATTCATCATTCAAATCTATATATTCACCATTTGTACCTGCGCATAAAGAAACTGAACCGACAGACTTTTTATCAATGCTAAATGGAAGCCGCAGCAAAATCGATAACATATACGGAGTGAGAAAAGTCAGTGGGGTATACATGATGGGTGATTCACAAATTCAATTTGATGATAAACTAATAAAAGTGAAAGATTTAAGTTTTCCTAAAAGCAGTGGTCTAATGGAATTGCTTTTCAAAAAAGAACCAGATGATAATCTTTTAAGTACAACAGATCGCAAGAACTATCGCATTATCCTGGAAGCAACAAATGCCCATAGAAAAAGACATAGCAAAAGTGAGAATATACGCTCTTCGAAGAGTAGAAAATATTCAAAAATCATAGCACCAATGTTCCGCAGTGATCGCAGTAGAATATCTACCAGCGGAGGGGGTCTCATACCTAAATATAAAATAGCAAAAAGAATACTTCCATAGATCTAGTCTACTGGGATGATCCGAATGAGCTTGTCGAAAGACTGCGATTATTAATAGCCGAACGATCTGCTGGAAATAATAATCACAACAATGAAATCCAATCAATCATAGAGGAACTACGTGAAGCTGGGCATATATATTGACGTACACAATTTTCAAATCAACAGTAGTAACATGAGTCTCGATGTGTTTGGAAGAAAACTTGAGGGCTCGCAAGTGAGTCGTGGTCCTCGAGGTATTGGATTCAATGTTACATCAGATGGTGATTTTGATTTAGAAAATAAGCGGCTTTGCAATATTGGAGAGGCTAATGATTCAAATGATGCCATTAGTTCGAATTCACTAAATAATATCCTACAGAAAGAAGTTGATTATTTATCTTCTAAAATTATAGAAGTTGCTAAAGCTATACAAGAATATGAGAACAAAGTTGAAATATATAAAGCAGAAATAGACGAAAAATTAACTTATGTCTATGATATGACTCAACGAAATTTTGCAAGTATTGAATATATAATTAAAGAAATGAATAGACGATCGGATATTGCTAAAGTTGAAGTTTAAGATGGAACGTCAAAGAGTAGTTGAAGAGCTACACAAGCCAGCACGTCGAAGGTACAAGCGAAGAAAATATGACATACGTGGATTAGATGAGACTTGGCAAGCTGACCTTGTAGAAATGATACCTTATTTTAAGGAAAACAAAGGTTTTCGCTACTTACTAACTGTCATAGATATATTTTCAAAGTATGCATGGGCTGTACCAGTCAAATCGAAGAGTGGCAATGATGTTACTCTAGCTATGAAGTCAATATTAAAACAAGGACGGGTGCCATCGAATTTACAAACTGACCAAGGAAAAGAATTCTACAATTCAAACTTTCAGAATCTTATGAAAAAGTACAAAATAAATCACTACTCTTCACATAGTAATCTTCATGCAAGCATATGTGAACGCTTTAATAGAACTTTAAAAAATGCAATGTGGTTAGAATTCAGCAAACAAGGAAGTTATAAATGGTTGGATATTCTGCCTGAGTTAGTGAAAGCATACAATTCAAGAAAACATCGGACAATAGGAATCGAGCCTGAAAACGTTACGAAGATAAATGAAAAAGAAATCAAGAAAAATTACCCAACTGAAAAAAGACCTGTAAAAAAACCAAAATTCAAAGTAGGAGATAAAGTGCGAATAAGTAAGATAAAACAAGTTTTTGAAAAAGGTTATACACCAAATTGGTCTACTGAAATTTTCACAATAACAAGAGTTGTAAAAACCAATCCCATAACTTACCACGTCAAAGATTATTATGATGAACCAGTCTCCGGAGGCTTTTATGAAACGGAAATTCAAAAGACTATGTATCCAGAAATTTATTTAGTAGAAAAAGTTTTAAAGAAAAGTGGTAAACGTGTATATGTTAAGTGGTTAGGTCTAAGTAACAAGCATAATAGTTGGATAGATAAAAATGAGATTGTTTGAAAAAATTAAAATGTATTGTTAAATATAATAATGTAATAAATAAAAAAAATTTAATTGTATTTTGTTATATTATTTAGATATATTTAAATAAAATATTGTAATATAATTATAACTATAGGTGGTGATGATAAATAAAAAAACAAATGTATAATGTTAATATATTTTTATTTATTTATGTATTATTATGTACAAGTTACAATAAATAGTTTTAAAAATCATTTCGTAGATATATTTTTTTATACCCGATCGAATTTGAAAGAAGTTCCTCCCAAATACATTGCAACCAAACGTAGTTTGTTTGCTTCATCGCAGAGTTTGTAAAAAAATTCTTCATCTTTTAGAATTGCTGATGAAATCTTCTCTGGTAGGAATACTTGAAAACTTTGCTCGAATTCTGCTACAATCTTGACACCATATCGTGTCTTCACCTCTTTAAGTGCTGTCACCATGTACTGGTGATCTTTTTCCAAGTCTGTAACTTTTTTCCTTGGCAAGAAGTCGCTTCCAGCAATCTTATTAAGTGTTGATAAATCCATTCTGAAATCAAAAGGAAAAAGTAAAAATTAAAATTTCTGTTAAAGATATTTTATTAGAAAAAAAAAAATTATACTGTAAACTTACATGATTAGTTAGTTGACTCTTGGTTTCTTTGTAGGAGGTTGATCGTTCTCAAGCTCTTCGATTACTTGAATGTGCTCCTCCTCGTGCTCCGTCCCTTGATATAGCCCATACCCCACCTCGATTTCTGCCCTTTCCATCGCCACTTGCAATAAATCCCTTCTCTCGCCTTCTTCGGAACTTATCCCTCTATTGATGGATCCCAGTCATGCATGAACTCCTCTAATACGTCATACTCAATAATGATTTGCTCACCTTGGTTGCCATGAAGTATCACCCCCACTCGTGCTGCACTATTTTCATTGGATGGTTCATCCCCTCTCTCAATTTCCCCCTCTCTGCTATGCTCTGTAACATCCATCCCCACTCGCGTTACTCTATTTTTATTGGATACTTCTGTGTCCCCTCTTCTTTTCCACCTCCTGCTCTTTTTCAGCAGCCATTTTTCTTGCATATTCCCTCTCTACTTCAAGTGCAGCTTGCGCCATCTGTATCTCTTCAATTCTAAAATGACCCCATGGTAAAGTGTCTGTACTATCAGGCAATAAAAATCTCTTATCATCGTGTGGACTTAGTGCAATTTTTCTTTGCTTTTCAGTATGCACTGTGTGTAATTTTGATCGAATATTGCACTGTTCACGGTGTATAATGACAAGATCCTGAAGACAACTTCGGTAATCCTCGAAAGTGATTGTTTTCTTCACGACGTTAGATTTGATACCTTTAGCTTTTTTCACTGTGTCTCCTCTATCAACCAAAATACTGTACATTTTACTCCGCAAACCTATGAATTCAGACATAATCTTGCCACAGCATTCATCTTTCATTAATCCAGGAACTTTCTTATTGACACGTGGAATATTAAACTGATTATTTTCAGCATAATCAGAAGTATCAAATCTGTGAATGTCTTCCTTCATTGTTTGATACATATCAATGTCTTCAACTTCATATATTAAACTATCCGTATCTGTATATAGAAGTTTACATTTTTGTCCTAGTCGCTGTTTCATATATGAGTAATGAAACTCATATAGCAGTGTTTTTGATAAATCAAGGATGGAAAAACCAACGTATATAGGTTTTTTTATTGTGATACTCGTTCTCTTCAGCTGAATAGCTACCAAATTTTCATCGAAAATTGCACAACTGTGAAAATTTGGTTGAGCTATGCGTGCTTCTGCTCCATATCTACCTGTGAATTTATTTATTAATCGCACATCAACACGTGACCGCTCTCGTTCGATGCACTTTCCATATACAGAGTTAATAAGCAATTTATAGAAGAGTTTTTCAAACTCATTCTTCGCTTGCTTCTTCTTCTCAGTATTTAATTCAACATAAGGTTTGAGCCAAGCCTTTTGTTCAAAACTTAAAATTCTATGTACTTTTTTTAATCCAAGTCCATTATCTAACGCTTGTTTAAGCGTCCGATAATGTATGACATACCTTTCCTTGTTGTCCAAAGTAATAAGCAGTTTTTTTTGCTTCGAGCCTGGTGGTGGACGATGTTCTGCGCAAAAAGGTAAATCCCGATGTTCATCATGGATTTTCACAGGATATTCTAAATCCACTTCAGCAATATATCCTATATCCGAATCTGGCGGTGTATTGTAGAAATCTGGAATTGTTTCATAATCAATCCATTTAAATTTTCCTATCGGTAAATGTTGTATCATCGCCCAACCATAAAGATTATTAATATCAAAATATAGAAGGGTCTTCTTTTTCTGATTTTCGTTATATGAAGGACCCATGTATGGATTGTTTGCCTTTGCATACCGGTTACAGCATTGGCTTATTCCTCCACGGATGCCTGCTTCGATAAACATTAACATGTCAATGTCTGTCAAAAGTTCCAATTCTACCTTCGTCATTTTAAGAGCTGCTGAAAACGTTAAGCCTGGAGTTGTGTAGAAATGAGCAGGACATAAATCGTAGGCTTTAAGAGAGGTCTCTCGGAAACTTTCGAAGACGTCAGCCAATAGCAAAACATCGGTTTTTAAGTATAAATCCGAGTACTCTCCTAAAGTTTTTATATTGAATTCATTCCAAACTTGAACAGCGTGCTTATAATCTTCTTCAGCTATATGAGAATCCGTTAGTTTATTGTAGAAGTCCTTTTTTTCTGGCAGCTTTGTAGACATCAATTTATCTAATCCATCCATAAAATCGTATGGGAATACACCTTTCCGTCTAAGAAGATTTATTTTAGCATCTGTAAATCCATCTGTTTGAAATTCTCTCACTGCTATTGGCACGTTTTCGAGGTATGATGCAAGCTTCTCCAATGATGATGGTAGAAAACGCCAAGAATCTATAAATCTAAAGTTGATGTCACTATTATCCATATATTTTGTGAAAGAAATGTATTTCTCTTTATTATGAGGTATTAGAGTCATTCGTCCCTTCATCAATGTAGAAGTCCCGATTTCTTTCAGAATAAAATGAGTGTCATAATTGAGATTATGAAAAATAACAGGAATGAATCTTGAAATCTTATAATTCAAATTACATGAATTATGAGCTGCACCTCTAAAACTAAAAAAAAAAAATAAATGTAAAATAACCAAATTAATTTTCTTTTTTAATTATAACCAATTAAACAACTTACCGTCCTGTGAGATGACAATGGTCTCGTACTGCAAGTTCTTCGGCACGGATTGGTTTTCTACATATATGACAATTAGTTGACCTCTGGAAAGACAATTCTTCTAAATCTGTAAGTTTCATTGGTTTCGGATTTTTGTAGAGTTCATCAATTTTCTCACTGATTGATTTCAATTCTCTTACAAACCATTCTGCAGGTGTCTCTTCACATTCGTTAATCCTTCTGTATGATTTATAATAAGATAATTTATCATCAAAACTGCATTTCATGTAGTATCCAATACTGTATGCTTTATGAAGTTGAAAAGCCTTCTCACTGTCTGTAGGTTTCAATAAACATTCAAAATCTGCATAAATAACAAAAGGAACTTTTTCACTCTTGCTGTAATCTTCGAATTTGAGAATATTATTCTTTGAGTCGGGTAGATTTATTCTACATTTATTTAAATTTTTACAATTATTTTCATGAATTACAAATCTTTCTTCACTATAAAAAATTTGTAAACACCTCTCACAATGGTAAGATTTTATATGGCTTTTAGACACTTGAGAAGCCAGAAGTCGAGACAAGTTTTTAATCCAAACATAATGATATTGAGGCATGTCTCCATCATCAGCATCATTATTTTCTTCATACTCATCTATGTAGAAATCTTGAATAATGAGCAAATTGACATGTTGTACCTTTTTTTCTGATGTAATATGACACGGCGATACTTCAAACTTCGGACCATACTTTTTCAACATGTATAAGTTTATTGAAATATTATTATTTAATTTTTCGAATTTCGGAATATCTTTAATTTTCACTGGAAATTCAATTTTATCAAACCTCAGCTTATTATTATGCGGTAGATAATGATCCACTCTTTGAGGATTACGGTTACTAGGATATAATGCGGAAAGTACAGCATATTTGAAACACTGATTGTCATTATTGCGAACATTAACACACGCTTTCTTATTTTCTATAAACTTCGGAAGAGGTATATAAGAACTACCCTTCAAAGGAGAATATTTTTTCATATTTATACACAAACTTATTATACTCTTCAAAGTCCACCCTGAATCCTTTTCTTGAAATTCCTCTATTTGAGTAAGAATAGGCTCTTTGATATTATCTTTGAACCATTCCTCTAAATCAGTTGACATGTATACTGTATTACTTTCACTTGTAAAATATTTAGTATCATTTAATTCCTCAGTATTTTTCTGCACAGAAAATTCAGAGATGAAATCAGAATTTATTTTTAACGCATTATATTCTTCTAAGCAAGCCTGAACCTTAACTTTAAAAAGTTTTTGTGCATCACTTAAAAAACTCAGAATGTCCACATGTTTAATATTTACCACTACACCAGTTCTGATTCGATTTTGGAAAGCTGACTCTACGTCTCGCCACTCGACTCTAGCTTCTGTTTCTTCAGATTGTAGATTGCCTCCTTGATGAAGATTTTGTTCCAACTGAACTTGTATGCACGAAAGATGTGTCATACAAGTTTGACATTTCTGTTTCTCCCTCTTGTGAGGTTAGGTCGAACGATTTTTTCATTTAATTTAATGACAGCAGAATTACACATATCTAACCAATAATGAATATCTTCATTGCTCAATTCGTTTATACTTCGTAAAGTATCACGAAGTAATTGGACAAGACGTTCAAAAAAATCGATTGAAGTCATTTTTACTTTTTTAACTAAAAGATGACTAGAGCAACAGTTTCAACTCACACAATATTCAAGAATAAATCTCACTGATTGTTATATACGAAGTGTAGTCATCCAAGAAATATCTTCGCTTTTTATAGGTAAAAACAATGTAAGAAGGGATACAAATTTTAAATTTCATCCAATAGTAAAAGGAAAAGTTAGTGAAAATTTGAAAATTCGTCCAATAGTAAAGAAGAAAATTTAAGAAGGAATACAAATCTCGATATTCGACCAATAGTAAAAAAGAAAATTTAAGAAGGGATACAAATTTCAAGATTCTACCAATAGTAAAAAAGAAAATTTAAGAAGGGATACAAATTTCAAGATTCTACCAATAGTAAAAAGAAAATTTAAGAAGGGATACAAATTTCGAGATTTGACCAATGGTAAAAAGAAAAATTTGGAAAATAAAGAAGGGAAAAGTTTTTAGGAAGGGATAAATTGTTCTTTTAAACTATCCAAAAACTGTAAGAATTTTCCTATTCAGTCTCTCAAATCACTTCTCGCTGAAAGAAATTCAGAGTTGTACGATGGCTAGAACCCGTGACTATGGTGCAATGATTAAAAATGCAATATTAGAATTTTCTGAAGAGAACGTTTATATTTGTGACATACAAGGATTTCAAGGCATGTCTGGGGATTCTTTTATTTTTAAAGAAGTCAGTTTTCTGAATTTTAGAAAAACTGCTTTTCCAACTGCGTATCTCTTTAAACCTCCGATGACATGGAGAGAATTGAGTCAAGAAGAAAAAAGTACATCGCAATGGCTGGAAAAGTATCACCATGGAATACAATGGAACTCTGGAGATATACCTTACCATCGTCTTCAAAAAATTTTTGAAATTTGTTCGCAAGGAGTCAAGAAAGTATTTGTCAAGGGTGAGCAGAAAGCGCAATGGTTAGCTGATCTTTTACCAAATGTGTAAGTAATACATTTATGTTTCAACTTTCATACTTTTCTTGCTGTTTTAATACTTTTTCATACTTGTTTCATACTTTTTATACTTTTCCATACTTGTTTGATACTTTTTTATACTTTTTTAATTATTTTAATACTTCAACATACTGTATTTAACCATATTAATACTTTATTTTTCGTGTTGTATATACTTTAAGTTACATTACCTTCTCCTCTTTATTTTCAGGACAATCAGCAACATTGAAGACTTCGGATGCCCATCATTAGAAAGAATAATGAATTGTACACGATATACATGTTTCAACCACGACCTCTGTTTAAGGCGAAAACCTATGTGCGCTGTTATTAATGCTATTTCGATGCGCACATGGTTACATGATTACCTAGATGCGAAATTTTCCAAAGATGAAGTCGATAAAATTTCTAATAATGATGAATGTATAAAGTTATATTGGAAATAAATTAAATTAAATAAAAAACAGAATTCTGGTTTTTTCTCAACCCTTCTTATGATCCTCAAAAAAAAAAAAAAAAAAAAAAAAAAAAAAAATTATAAGTTTAATGATTGAGAATTAAAAAAACTTTAGAAAAAAATTAATTAATATTAAATACGAACAAGATAATTTACATGATCTTTGTAAACTAATGTTAGTAATCTTAAAGATATAAATATTCAAATCAATAATAATAAATTTTTCGTTACATAATTTTAATGTACTAACTAAATTTGTATGTATTATTTACACTTTATTTTATTTTATTAACTTGACTGTTTAGTTTTCATATTAATGATATTATTGTATTTAATTATCTATAAAATTAAGAGTTGTAAGTTACTTATTGTAAAGGAATTGGAAAGGAGGAATATGAGTATGAAGAAAAAAAAAGAAGAATCAAATTATTTCTATTTATTTTAATTTTTTTTTAAATCCTAATAGATATTCATTAAAAATATATAAATATATGTATTACAACAAAATACTAAAATATAAAGTTTTAAATATAACTATTCTATTATAGTTATATCCTCGCGTATAATTATATCCTCGCGCATACGAGGTCGGACTGCTGCTGATGGTGTGCACGCTGTAGCTGAATGTCGGTCTGCTGTTGATGGTGTGCTCGCTGTAGCCGAATGTCGGCCTGCTGCTGATGGCATGCACGCTGTAGCCGAATGTCGATCTGCTGCTGATGGTGTGCACGCTGTAGTCGAATGTCGGCCTGCTGCTGATGGCGTGCACGCTGTAGCCGAATGTCGGTCTGCTGATGATGACGCGCTGGTAGTAGCCGAACTCTTATTTTTTTCAGCAAGCTGTCGGCCAACTTTTTTCATCCACTCCCGTGCTGAAGTTGGTTTTTTTCTTGCTGAACTTTTTTGCTTCCTATAAAGTAAAATTGAAAAATTAAATAATATGATTATTTTATTAATTTATTTATTTATTTTGAATAAATTACCTTTTGAAGTAGACGGTGTTTGTTGCTTAAATTCTTGGCCCGCCGAGGAGGTTGATGGTATTGGTTCCGTTGCTCTATATCCTGAAGAGGTAGAGGGAACCGATTTCTCTTCATGACGATGTCTGTTTTCAGAATCATCTGTAAACAAAAATAAGAAAATAATATTAGAAATAAAATTATATGTAAAATTTAAAAAAAAAATCATTAAAAAAATAAACTTACTTAGCGTCTTTTTCTTCATGGGGATCGGTCCAAGATCATTAATTGATCTTTTTGTCCCTTGTTGCTCTGTTTTGCTCCTCTGCTTGATGAGGATGAACTCGAGCTAGAGCTCGAGGATGAACTCGAGCTAGAGCTTGAGGATGAACTCGAGCTTGAGCTGCGATTCCTCGACCGCCGATTTATTTGTAATGTCGACTGCTGTGTCGACTGCTGATTATTTTCAGCGGAACTCTCTGATGAAGTTCCTGGTGTATGATGATTATATAGCTGCTGCATAGCAGCCATCGGAGGCAGTGATGGCACTGAAAAAGAAAAAATTAATGTAAAAAAAATCATTTTAATATTTTTATATTTTATTTCATACTTACGGGAATCCACTGCATGCATCGCCTATGACACATGTTCCAACATCATAAGCAATGTTGGTCCATTTGCTATTAACCATCTAATGCGATCTTGAACTGCTTTAATATTTCCAATTTTGTCTTGAGCCATTTTTCTATTTTCTTTTAAGTTGATCTTCGAAATCTTTTTCTGTAGTTAGGAAAAGTTGAAGATGATCCTCGAACTGACGAAATGTAGCTTAGAACGAGGTATTTATACAGAAAATTAGGATACTTATTTTACAATGTTTTTCATGAAAATCCTACGATTGGTGAAAATTTCCTTTTAAAAAATTTGTCACCTCCCTTAGAGAAAATTTAGTCCATCCTTCATTAGTTTTGTACACGCCTAAGATTTTAATTTTTATCGTCGTGGAACTGACCCTTGCAATAAATATCGTTTTTTTCTCAAAAACATACATATACCTGTGACTAACAAATTTAAAAAAAGAGGAGCATTTTTAAGAGCGAAGTCATGTATATATTTTCTGAAATAAGCAATCCTTCTTTGAAAATAATTGATCCCTTCAATAAATATCTTTTTCTTAAGAATACTTTTAAAAACCTGAGATAGATCAAGCTTTCTTAATTTTTTTCTTAGTAAATTCAAAGAAAAAATAAATGCACCTGCAAGATAACTTTTTTCCCACACACACACTTGATATGAGAAAAAATAATTTTTAACCTAGTAGGCCTAAAACACTTTTCTATAGGGAAAATCGACTTTTCATTTTTCCAAATCCCGGCGGTCTGAAGGTTAAAGAAAAGGAATTCTCCTTTTTACAAAAAAGGTTCTCGTAAATCTTATAATAAATGCACCTGCAAGATAACTTTTTTCCCACACACACACTTGATATGAGAAAAAATAATTTTTTAACCTAGTAGGCCTAAAGCACTTTTCTATAGGGAAAATCGACTTTTCATTTTTCCAAATCCCGGCAGTCTGAAGGTTAAAGAAAAGGAATTCTCCTTTTTACAAAAAAGGTTCTCGTAAATCTTATAATAAATGCACCTGCAAGATAACTTTTTTCTCACACACACACACACTTGTTATGAAAAAATAGTTTTTAAAGAAAAGACTCTTTCAATAAATAACTTTTCTCTCAAAAAAAAAAAATTTCGTTCTTCAAATTTCCGACCACCTGCAAAAAGCTGTTTTTCCTTAAGGAAACTGACACACACCTCAGACAAAAAATTATTTTTCAATAGAAAAAGATTTTCTTTTTTACAAAGGTGGGGTCTCGTATATATTTTTCGAGCATTTGTTCCTTTTTTTAAAACATGAAAAAAGAATACGACTGACCCTCTTAATAAATATCTGTTTATCTCAAAAAAACAAGAGAACAGGCAGCTGACCCTTTCAATAAATCTTCTTCTCAAAAAAAAAAAGATTTTCTTTAAAAAAAAGAAAAGACGGGGCATGACAAAGTGACTTAAAAAAAATAAATATATTTATATATATATATATATAATAGAAGGCAAATTTATAGTTTGCTCATTTATTATACAGGTTACATGATCCATTATTTTCATGCACCTGCGACTCAAAAGAGAACACACACGTAGTGTACTGCATTGAGATAAAGGACATCTCTTTCCTTCTCTTCTAAAAGCAGGTAAATTTTCATGCAACGTTAAAGAAAACGCACAGTGGGCAGCGCAGTGAAAAAGGTCTGCCCTATCCCTCTCTTCTAAGCGTGGAAAAATTTTCCTGCGCTCTCCAAAATAGAACATATTGTGGGCGGCGCTCTATCCTTTCTTTAAAAATAAGAAGGGACAGCCCTTTCTCTCTATCCCAAAATAAGTATCCAATACATTTTTTAAGGAAGGGGAGACTCATAGGTATTTTAAATGGACCGGATTGTAACACACTTAGTGGAGGGAGACAAGTGTTTTATCCTTTTTCATTTTTAAACAGGGGGGAGGAATTCACATGTATTTTAAATGACACGGATTCTAACACACTTGGAAAAGGAGAGGGGGTGTGCGAGAATCCGGGTGTGCCAGTATGCCTATAGCCTATCTACTAACACAATTAATGCAACAATCCTTATAAAGCAACAATTCATATAATTAAAATGTCAATACAACAATTAGATAAAATTAAATGATTCCAAAGAAAACACCACGTTTCCAAAACAAATTCGTAACAGCAAGCACCTTACATAGCAACGTGGCCAACAACATGTCTAACCAACGCATGGCATGAGCAGATACAAATCGTAAAAAATCACATCAATCACTCTATGAAAATAGCCAATTTATATCACACTTAGAAGATAATATGCCACAGAATAATAATTTAACAATATATTCTTTAATTTATTCAAATAATCCAAAGATTTATTATAAAAATCAAGAGCCACTCTTTTCAACATGTGCCTTATTTGCACCACCTACCTAATATGATTATAATAAATTATATATATATATATATATATATATATATATATATCTTCAACGACAAACTTTGTATTAATATAATAATAAATGAGGAAGATTTAAAAAAGACGTCAGATACCTGACCAACTCAAAATAAAATACAGTGTTATTTATTTCTCAAACCACCTTATGTCAATTTTATGTGGGTCTTAGATTAAGTGTCATTTTGCATGCTTATACTTTTTGTCTAAAATATAAAGTTATTAAAAGAAATTTTATGTAATTTCAAAACACGAACCCAATGGATATGCTGAATCGTAAAGTCGGCGAGTATACTAACTTTACCGGAAGAAGGAGAAATTGATATCATTCTTTTGCTGCTTATTTATAAATTATTGTTTAAAGAATAATAAATACACACACACACACACACACACACACATATATATATATATATATATATATATATATATATATGGGACGTTTCACGTCAACTCACCTAACAAAAAAATAGAATTCGTCGAAAATCTGTGAAAATGTTCTATTCGATACCCAAAACATACAAAAAAAATTTTAGAGATCCAGGTCAAAGGGGTCAGAATTTAAACGTGATGGAATTTTTCGAATTTTTCAAATTTTTTGCTAAATAAATATTTTAATGAATTTTTTCCTCAAAAACTATCAATTTTTCGTTAAAACTTAATAGAATACTTTTTCTTGGAAATTAGATGTAGAATTCACCTGAATTTTTGCTAATTATAATATACTGATTTTTATGCTTACTTGATCGATTTAAACATACTATTTAGTATATCTAAAAATCGAACAGGCTAAATTGGCTTTTTAAAGTCTTATTTTTTTGTTTTTTTATACAAAATTATTATTATAGATTACGAAAATTTACATACATTTTACATACAATTTCCAATAAAAAACATTTTCCTACATTTGTCCCAAAAATCAATGCTTTTTTAGAAAAAAAATCACGAATCTCATCATTGATCCAAAATAACGATTTATTCAGACTTTTTTGCACAATTAAGTAACTTTCAGAAGGCTGCCCAACTGGAGGCTTCGTATATTTTTTCCTCATAAAAAAACGAAAAAAATAAGACTTTTAAAAGCCAATTTAAGGCGACTACGGAAGTTTGGTTCGATTTCATTTTGTAGTTTACAAATTACTCTTTCAGTTTCTAAAATTTTTTGAATTTTTTAATTTTCCACCATTTATTATAATCTGTAGAATGGTGGGAAATTAAAAAATCTGAAAAATTTTACATATTGAAAGAGTAATTTGTAAACTCAAAAATAAAACCTAACCTAAAATCCGAAGTCGCCTTAACCTGCTCGATTTTTAGATATACTAAATAGTATGTTTAAATCGATCAAGTAAGCATAAAAATCAGTATATTATAATTAGCAAAAATTCAGGTGAATTCTACATCTGATTTCCAAGAAAAAGTATTCTATTAAGTTTTAACGAAAAATTGATAGTTTTTGAGGAAAAAATTCATTGAAATATTTATTTAGCAAAAAATTTGAAAAATTCGAAAAATTCCATCACGTTTAAATCCTGACCCCTTTGACCTGGATCTCTAAAATTTTTTTTGTATGTTTTGGGTATCAAATAGAACATTTTCACAGATTTTCGACGAATTCTATTTTTTTGTTAGGTGAGTTGACGTGAAACGTCCCATATATATATATAAGAAAGTAATAAGGTAAGATCAATTAATAAAACGAAAATTGAATATAAAAGTAAACTTAGGCAATCTTGCTATAAATTCTTAACATTTTGACGTTACAACTGTGATATCTGTATTTAAGTGCAATATTTATAATTATGCATTGTGTTACACGCCTTTTTGTATTCCTATACGAATAGATGCGTATCTATCTATCTTCTGAAGTACTTTCGATATCGTCCGTAGAATCAGATTCAGAGTTGCTTTGATTATCTTCTTCAGAAATATCATTTTGATTATTTGCGATATCTTGAATAAATTTTATAATTTATGTATTTATTATATAATTTTTATTATTTTATTCATCAAAAGATTCGTTTAAGGCAGTTCTATCCACATCAGTCTAAATAATCAATAAAACTCAAAGTTAATAAAACTTAACCTTTAGGATACGGGGAATTTGGAATTTTCAATTTCTCAGTATTTTCTATAAAAAAAACATAATATGTGCCTCTAATATTGGGAAATACTCATATGTAAAGTGTCTATCCATGGTCGAGCCACTATAGTGACTTTTCCGTCCCCTAAAGGTTAACAAGTACATCAAACTAATATAAAAAAGTTACAGTTAAATTTTGCGAGACTACAGAGCATAGAAAAAAAGATATTAAGCCTTTCTGACCCGGTGTCTACTGAAATGGACATTGATGTTTTATTTTTTTTTTTTAAGTGAACACATGAATTAACTTGAAAAAGGTTATTTTTTATCTTAAACTAGAGGCCGAAATCGTTATATTCTTCATAGAAACAGAAAATTTAAAAAGAAAAAAAAGATTTTCTTATCGCGAAAATTGTTTAATAAATGAATATTTATTATCCCAAAAAGGTTATCAGAACATTTTATCATGAAATAAAAATTCAGGTCTGAAAGGGTTAATGTTTTCGTTTTCACGAAAAAGAATGCCCACGATAGATCTATAAAAATCCTTGAAAGTGCAACCTTTCTCAGGGGGCGTCCATCAAATACGTCACGGAAATTTTAGTCTATTTCAACCCCCCCCCCCCTCTTCCATCATCACGGTCTCGTCACACTGAAGTTAACCCCCCCCCACTTAAAGTGACGTATATTAAAAATTCACAAACAGTAAAAATTCAAACAATACTTCATTAAAATTTTAAAGTATTAACATATTGTATACTAATTATAATTTAAAACAATAATATTTTTATACCGTATTCTTAATCTAATTCAAATGCATTATTCTTGATCTTCTTCAAATGGATTTTGAGTTGCCCAGGAATTAATATCTTCTATGATAGGAATAAAAGAAGGACCAGTGTTTTCGGGAATTTCAACACCATCCATGTCAACTAAATCCTCATTCATATGTAAACGTGACCGATAGAGCATAAAATCAGAACAACGTTCAAGATGACTTACTGTAATATTACTGTACGAGCGCTGTCACAGATGTTTTTGAAACTACGCGATGCGAGCTTGGGAAATTCATATATTTGAATTAGGAGTAAAAATGATTAATATTACAGAATAATTTTTTTTCCGTTTATGAATAATTTTTTTAATATAATATAACATTTGAATTATTAAAAACTCTAATTAATTCATAACATGACTCGATTGTTTTATAATACAATACAGACAAAGTAAAAAAATAAAATAAATGTTTGAATTCTAAAATTTTTTAATTCATTTTAATTTTAATTTTTAAACATCTATAAAACCAACGAAGATAGACGCTTATAGAAGCGTACTTTAAATGGGCGGATAGGGGCTCAAAATCTAAAGCTTATGTCCTCCAGCCGCGTGGTGACGCTACTAAAATGCCATGTATTTCTATATCTATATATACCGATGTTTTCATATATATAGATATACACGTAATGTTAAATGTCCTCCAAAAGCTGGGCCCCCAAAGTTAACCCAGAAGTACGCTTCTATAAGCGTCTATCTTCGTTGATAAAACTTAAGCATGCCTTATTTAAAAAAATTAAAATCCATTACAACCACACAATTTTCATACGCAAATAAATCATTTGTTTTCGAAATTCACTAAAATTAAATTATAATAATGAAATGTTTTTAAAATGAAAATAAAATATCAGTTTCAATAAATTAATCAATTAATAAAATATGTAATATCCACGTATGCATTTTGAATATAAAAAATTAATTTCTTAATACGATAAATAAAATTTTTAATTCTAATAGTTTTTTCATGTACTTTTTGAAGTGGGATTGAAAATAAAATAATGATTTATATTTGTAATTGAACGCAAATTAACTTACCTTCAAACATTCTGATTAAAGAAGCTGCAGGTCAAATAAGATGTCAAAGTATATTATGAAAAAAGGTCAACTCTACGTAAATACTTCAGGTATTGCAGATAAAATATTCTATTCGCATCAATCTTGCGTGAATATATGGGATTTTCAAATAATTATTTTTTAGTGTTTTGTACGTCACTTTGAAGCATGATACCCCCCCCCTTCGTCACGGGACCATCACAAAATTGTGACCCCCCTCCCCCCCAAATGTGTACGTAATTGATGGATGCTCCCTCACCTAACTCATTGCAAAGAGTATGAAAAAATATAAATGCAAAAAAAAAATTTAACCTTCTCAAGTAGTGGGAAGGTGGTGAAAAAGGCATTAAAGTTTACTAGTCCGATTAGTCCCGGAAGTAATCTACTGCACAAGTAATTATTTTAAAAAAATAATAATTTTTACCATATCCAACCCGAAAGTTTCTACTTTCATCCCCACTACTTCCACCGAAAGTCTCACGTTCTTCCCGGGGCAGGAAGCAAAAAAGAACGTTCTGCGCAGGCGCTAACGACAGAGTATAGCATATGTTATATCTCTCCGTCTCTTTCTTTTCCCCATATAATGTCTAATATACCTAGCCTTTTTGCTCTTCATCAAAAGTTATAGTAAGAGCAAAACAAAGGCAGAATCCAAATCTTTTTCTGTTTCTTTTTCAAAATCTCTTAAATTTGAAAAAAAAACAAAATGTATATATTATAATGTATATGTATACACTGTATTATATTATTATTTAGTTAAAAATGTGTGTGATGAAAAATGTGTGCATTGAAACAGAGTGTATCGAAGAATAACTATCAGATTAAATAATAAATTTTTTTTTTATTAATAAACTATCATTATGAGTGTTACCGTGTAGTGTATATAGTAGAACAAAGCATAGAATCTTTAAAAATGTGTGTGATGAAAAATTAGAGTAATTCATAACATCTTTTTTTATTAATGAATTATCATTACGAGTGTTACCGTGTAGTATATCTAGTAGAACAATATAGCATAACGTTTACGTTATACGTAATTTTAGTTGACAACTTTCGGCTTGGCTATGGTAAAAAATTGTATACGCGCCCCGGGAGTGAAGGGGGACATCTTAACCCGCGCGTGTTCGGGCGATAACATACGCGTGGGTTAGAATGTCCCCCTTCCCTCCGTTGGTGTGTAATATATTAGAACAAAATCGCTGCAATATGTTTTATTTGATTCTTGTAAATAATAGACATTTTTAGGCAAAAGCTGGTCGCAGGAAAATCGTACAAAAGGATTGAAATCGCTATTATTGCTGTAGGGGGATGATTATAACTATTACAATAATATTCATTCTAAAGACTTTAAAAGGTTAAAAAAATTTCATTCGATTCTTATAAATAAAAGTTATCTATTGGCAAAAGCTGGTTGCAGAAAAACCGTACAAAAGGATTGAAATCATTTTATTATTGTAGGAGGATGATTATAACAATCACAATAATATTTAGTGTGATTGTTGAGCCTCCTTTTTTACTCTTTATAATAAATATTGTTGTGATTATTATAATCGACCCCCTACAACAAATAGCGATTTAAACCCTTTTGTACGGTTTCTATGCGACCAATTTTTGCCAAAAAATGTCTATTATTTATAAGAATCAAATAAAACGTGTTTCAGTGGGCAGCGATTTTGTTCATTATCATTTTTTTAAATAATTAGTTGCGGAGTAGATCACTTCCAGGACTGGTCGGACTAGTAAACTTCAAAGCCTTTTTTCACCACCTTCCCACCACTTGAGAGGATTGAGTTTTTTTCTGAATTCATATTTTTTAATGCTCTTCACAATGGGCTAGGTGAGAAAGGTTGCACTTTCAAGGATTTTTATAGATATATCGTGGGCATTCTTCTTTAATATGGATTCTTATGTGAGTGTGCAGTTTGTATGGATCATCAATAGTAATAAAAGAACATGATATGTGTCAGTTTTTTTTAAATTAATTAATAAATACCTAATAAAAATAAACGTGGTTTTAAAAAGTTCATTTAATACCTACAAAAGGTACAATAAATTCTTTTGTTGAAGCTAATCATACATTTCACGACTCAGTTTCTATATCTAAGATTTGGCAACCACATATATGTAAAGTTGAGTTTGTCAAAGCGCGAAATTTGAATTAGACTATATGTAATTCGCTTAAAATTATTTTGTGCATTTGTTATGTCCGGTCACCTTAAATAGGTTTACTCGGACGTTATATTCAATCGTGAGATGTTTCTTGTCTCGTATGCAGGGTAGAGGAGCCGAATCACTTACCTTTTTATGGGTTGGCTGCGTGGTCGTAGATAACTTAAATTTTTGTTGATAAGTGTTGAAATGTGGCGTGGTGCTCCCCTCTGGTTGCCTGCTTGTAGTTGGTTGGGTTGTTAAATAAATTATAACCAAGAACCAGTTAATTAAAATCTATTTATTGAGTTGAACTTTTTCACTAGCACGATTCGAAAAATATATTTTATTGCTACGTACATTATATTGTACGTATATTATAATATATAACATAAAATAAGGTAGAAACTCAGAGAAATGCGACTCCGAGTTTCCGGACCAAGAGTCGCACGATTCGCGAAGTGCTGATTCGGCACTTCGTCGCGGGCAACTTACATCGTCGTTTTAGACAACGACGAGCGACAGACCATCGCCGGACGCGCTAGAGTACAGTAGTAACTAATCTCTCTCTCACTGTATTTTTGGGTTATAATAAATACCAGTTAACTTATATTAATTCTCTCTGTAATTATTTTGCATCCTCACACTCCCCATAGGAGTGCGTATCAAAAATCCCACGTAACATTTTGGTGGCAGCGGTGTGGGATACGCAACGAGGATTTTAGCAAAAAAATAAAATTTTTTTTCAAGAAATAAACTTAATGCGCGTCAGATAAAATAGAGAATTTTTTTTTAAGAGAGAGAGATAATTTGATTAATTGAATACAGCGAGCAAATAGATTTTTTAGCGAATTTTTTATTAAATATTTTTTTTTTAAATATCGCGTCGCGAGTTTGCAACGCAGAAGATCAGAACGAGAGGAAGGAAGGAAGGAAGGACGTCCAAAAAAATTATAACCGAAGAAATGAGAGTGCTCCTTATCACGCTGCTCACTCTCTGCTGCAACAAGTAAGTAAAAATTTATATAAATCGTATTATATTGTCCCACGGGGTTAGTACAGGGTCACGGGAAAATCCGAATGAAAAAAAAAAAACAGATAGAATAAAAATTAGAAATTTTTCTTTTTCTCATTTTATTTATAAAAGTGATTAGTACGCGAATATAGTGTGCGTTAGGAAGTGAAAAAAAAGAAAAACGAGCGCGAGCGTAACAGAGAAATAGTGCCGTTCTTAAATAAGAGAAAATAATATTCAAATATTGGAAATTTTAATAAATCCTTGGAAAAAATTAAATTCAAACAAGCGAGTGCGTGCAAATAATAAATTTCAATATCCGGGTTATTTATTAAATTTTTTCTTCTTTCTTCAATTTTCAAAAAAAGTCTAATTAATTTCAAAAGCATATTATCAGAAATTATTATAAATATATTCGCTTATTTACGTGATCAAATAATAAATTTTGCAGTAAAGAAAAGAAGTTAAATAGAGGAAGTTAACGTTGGATTAGATTAATTTGATAGTTGATTTGTAACGTTAACGTTTACGGCAAGGTTAATTAAGAAAATGCATAAGAAAACGTAAACGCTTCACCTTCTCACGCGTAATTTAAAAAGCAGTAATAAAATTTTAAGAAAAAAATTAAATTGTAAAATCTTATTTATCGAATATGTCGCTCATCAATTTATTTTCGAAAAGGACGGAAAAGCGAGACGTAGAGGACGTTCGTTGTCTCCTATTAGAGGTTCGCGTAGTGAAGAAATCTTAGCCGAATTCGGGAACGAAAAGATATCATTTCCGACCATGTCACAGAACACGGTGTATATGCCAATGTACACTCCGAGATATGGTGAAAATTTAACAGTTAATTTGTCAGAGAAAGAAATGTAAGAATTGAATGAAAAATACAAAAGAGCCGCATCTCAGGGTTTCGAATTACCCAAAGAATCATTAAATATTACGAAAGAAAGAAACATAGTAAGTAACGGCACGCTCCCACGGAATAAAGGGGAAACCGAGACTCAAAAATCGAAGTCAGAGGAAAGCCCAAAAACCAACGAAACGTGGTTAACATATGCGAACCAGGGCCCGAACCAGCTAGTTTATCCTTCGATACCATACAATTACACGAGTTTTCCGCAACAAATTCCACAACCATGGAGTAATATGATACCAACGCAAGTCAACCCAAATTTTCCAATAAATTCACTGACAAATACTAACTACGCATTAAATACGCAACAAATAAATCCTATGTTAAATATGCAAAGCGCAAACTTTCAGAATATACCTCAATTATCATTACATCAAGCAATAAGGCAAATACCATATTTTGACGGAAGCGTAGATAAATTACCCCTATTTTGCTCTGTGTTAAGGAACATAGTAAATAGTTTTGGACCAGGTAGTCAAATTCTTATTATATACGAATTAGCAACGAAGCTTACGGGAAAAGCGGCGGATATTTTTACAGCGCGATTGATGCAATGAGTCTATTGAGGCGCTGATAAAAGACTTAGAGGCGCAATATAATAATATAACAGTGATGGAAGAATTATCAACGCAATTAAAAATAATTACACAACAACAAGGAGAATCGGCAGCAGATTACGGCGCGCGGACGCAAGCTTTATTGAATAGGCTTTTAGTGATTTACGACATGGTGCCCATGTTAAACTTACAAGATCGATTAGCAAAAAAGCAGCTAATAGAGAGAGATGTGTTGCAATATTATCTGTTTGGACTAACTTCACCCTTAGACGTACAAGTGCGCTGCGAAAAACCTCTAACGTTAAGAAAGGCTATACAGCTTGCAGCTGATTTTGAAAACAAACAAAAGACGCGACTTTTTGCACAGATGCAAAATTCATTTATAAACGGCTTGCAACCCATAAGTTCTATAGCACAAAATATGCAAGCCTACTCATTATTAACACAGCCAAATGTCAATGATATAATGCAATTGACGCAAAATCAACATCAGGCATTAGATACAAATAAAGTGCATGAAGCACAAATAAAAGCAATGCAAGCTACGCCTGTAAAAATAGAAACAGGTACAAGTGCAGTTAAATGTAGCTATTGTGATAAAGAAGGCCATAAAGAAGGCGCGTGCATTAAGAAGAAATATGATAAAATACAATGCGCTTATTGCAATAAGATGGGGCACGCGACGGCAGAGTGTCAAACACTAAGAAATGATGCCGAAAATAGTATTATTCATGCACAAAATAAAAATAATTCGCAAAATATTAATAATAGTAAAAGAAAACAGTCAAACGATAATAAAAATTATACGAACGGTCCGCGAAGCAATTATAGCAGAAGTAATTTCAATGATAATAATTACAATAAAAATTTCAATAATAATAATTACAATAGAAATTTTGATAGTAATAGTTACAATAGAAATTTTGATAATAATTATGGCAGAAATAATTCTGATAATAATTATAACAACGTGAATGCTAATAGTAATTACAGAAATAATTATAGCAGATTTAACAGTGGGTTCAATAGGAACGGAAACTATGACTCACGCAATAATGAATATAATTATAATGCGCAAGAACCGCCGCGTTATAATAATTATGCACGTAACGATAATAGAAATGATATAGGTTTTAATAGAGGTCGTAGTAGAGACAACAGTCGTGAGAGATATCAATATAACAGGAACGAAAATCGGATAGATAGCGGGATTCAAACGCAAAGATAAATGAAAATAATCAAAGTGATAAAATGAACGAGCCTTTAAACTCGCAGGATGTCCGCCGCAATCCTCAGGCGCCGGGCAGGAATTAATTAATAATGATCAGAATATATTAAATAATAGTAATAATAAGCATGTAAAAATTAGACGCACAATAAACATGAAACTCGCGTGCGCAGGGCGTAATCCGCCTATTGTTAAACTGGAAATTCGGAATTTAAAAGAAAAAAGTGCAAGATTTTATGTTGATTCAGGAGCAGATATTTCCGTAGTAAAGGCCACATGTATAAATGAAAATACAAGTATAAATAGGCAGCATATTTTAGAGATTACAGGCGTCGTACCAGGAGAAATGTATACGTTAGGAAGAGCAGATATGACTCTTCAAGGACTACAGTGTGAGGTCCATATTGTCCCGGATAGTTTTCCTGTAAAAACAGATGGGCTACTAGGCTGGGAAACTATTAGTGAGCACAACGGACATATAAATGCCGTACATAAGTGCATTGATTTTATAAAATTACCGATTCCCTTTGAGCGGGTGGAAACAGTGGAAATTCCCGCAAGAATGAGACGCGTTATTGCTGCAAAAGTTATAAATAATGATGTAGAAGTAGGCTGGGTGCCACTTCAAAATTTAGGGCCAGGAATATTATTTGGAAATTTTATTACGGAAAATAAAAATGGTAGAGCATACGCAGTATGTATAAATACAAATCATAAGAATATTGAAATTCCGACTCCAGAAATAGAAATTTTTCCATGCGAAGTTATAAGGGTGAAATCAGATGGAGCGGAAAATAGACGACGGAACGTCACAAAACATTCATTCCGTCGCCTTGTTTTCCGTCAAATTTTCTCCCTATATTCACATGGCGCGGAATGTAGCTAAAAAATTGTTAAAAATAGCATACAAATGTATCCGCGAATTTTAAATTAACAACAAAAATGTTAAAAAAGTTGGAAATAATCACCTATTGTTATTGTAATGAGATTCTTTTTTTATAAAAATAAAATATAGTTTGTTATTATAACCAAATATTTCAATTAACATCATTATTTTTTAATTATAAAATTGCTAATCAACGTCACAGAACTTCTATTCCGCTCCATGTGAATATAGGGAAACAAATTTGACGGGATAATAGAAGTGTCACAGACTTTTTGAAATTGTTTAAACAAATAGTTAACCAAAATAGAATTTAAAAGTTTGATTGAAATTAAAAGTACAGCTATGGAAAGCAAATTAAAAATATTTCGTGAGGTTATTGAAGCACTAATAATTTTTTTAAACAAAAAAATTGATGTCGTCGATTACGTCGTCTTTACTCCGTTGGCGGAATACAAAGATGCGGAATTGAGGTTCTGTGACGTTCCGTCGCCTATTTTCCGCTCCATCTGATTTCACCCTAAGAAAAGATAACGATTTTTATGCCGGTGAGGACGGCAACCACGAAGAAAACGAAGTTTCCGATTGCAAAAAAATTAGACGCGCAATGTCGGAGTACGCGCAACAGAATTCAGAGAAAGAAAGTGCTGATGCTGAAATAAAATATGTAGACAGATGCATGGCAAATAAAACTCCTTGTGAAATAAAAGAAAGAGTTGAAAAAATAATGGAAGTGTTAGACTTGGAAGAATTAAATAAAGAAGAAAAAGAGCATGTTCGAAGCTTGATATCCGAGAATCCCTTTGTCTTCCGGTTAGATAATGAATTATTGCCAGCAACAAATATTTTAACACACAGAATAAAAACGACACATGAAGAACCAGTTCGTGTCAAACCGTACCGTTACCCGATAGCATTAAAAAATATTATGCAGCAAGAAATAGAGAAGTTACTGGAAAAAGATATTATGGAACCATCTATGTCGAGTTATAGTAGCCCAGCATGAATAGTTAACAAGAAACCTGACCCTCAGGGCAGGAAACGCTGGCGTTTGGTGACAGATTTTCACCAACTAAATAAAATAACTGTGGGAAGTTGCTATCCACTGCCATTAACTTGTGACATCTTAAAAAATTTAGCGTCAGCAAATTATATTACCGCCGTAGACCTTAAGGACGGCTATTATCAGGTGAAAATTGATGCAAAAGACGCACATAAAACTGCGTTTTCAGGGCCATCGGGTACATATCAGTACAAGCGTATGGCTATGGGGTTATGTGAAGCACCCATGACCTTTAGCAGGGCAATGGCTCTAGCTTTGCAGGGCTTGTAAGGTTCAGAGCTTGAAATTTACTTAGATGACGTGATTATACACGCCGAAAATTTAGAACAGCACGCTCTTCGTTTTAAAAGATTTTTAAAAGTAGGAAAAGGCCAAATTAAAACAGACCCTAAAAAGATAGAAGCGCGTGATTATGCTATACCTACAAATAAAAAGAAAGTAAAACAATTCTTAGGCTTTATTGGTTATTATCGTCGATTCATAAAAGATTTTGCAAGCATAGCAAGACCGTTACATAAATTAAGTTCAAAGAAAGAGAAATTTCTGTGGTTAGAAGAACATCAAATAGCATTTGACACGTTACGTGAGAAGCTATGCGAGGAGCCTGTGTTGGCCGCGCCTAACTTAAGCGAGCCATTTATAGTAACAACAGATGCATCTGATTATGCAATAGGCGCAATATTAGGCCAAGGAAAAATCGGCGAAGATCGACCTTGTGTATATGCCTCACGATGTTTAAAAGGAAGCTAACTTAGATATACTGTATATGACAAAGAATTGTTGGCAGTAGTTTTCGGAAAGGAACAGTTTAGACCTTATTTATACGGTACGAAATTCACAGTAGTTACAGATCATGAACCATTAAAGCATTTCCATACGAGCACAAAGCCCGATTTAAGATTTAATAGACTAAAAGCAGCTTTACGAGGATATACGTTTGACGTAGTGTATAGACCAGGAAGGAAAAATAATGCAGCCAACGCACTCTCTAGAAATCCAGTAATTGCAGACAACGAAGAAAATCCTGAATTACCGCGTACAGAAATGTATCAACTAGCAGATAAGCAAGAAAATCAGGAACCAAACGCAAACGAATGCGGTCCGCCAGCAAGAATTTTTATTACACGCGCAATAAATAAAAATGCGAATAAAACTAAAGAAGAAGATTTAAGTTCAGAAAATTCGGATAATCCTAAAAAGAAAATCTTTATTAAAGAAACAAGTGACGAGTCAGAAATCAATAGTATAACCGGATCTGAAGAAAATTGGAATTATGCAAAAAGAAAGAAAGACCCTTGGAAAAGATCGGCGTACAAAAGGAAAAGGCGAAATAAGAAAGCGTTAAAAACACGTAAAAGTCAAGCAGATAGAAAGAAAAAATTAATTCAAGCTGAAAATATAATAAGTCAAGCACAAGACGACGGTAAGCTCGCATATATGCGAAAAAGCACAAACATGCGAGAAGGAATTCTTGCAGCGAGTACACCAGTAGATAAGCCACATGCAGTGTCATCAAGAAAAGAAAAGAATACGTATGAGCAAGCGAGCGAAATATCAAAAAATAAAAGCATATTGAAAAATAATCGAAACAACTGTGACGTAGAATCGCCATTAGAAACAATAAATATAAAATCGAAAGCATCTCAACACAACGGCACCCAAATAGAAAAAGAAAAGGAGACACAGGATGATTCACAACACACTTCGCAAAGTAAAGAAAGTAGCCGAGGAAGTATATTAAATATGATTCCAGAAATAATAACAAAAATGCGTGCTCGATTTTTAGTTGATGTGCAAGAACGAGAGATAAATGGCAGACAAGGTGTACAAATAAATATATGGGAAGAAACACCAGGAGAAGTAGCAGAAGCGCTAAGAGGCAATGTACCTCAAGAAATAATAAATCAAACAGATTTTAATCAGCGAGAAAAAGTTCGACCTCAAATGCCGAGAGAATACTACAAATTAGTACCAAACATAAGCTCAGAAATAGATAAAGAGAAAAAATCATTAAGAATAAGTTCTGAAGTCGAAATTATTGGCAGTGAATCAGACAAAAACTCATACTTCGAGGACGAGTTTGAGGTACAAGATACAAGTAAAAATCAAGAGAAAGAAATTATAAGTGAGAGTGAAAGCGAGAGAGCATAAGCATGACATCAGGGAATCTGAGTCGCAAGACGAAAGCATGGAGCAGGAAGAGAATGAGAGTGACGTAGAGCTAGATAAAAATGATTTAGATGAGACTGAGTCGCAAGACCTTGAAGAAGAAAAAGCTGACGAAGAAAATGAGCATATGAATATAATAGAAACAATACAAAACGATGACGAAAATGGACCAATAAGTTGGAGTAATTCTTTTAAGAGGACGCTGGATCTCTCTATCCTTTTCTAATTAAAAAATGTAAATTTTTGGGAAAACTAGTTATTATTGATAGAAATTAAGGGTTGTCCGCAACTTCTATAGCGAAAAACAATATTTTGTCTGATGAGAGCAAATTAATTTTGTTGCTTTTTTTTCAAGTAAAGTTTGACATACTTAAATAACGTATTCTCTAACCTAATTTAGGATTTTGTAAGTATGTCAAACTTTACTTGAAAAAAAAGCAACAAAATTAATTTGCTCTTATCAGACAAAATATTGTTTTTCACTATAGAAGTTGCAGACAACCCTTAATTTCTATCAATAATAACTAGTTTTCCCAAAAATTTACATTTTTCAATTAGAAAAGGATAGAGAGATACAGCGTCCCCTTAATGATGTGGCAGGCGTATTTGAGGTATATGATGCAAGTGATGAATGTGCACAACACTGGTTAGATTTGATGAGGGATGACAATATACCGAAAGACGGTAATTGTTTTTTTCATTCAGTAATAAAAGTATGTAATTTAGGAATGTCCGCAAATGAATTAAGAGACATATTATTAGACGCAATATTATTAGGTGCATGCGGAGATCCACAAACGGCCGAAGCTATTTTGACGTCACGCACAAGACACGCAGATGTTGATTGTGTATTTATATTTTCTTGTGAATTTAATCAAAACATATGCGTGCATTTTATAACAGATTATGATGAGACACTATATTGTCATTTCAAGGCAAATAGTTCAAATAATTTTATTCATCTACATTTAAAAGGAAGGCATTTTACGCCGTACCTTTATACAAGGAAAAATAATATAGTAAAAAGACATCAAAATAATAAAGAAAACGAAGTAAGTACAGCGTCGAGCGAAAACGTCAACGAACAACGAGATAATAATATCAACAAGTCAGGTACTTCTATTACACCTACGACAGACGTACTGGCGCAAGGAGAAAAGAGTCAATCACATAAGATAAGTGATGCGCTCGAGCGTTGCCTTGTAAAGAATGCAAGGCCGCCGCGCGAAAAACCACCTTGGGCTCCGTTAGATAACGAAGTACCACAGCAATTTAGTAAATTAAAAATATTAAGAGATCATCCATTTAAATATAAAGAAAATTTAGTTTATACGATGTCAACAGATTTTTACTTAAATACAGAAATAATTGAGGCGCTTATAGAGCGGCAATACATAAATCCGGAAGAAATATCAAGCAGAAAATTTGCAGTCGGCGAGGTACATGTATCTAATTACAAAGATAATTTCATATTTTGTGCATTCGTTAAAGTACATATAGACGATAAAGCGCTAAAAGCAGATATTAAAAAATGTATTAAAAATTTAAAAAGGATAATTTTGCAATATGAAATTCCTTACGTTAGCGTCGTGAGAGACTTAGCAATGCTCTCAATTAGCGACTGGATATACTTCATAGAAGCTTTTAATGAAATATTTGCAAATATGCCATTAGTAGCAGTATTTTACCAAAATAATATTCCAGTACCACCAGTAGAAGATAGATATAGATTACTCAAAGAATATCATGAGGCAGCTATAGGTGGGCACAATGGAATAAATAAAACGTATAGCAAAATAGCAGCAGATTATTATTGGAGAAACATGAGACCAGACGTGCGACAATTCGTCCTAGGCTGAGAAAATTGTCAAACAAAAAAACTAGTACGTGTTAAAACACGGCTGCCTATGTTAATTACAGACACACCTGCAAAAGCCTTTCAAAAATTATCTATGGATTTTTACGGGCCATTAAAGCAAACAAAAGAAGGATATAGATATGTGCTGACAGTGCAAGACTGGCTAACTAAATATTGTGTCTTAATACCGACGGTGCATGCAGATGCAGAAGAAGTAGCACACGCCCTTACACGGAAAGTGTTGGCATATTTTGGGCCGCCATCTGATATTGTTACAGATCAGGGCAAGCATTTCGTAAATAATCTACTAGAAGAATTCGCAGAGATATTTAAAATAGAAAAATATTGCACAACTGCGTATCATCCTCAAAGTCAAGGAGGAATCGAACGCATGCATCATACAGTCACAGACTTATGCCAGTTAGCATATAACAGTACAAAACACGAAGCAACAGGATACAGCCCTTACGAACTAGTGTTCGGATACAAAGCACGTATGCCGTCAAGCTTTCCACCGAAAGAAAAATTACAAACATATGATGAATATTTAAAAGAAACGGTAGAAAACCTTTCTCAATTACAAACATTAGCGGCAATGAACCTAGTACAGGCCAAATACAGGTCAAAATATTACTACGATAAGAAATTAAACACTAAACATTTCCGAGAGGGTGAGAGCGTTTACTTACTAAAACAACCGCAGAAGGGTAAATACGACGCGCAATATGAGGGACCGTACGAAATCATAGAGATAAATAACGCGAAACATAATGTAACAATAAAAAACGCGAGTAAGATAAAATCGGTTCACGTAGACAAAATAAAGCGCGCAACTACAGTAAAAGCACCTCCTCCTTTCACAGACAAAGCAAGTAATTAATTTTTCAATATGGAATGCAACGAAAACTCTTCTTTTTCCGCGGCCTTCGGACGAGGAAAAAGAAAGAACGACAGATAATCACTGCTTATTTTACAGAAAAAAATAGAAAATATAAAAAAAAAAAATGAAAATCAATAATAATGGTTGAAATTAAGAAATGAGAATAATAAGATATCCTTAAAGGTGCGACGTTTCAACAAATATTGTATAAGCAAAAAAAAGAATCAAATATCTTTTGAATAAAAGCAAAAATAAATAAGAAAAATAATTAGTAGATAAGATTCAGTTGTAAAGGAAAGCGTCAAAAGAATTGGCCGCAAGAGAAAAAGAAATGTTTTTTGCAAATAAATAAAAATAATAAATTAGCTAATTGTTTTTGAGGATAATTGTAATAAAAATATTTTTATTATCAACAAAATTGTAAAATTAGCAAAAGTTAGGCAACTCAAATAATAATAACAGCTATAAAAGAAATGCAGGATCTTGCCTAAGATTCCCTATGAGTATCCTTTTACCCCTTACCCCGTACGGAAAATAAAAGTCCAATGAATAAAAAAAATAAGGTAATAATATGCATGAGTTCAAAGAAAAAGAATAAATAAAATGTACATAAAAATTATAACGAGAAGTAAATCTTCTCTATGTTGTAAATAAAGCAACATGCCATGCATAGTTTAATCAAATAAAACATGCAAAAAAAAATTGGAAATAAAAGTTAAGAAAAAAAGCAAAAAAAAGACTGTTAAATACAGTGAACTATTATATGCATGTGTTATCAACTTCGTGATAAAAGAAGTTGAATACTAATAATAATTATAAATCATTAAGAACTCAGCTAAAGGACTAAGATCTGAAAAAAAATATATCACCTTAACAACCGAACATATCCCAAAAACCCATGGGAATCAAACGCAAGTATCCTTTATAAATTTGTTCGAAAAAGAAGTAAAATGAAAATCCAATGAGTTTTTTGAGTTGAATAACATTGCTTATAAAATTAAAATAATAATGCATAAAAAATACTGGAAACAAAATGAAATTTTAGAAAAAAAGGCGATTATCAAGCCAATCGTGGTCGAAACCGTGGCCATATTTTAGTTGACGCAGCGCTTCTTAAACGATAATGTTAACAAAAAAAAGATAAACAAAAGCGTCAAAGAGAACACATAGAGTTAATAAGTAAAGTTTTTTGTAAGATGCAGCTTTGAGGATACACAGTAGAATATTAATCAGTGATCAGTTTAGTAACAAAATTTTTTCATAAGGAAGGAGGAAATCAAAAAATAAATAAATAAATGACGGTTGAACAGTTAGAAATAGAGGGGGGACCCTTTTCTACTAATAAGTTAGTTTTTGTTTCAGATAAATCATACAATTATTGAAAAATCATGTACAAATTTTATTATAAAAGTTCGACAAAAAAAAGGAATTCGAATCCACGTTCGAATCCCGCTTCAAACCCACACAAAAACAAGTAGGAGGTTCTTTAAATCACTTTAGAATAAAATTAAATATCATCCGAGGAAGAATGTATTTCATGATGTGAAAGGCTTCTTATCTTATCAAGAGTGCAACATGATGCGTACGTGTATCTTCAAAAGAAACATCTTTTAACATTAGAAAAAAGATAATGAACTTTGTATTTAAAGCTGTATTATTTAATAATTCAAAATTCATTTTAATTTTTGTACAATTTTGTAAAATATTCTATTATAAATGTCATATCTTTTTGTAAAAAAGAGAGAGACCATAAATTCATAGTTAAAATGAAAAAGTATTTAAAAATAAACAATAGAATAAATTAGTACGCAAACAACACAACACCAACACAAAACAAATAGAAAAAGCTAGAAATTTTTGTAAGATAGGACGGGCATCGGCCTGTATAGGTACACAAAATTTTTTTTTTCTCTATTACACTTTAGGGACTTAATTTTAATAATTTTTTTATTATTGTATTCATGTGTACGTTCTTGGCTTCGGGGGCCGAAGCCTCGCGGCCTCGGACGTGCTACGTACATTATATTGTACGTATATTATAATATATAACATAAAATAAGGTAGAAACTCAGAGAAATGCGACTCCGAGTTTCCGGACCAAGAGTCGCACGATGCGCGAAGTGCTGTTTGGCACTTCGTCGCGGGCAACTTACATCGTCGTTTTAGACAACGACGAGCGACAGACCATCGCCGGACGCGCTAGAGTACAGTAGTAACTAATCTCTCTCTCACTGTATTTTTGGGTTATAATAAATACCAGTTAACTTATATTAATTCTCTCTGTAATTATTTTGCATCCTCACACTCCCCATAGGAGTGCGTATCAAAAATCCCACGTAACATTATAATTATATTCATAAAACTTTGATTTACAGTTCATAAACAAGTCGATTGTGCGATTACTAGCGAATATTTTTGTAATTATAATTTTTTGATTATTTGCGCAATTTGTTTATTTATTCTTATTGTTAAATTGATTAGTAAGCTGTAAGTTCAATCGCGCAGCTACGAAAAATTTTCAAAAAAATGTCCTTTTTTCTCCGTGGATTGGTTTATTATTTACGTACAGAATGTTGGAGATTAATATTTGTTTTATTTAATTTAATCGTAAAAGAGGTGAGTCGCGCAGTTCCTTTTTTTTGTTAAAATTCTCCTTTTTTATTTATTATTGGCACTTTGCGATTAAATTTTGCAGAAATATTTTAAACACAGTAAGTCGCGTATATTGAGAGATAAACCAGCGAAAAAGAAAATAACTTGTTGATTTAAGCGCGTTCCGAACTTGCGTTGCTTGATTTCCTTTTTACGTAAAAGAAATTAATTTAAGAAGCAACAAGAAAAAAGCTAATAGCGTAGTAGAATTCGGCGCGAGTTCACAAGTTTTTTATTAAGGTTCTCTCTTTTGCTTGTACTGTTGCTCGGGAGAACTGACTGCAGACTGACTTATTAAAATTATTTTTCTCTGCAAGAAAGGTACAAATCTAGAAATAAAATGCAAGTTTGTCAAAATTTAAAAGAGTCCCATTGGTCAGTTCGGCCGTGAGAAACTCTTTAAAATCTCACATTCGGTGACAGAAGATATCTTCTTATCACGCCTAAAAATGCTGAGGTAGCGTATACAAAGCGCGAACTTACTGCTTTTCTCTTAAGACTATTACAAGAAATTTAATTTATTTTTTAATACAGCATATTCCTTATTACTAACTATCCAATATAAAATTTATTTTATTCTATTTTTATTAATACATGTTTAAAAAATATATGTTATCGGGAGAATGAACTGCAAATATTGCATGTTTATATGCATGCATAATGTATATGCGTATATATAATTATATATATGTACGCACATTTATATGTATAACAAAAGGTTAATAAAAAAAAAAATTAAAATGGAAAATGATTTTTCATACATCCGTGATTATGCGGATGTAACACATTATAATAATTATTATTTAATTAATTTTTATCAATTTATTGATTTTCAACAATTAAATTTAAATTAAATTATACATACTTAAGCATTTATAATATAAAAGAACTAATTACAATAATCTACGTGTATCTATATTAATTACAGCTGTTCATCGGTGCAAAATTCAATAAAATGAACACAATTTATAAAAATTATAATAAAGAAATATTAACTTTTAGTAATATTTTTGGTATTGTCATAATAAAACATAATAAATATTAATTTTCATCAATATGTTTTTAAGTAATTATACAGCATATATAGTAAGCAATACGATGTTGCCGAATCAATTTTCCAAACTAATAAGTCAAGTGAAAGCTAAGGAGTCACTATTTGAACTACAGCTATTAGGGATAGAACTCCCTTAAAATATATCATTAATTTATCGATATTCAAGATAAAAGATTTTTTATATAATAAATAAAGACTAGAAAGCAAAGATTATTATCGTTTTTATGACTGGGAATACAATCGCTATCAGACAAATCTGTAGTTGATTCACTATGACGTTAAAGTTCACGGCGTCGGAGTCCGACACGACCTTTGATATTTTCCATAATGCCAAAATCGAAGTTTCTCTGATGAAGAATAACCGTTTATAATTAATATCTATCTTTAAGAGGAGGTCACGTATCTCTGTCCTTTTCTAATCAAAAAATTGAGTTTTTTACACGATCTAACAACTTTAGCAAAAAATGGAGAGAAAGCCGCATCTCGTAATAAAAAAAGCAATATTTTCTTTGATAAGAAAGAATTAATTTTATTGCTTCGTTTTCAAGAAAACCTTGAAAAACTTAAATCATAAAGGTTAGGGTGGACAATTTGGTTTTTCAAGGTTTTCTTGAGAACGAAGCAATAAAATTAATTTTTTCTTACCAAAGAAAATATTGCTTTTTTGATACAAGATGCGACTTTCTCTTCATTTTTTGATACAGTTATTAGTTTTTGTAAAAAAATCATTTCTTTTATTAGAAAAGGACAGCGATACGTGACCTCCTCTTAAACAGCAATGAATTGATATTACACCCCTAAATAATGACTGTATAGAATAACCACCCCTAATGAAAGGTTTTAAAAAATTTGTATTTCCATTCTTATTTTTTTTTTTTTTTTTTTTTTTTTTTAAAGATTAATATATAAAGGATATTGTCCTCTATATGATTAACCTTTTATATATGGTGAAGTCGAGGAAGTCCCCCGCCCGGCATCTGTTTAACACATTACATCAGGCTAGGACTGTCAGACCCACCATACCGAAAACTTTGACTACCGATGGATGGTCAGCCACTTTTGTAACCAACAATCAACCGATACCCAATGAGGTCGGATTTTTTAAAGAGTCGCGATATAAATGGCACATACACTTATTTTCTTTCGAAAAAAAAGTTAGAGGTACCTGGCCAGGATTCGAACCCATGCCCTCCGCGTTGAAGGCAAGAGCTCTATCCATTACGCCACCGCGCTCTCACATTTTCATTCTTAATAGCAGGACCACAATTATTTTTTTTTTTTTTTTATAAATATGCCTATGTTAAGGCGACTTCGGATTTTAGGTTAGGTTTTATTTTTGAGTTTACAAATTATTCTTTCAATATGTAAAATTTTTCAGAATATTTAAGTTTCCACCATTCTACGGATTATAATAAATGGTGGAAAATTAAAAAATTCAAAAAATTTTAGAAATTGAAAGTGTAATTTGTAAACTACAAAATGAAATCGAACCGAACTTCCGTAGTCGCCTTAAGGTATTTCTATCGAGATGAGAGAGAGCGCTATATTTGTGCGAGTGAGATAGAAGTTGAAGATTTGTACAAATAAAAACGTGGCAACAGTGTAGAACTCGATAATAAACATTTAAATATCATATTGTTTTGAATTTTTGGTTATGATTGGAATTAATGGTTATAAATTTATTTCTTTAATTCATGAATTTATGAATTATTAGTTTTGCCGCTTTTTTATGTAGTAAAATTGTTAAAAGATTTTAAAATATTATTTTACAACTAATAAATATAAAATAAAATATTTAAATGTGTTTTTTGATATAAAATAATTATTGAAATTTATTAATTTATTTTTAATTTTACTAACTTTTTATTAGTTTTTTTCAATATTTTATAAATTGACTATAAGATTTTTAAATTTTATGCAGCACTTATTGGTTGTCAGTAATTTATTTTCAAATGCTGTGGAAGATGACTACAAAAATTGACAGATAAAGAAAAAAAAAAGAGCGCGCGAGTTGCAACGTTGTCGACACAAGGCGAATCGAAACCATTCGCAAAAAATACGTATCTTCCCACGCACTTTTCTCACGAACTAAACACAACAACAAAAATTTTGAAGTATCAAAATTTTCGTCAGATAATCTTCTTTCAATAAATGAAAAATTAAATAATTCTAACATACGGTTATAAAATGGTCGTCATAAACAACTTCAAAAAGATCGCATAACGAATGGTGCCCTACTTCTCCCATGTTAAAAACCGAAACTTTAAAGTGCAATAAAAATCAAACCACACACAAGAAATGACTGAAATTTTCACAGAAGATAGATAAAGATATTATAAAACCTTGGGCCAAATTTGAAACAAAACTAACATAAACTGTTTGCGCGATAGAAATACCTTAATACTAGAAACTAACATATTCTGCAAATTTGAGGAAAATCGTATGTCCAGAACCTTCCTTAAACGGGGGTTGAAAAATATGAAAATTTATATTTCCCTATCTAACAGCGCGACCAGCATTTTTTTTATAAATATGCTTATTTTAATGCTAAAAACATATTCTGCAAGTTTGAGAACAATCGTATGTCCAGAACTTCCCTTGAACAGGGATTAAGACTTATAAAAATTTATATTTCCTTTTCTAAAAGCAGAACCAGAATTACTTTTTATAAATATGCTAACGTTAATGCTAAAAACATATTCTGCAAGTTCAAGAAAAATCGTATGTCCAGAAACACCCTTGAGCAGGGGTTGAAAAATATAAAAATTTATATTTTCTGTTCTTAAAGTAGGACCAAAATTTTTTTTATAAATATGCTTATGTTAATGCTAAAAACATATTCTGCAAGTTTGATAAAAATCGTATGTCTGGAACCTCCCTTAAGTGGGGGTTGAAAAACATAAAAATTTACATTTCCTTTTCTAATAGCAGAACAAGAATTACTTTCAATAAATATGCTTATGTTAATGTTTAAAACATATCCTGCAAGTTTGAGAGAAATCGTATGTCCAGAAACACCTTTGAGCAGGGGTTGAAAAATATAAAAATTTATGTTTCCTTTTCTTATAGCAGGACCAGAATCATTTTTTATAAATATGCTTACGTTAATGCTAAAAACATATTCTGCAAGTTTGAGAAAAATCGTATGTCCGGAACCTCCCTTACGCAAGGGTTGAAAATTATAAAAATTTATATCGCATCTGAGAAACATCATATCTTAAACAACATGGTCCTAAATTATAAATTATTGCAATAGCAAAAACAATTGCAAAAACGCCACAATCATAATTATCTGTTTGTGATTGTACTGTTTTAAATACTATGCTTAGTTCTGATTTGTTTGGAAATAATCTGTTCATATAAATCTTATGCTCATCTCGTAGATATTTAAGATTTGAACTGTCATATATATGAATTATCTTATTATTATAATACACACGAATCCGGTGACCCTTTTCCGAATTTCCTGAAAATAATAAATGTATGAATTCTCCATCAATCGGTACTGATTTAATATATTGTGGTCTTTAAATTAGTGAATTTAATTGCATGTTGAATGAGATATACCGGTTTGAAATATTATTAAATTCTAATATATGAATATCGGTTAACATAACTAATAGAGAACTTCAAAATTAAGGTCTGTAAAGAATCATGTTAACTCTGCTCTTCATTTATAACAAGAAGTATTCTCATGAATCTCTCTCTAAAACATCAGGATTTTCAGGAAAAAAAATGATTAAGCTGGGACTTTTCCAAAAATTTTGAAAAATTTCCAAATTTCAAGGATCTATGGCTCTTGATCCTTCTAATCTGAATCCTTGAAAATTTTCTTACATCTTTTGTGTAACAAATAGAATATATTCTTAGATTTTCAGAGATTTTTATTTTTCTGCTCTTTCAGTTGGTGTGAAATGTCCCACATATATATCTGTGGCTGCCCGCAATAACAGCACAAGTCTACTTTCTGAGTTTCGGAGATAAAGAGGTTTGAATGTTTGCATCGGAACGTAAGATCAAAAACGAAGAAACGCAGCGCGATACTGGGCTAGTTTAATCATGTATAAAATACCTTTTTAACCGTACTATAAGCTTTAGTTAATATCTTTTCATCCACCGGAAATCAGCAAAAACCTTCGAGTTGTGCTATTTGTACCGTCCGCGACGAGATGTGCACTAGTCGGGAATTTTATAGTAACTGCCGTTATTGATTTTGTTTTCGAATTCTTATAGGGTTTGTAGATATATTATTGGTATGAAGGTGTACGTAGCCCTATACTCTACGTATGAAGCGCCATCTACATGCTTCAGAAGCAACTATAAATATTGATTACCAGAGCCACCATTTTCAAATGAGGTAATTTGATGTATTTTAAAAATTAATATGTATCTCTTATTTAAAATATTATTGCTTTAGTGAAATGAATTTTAATATATTCAATTGTTAACAATTTTTTTATAAATGACAATTCATTTAAATACAAACACGTGTACAAATGAAAATGTAATTAAGGTAAATATAATTTTAATATATTAAAATGTAATTTTAATATATTTAATTGCTAACAATTTTTATACAAATGACAATTCATTTAAATACAAACACGTGTACAAATGAAAATGTAATTAAGGTAAATATAATTTTAATATATTAAAATGTAATTTTAATATATTTAATTGCTAACAATTTTTATACAAATGACAATTCATTTAAATACTAACACGTGTACACTGATAGAAGTCTTAGCGGACTGCCTGCTAAGAGGGGAGGTGTGCAGTCTGCTCATACTCAGCGGTAAACAGCAAGAGAAATGTTGGCGTTTTGAATCCCAACGAGCTGCGCGCGCACGGTCAGTGGCTTTCAAAACGACAACATTTTATTTCTATTTACCAAAAGTTTTCAAGCGTACTGCGCACGCTTGTAGTATACTGCGCACTCACACTTCGGCATGCAGTATACAAAAAGTTCTTTCAGTGTACAAATGAAAATGTAATTAAGGTTAAATGTATGTTATTTATAAAAAATTGTTAACAAGTAACTTTTTAAATAATATATTTTCATGAAAACTAATTTAAATACTTTGTTCTCTGAATGATGACTGAATAAATTTTAAATTTAATAAATCTAGTCATACAGTTACAAATATATAATATTTATATAGCTGTTCATCAAATAAAATTATTATTTTTTTAATATATACATTAAAAAAATAATTATCACAATAGATTGTAGTTAAATAAAAATGTTTCTTTTAATAATTATTGTGTTCAAATTTATTTTGATGAAAATGTTATTTGATTGATATTTACAGTATTATTTTAACTATATTTGAAAGGTGACTTGTCATCAATGAAAAAATATTTAATTTTTTAAATTAATAATCTATTAATATCAAAAATTCTAAAAATTATAATATTTATGATATGCAAACCTTACTTGTGATACATACACTTTGTAATATTTGCATTTTATTAAAATTTTATATTAAATGCAAAAAGAATTGTTAAGTGATTGCAAATAAATATTTTATTATTCTGAAATATTTAAATTTGAAATTAATCGAAAATGTGTATTTTAATCTTTTGGTTTTTTTATTTAAATTTCGTATTTCATATATATAAAATACATTTTTGAAGATATTTTTATTAGAAATAAACACAAATTTTTTTTTAAAGCAATTTTTACGTAATAGTTAATTTCATAATTCAAATTCATGGTCATATATTAAGGTCTGGAAATTATAGTTGTTACTCAGTTCTCAGTTTATTTATATCAAATATCGTACTATCTTTGTTTTTCTTATGGAAGTAGAGTGAGAAATAGTCACTTGATGGAATAAATTATACGCTTTTTTACTTTGAGCACATGTGTACATATATTTTTATATTATGTTTCATCAAATTATTTTCAATTTTATTTGGTACTCAAAATTAACTTTAATTAATTAATTCTTATTTACTTAAAATTAGTCATTTATACATAATAATATAATAAAAGAAAATTCAACCGAGCGACGTTAGGAGCGAAAAACTTGAATATAATTAATACCTATTAGCGTAAAAAATTGTGTAACAATTTTCAACAGTTGATAAATATAATGTAAATCATATAATATATATATATCAATTTTAAACTACTAATAATTAATTTAAAACTCAAAAGTAACTGGCCTGTTTAAAATAATAACGTCTTTTCAGTACGTCATTGAAAGATGTCTTTGAAGACGTCTTTGAAGACGTCTTTGGTCGTGTCTTAGATTGGAACAAAATAAGACGTCATTTTTTCAATGTTCCGGAAATATAGTAACCAAATTACGTCTTTTTTATAAGTAAAATAACTTCAAAGACTTATTTTTCTAATTAATACTCATAATAAAAAACGTAAATTTTCAAAAACAAGTTTTTCTTTTAAAACGAATAACGACTTCCCTGTTTAAAATAATGACGTCTTTCTAAGACGTCTTTGAAGATGTCTTTGGTCGTGTCTTGGATTTGAACCAAAAAAGACGTCATTTTTCCAATGTTTAGAAAGGTTATTTAACAAATGACGTCTTTTGATTATTTTAAAGATGTATTTTTTTTTAAAAATGACGTCTTTTCTTACGAATTTTTATTTATAAAATACGTCTCTGAAATTATAAAAAGACGTTATTTTTTAACTAGCTTTTCTAAACATTGGAAAAATGACGTCTTTTTTGGTTCAAATCTAAGACACGACCAAAGACGTCTTCAATGACGTCTTTCACAGATGTCTTTCAAAGACGTCTTAGAAAGACGTCATTATTTTCACCAGGGAAGACGTTATTTGTTTTTAAAGAAAAATTTGTTTTTGAAAATTCACGTCTTTTATTATGAGTATTTATTGGAAAAATACATCTTTGAAATTATTTTACTTATAAAAAAGACGTAATTTGGTTACTATATTTCCGGAACATTGAAAAAGTGACGTCTTATTTTGTTCCAATCTAAGACACGACCAAAGACGTCTTCAAAGACGTCTTCAAAGACATCTTTCAAAGACGTACTGGAAAGACGTCATTATTTTCAACAGGGTATTTTAAAACGGAATATGGAAGATAAACGTATCGTTTTATTCCTTAAATATCACGAATCAAAATATTAATTATTAGTAATTTAAAGTGTTATATATGATGTAAATAATTCTATATTTAATAATTTTTAATATTAGTAACAGGAAATGCCGCCCGAAAAGATATTGAGAGGAAGTCACGTATCTCTGTCCTTTTCTAATTAAAGAATTGAGTTTTTCACAGAAACTAATAGCTTTAGCAAAAAATGAAGAGAAAGCCGCATCTCATATCAAAAAAAGCAATATTTTCTTTGATAAGAAAGAATTAATTTTATTGCTTTGTTTTCAAGAAAACCTTGAAAAACTTAAATCAAAGAGGTTAGGGTGGACAATTTCTTTTCTCAAGGTTTTCTTGAAAACGAAGCAATAAAATTAATTCTTTCTCATCAAAGAAAATATTGCTTTTTTTGATAGAAGATGCGGCTTTCTCTTCATTTTTTGCTAAAGTTAGTAGTTTTTGTAAAAAAATCATTTCTTTGATTAGAAAAGGACAGAGATACGTGACCTCCTCTTAATGATTATATTTCCTGCGAAATATTGTCCTTAAATCGAGTAGGTGAAATATCAGTCTCACTAGGAGAGGGTCAGACCTCCGGATCATGGATTTCGTTCAAACTTCGGGATAAGTTTTTAGGTGTCAAAATATGGAAAAAAAACAAAATATTAGACCCTAATGCTCAATATTTGCTTAGTTACAGGTAATTAGAGAAAATCACTCGAAAAGTTACTAGATTTTCAAACGCTTATAGTTCTTCAGCATTAATAACTAAAAGCTTGAACCTTTTTTTAAATGGAAGTTGAGCTCAAATCCTTTCAAAATATTACCTACAGCATATCAAAATATTATTTTTTTCCATAGTTACATCGTTTTAAAAATTATACTACATTTCAGCATTTATTATTGATTAATGTTTTTAAAGGGAAATTTAGGTCAAATTTTAATAACACTGTAACTAAGGGAAAAATTAATATTTTGATATGCTGTAGGTGATATTTTGAAAGGATTTGAGCTTAGCTTTCATTTAAAAAAAGGTTCAAGCTTCTAGCTATTATTGCTGAAGAACTATAAGCGTTTGAAAATCTAGTAACTTTTCGAATGATTTTCTCTAATTACCTGTAACTAAGCAAATACTGAGCATTAGGGTCTAATATTTTGTTTTTTGTCATATTTTGACACCTAAAAACTTATCCTAAAGTTTGAGTGAAATCCGCGATCCGGAGGTCAGACCCTCTCCTAGTTAGTACCAAAAAAAAAGACACTAAGCATCCCAAATTTATGTTCTTACTTCATAATATAATAGTACCAACATTGGTCCCTAAAATTCAAGCTATAGTACTAATTGAAATTATATCGCCACTCTTTTTTTAAGTACCTTAGTACATAAATTAGATGTACTTGATTTAGAACCTATTTTAACAATACCTTCCTTTCTTCGTACAGTTAGTTCTAGTAAACGTCAAATACTGTTTACGATTATTTCATGGTTCGTGATTGAAACACGTGATTAAAAAGAATGAATTCCTATTATATTTTTTCATTGATTCTAATGCAATTTAGTAGAACAAATTCTTAATTCATCATGACATAATTTGTATTTAAACAATTTTTATGCACATTGTAACTTTAATTAATTTTTTTTATAAAAATATAAAAATTTAATTTAGTACAAAACTACAATATCAAAATTCATAAGTTGTAGCAATTCTTTTTTATTTTAAAATTGGCTAATTTATACATAATAATATAATATATGAAAATTCAACCGAGCTACGTTAGGAGCGAGGTATTTTTTGCTAGTGCTTATGTTAATGCTTAAAACATATCCTGCAAGTTTGAGAGAAATCGTATGTTCAGAAACACCCTTGAGCAGTGGTTGAAAAATATAATAATTTATATTTTTTGTTCTTAAAGTAGGACCAGAATTTTTTTTATGAATATGCTTACGTTAATGCTAAAAACATATTCTGCAAGTTTGAGAAAAATCGTATGACCGGAACCTCCCTTAAGCGGGGGGTTAAAAAATATAAAAATTTATGTTTTCTTTTCTTATAGCAGGACCAGAATTATTTTTTATAAATCCGCTAACGTTAACGCTAAAAACATATTCTGCAAGTTTGAGAAAAATCGTATGTCCAGAACCTCTCTTAAGCGGGGGTTGAAAAATATAAAAATTTATATTTCCTTATTTAATAGCAGGACCAGAATTATTTTTTATAAATCCGCTTACGTTAATGCTAAAAACATATTCTGCAAGTTTGAGAAAAATCGTATGACCGGAACCTCCCTTAAGCGGGGGGTTAAAAAATATAAAAATTTATGTTTTCTTTTCTTATAGCAGGACCAGAATAATTTTTTATAAATCCGCTAACGTTAACGCTAAAAACATATTCTGCAAGTTTGAGAAAAATCGTATGACCGGAACCTCCCTTAAGCGGGGGTTGAAAAATATAAAAATTTATATTTCCTTATTTAATAGCAGGACCAGAATTATTTTCCATAAATATGCTTATGTTAATGCTAAAAACTTATTCTGCAAGTTTGAGGTAAATTGTATGTCCGGAACCACCCTTACGCAAGGGTTGAAAATTATAAAAATTTCATTTCTTCTTTTCTAATAGCAGCACCAGAATTATTTTTTATAAATATGCTTATGTTAATGCTTAAAACATATTCTGCAAGTTTGAGAAAAATCGTATGTCCATAACCTCCCTTAAGAGCATGACGAAGCTGTCCGCCTTCTAATAATATTTCCAATCTTAACTTATGAATAAACGATGCGTTTAATTGAGTTTTTTTGCTATAAAGAAAAAATTTGTAAGATTAAACTCTAGTGCGGACAACTCAAGAAAACCATCAAAATATTATACATACAAAGTTATAATAAAAACTTTCAATCTATCGTATTTTAAGGTTAGGTTTGTCGAATTTGATATCTAATTTCCAATCCAAGCTCATAAAAAAATAACAAGTCCAAATGATTTTTTATTTTAACAAAAATTATTGTACTAATATAACTTTAGTGCGGACAAGTCATTATATTTGTTTAATTTAAGAATTTAAAAAGATATCGATAAAATAAAAAAAGCAAAACTCGATTGCTGCAGCTCCGACATGCCGTTAAGCGGGGGTTGAAAAATATTAAAATTAATATTTTCTGTCCTTAACACAGGACCAGAATCATTTTTTATAAACACGTTCATATTGATGTCAAAAACTTATTCTGCAATATATAGCATACTTGGAACCTCCTTTGAGCAGAGGTTGAAAAATCTTAAAATTGAGATTTTTCATGATTATAACAGGACCAGATTTTTCCGATTACAAATATTTTTATATTAATTTTGAGAGTATTTATGGCAAATATAGATCATTTAATCCTGAGGTTAAGCTACAAGACTAGATAGGCAGAGGTTATTTAAGCGAATTACTGCTCTCATGTTTTGCCTACGTACTACCTATTTGGTTTTGGTAAGCTTAATTTTTTCTCTATTCATAATGTCCTTTATGTTATATTTATTGAAATAGTGTAATTTTCACCTAAAAATTACACTAACATTAAAAATAGTCTAACAGCTTCCTAAAGAGGGGCACATGTACCAGGGTAGGCTTAAACTGTTCTTTTTACCATATTTATTATGCTCGAAAAATTTGAGAATGATCGGAAGTACGTTACTTTTTTTATAGCTCAAGAAACACACGTAGAAAAATATGAAAAAAGTATCATTTTTGACGTATAAAATTATGTACCGTAAACAACGATTGTTCAATCGATACCAAAATTTAATTACATATTCTACTCACAGAAACGAGTAATTTAAGCCCTTATTGAAGTGTGTGCCACTCCAGAAACTTGTATTATAGACTTTTGAATTGTTGTGAAGACGATTTCTCAAAATTAAAAAGTTCCAGATATATCCCTATATATATATATATATATATATATATATATATATATGATATAGCCAAGATGGCGTCGGAGGCAAAAGTGCCTCCCGACAAGTCTAAAGATAAATATTTTAAATGTCATCCTAAACAGAAGTGTACAACTGTAGTGTGCCTAATTTGTGAAAGTGTTTACCATAAAAGTGATTTTGAAAGATTAGATAATATAAAATATATCAGTAACACCTTGGTAATATGTCCAGATCATGTGGACGAAATAACCTTAACCTCAAAAAATGATAACGTGGAACTAAATGAAAACGCAAAAATATTAATAGCACAAATAAAACTAAAACAAAGAGAAGAATTAAAAAAAGAAATATTAGAAGAAATTTCAGGTCAAGAAGGAGATCATAATGAAACAATTTATGAAAATAACTCAGAATTGGAAAATTTCAAAATAGAAAATACATTATTAAAACAACTTAATAATGAACTTGAAGATAAAAACGCCTTATTAAAAGAACTGCTCGAAAAAGAAAAGAATAGCAACAATATCAATAACAATCATCAATATCAGAAATTGCAATACCAATATCAAAAATCTTATGCAGAAGTGATTACAAACAAGAAACCAATGCAAAAACGCATACCAAAAATTACAGTTAAAAAAAGAAGGAAAAGTTTCTGCAAAGCATTTTGTTTTACATTACTTAAATAAAGAAAAGAGTATACAAACGAAAAGAATAAGCTATAAAAGTGATGACGAAGTCGTAATAGATTGCATGAATGAGGAAAGTGTAGCTACTGTAGAAAACTTATTAAAACAAAAAACACAAAATAGTTTTAAAGTACAAACAGAACAACTAATGAACCCGAAAATGAAAATTGTTGGAATAGAAAAATTTAATAAGTGTAAAGACGCTGATATTGAAGAAGACATCAATAAAAGAAATTTCAAAAATGACAAATCAGCAGGTAACGCCTGCAAAGTTTTGCATATGTATACCAATAAGACATCTAAAACAGAAACTGCAATAATTGAGGTAACAGCCGAAATTTATAAGAAAATTAAAGAGAACAATGATAAAATTTTTGTGGGACACCAAAGATGTAAGGTCTATGACCTTATTAATGTTAAACCATGCTATAAATGTGGAAGATTTGGACATAGTACAACCAAATGCTACAATGAGGTGGCATGTACGAAATGTGCAGGGAAACATGAGGCGAATCATTGTAATAAAAATATTTTGCAATGTGTTAATTGCATTTACAGCAATAACAAATACCAAGCTAACCATGATACAAATCACTCCGCATGTGATAGTGACACGTGTGCAATATTCAAATCAAAAATAAAAAAATACATAGAACAGACTGATTATCCAATGAAGCCTGTTTTACCGAAATATGATGGTACAGCAGGAAACTACCAAAGAAGATCTACAACTACACAATCGATGACGTCTATACCAGAAGCACTGACGGGAAGCCGAAACAGTTTATTAAGTGACGACTCACCTCGGCGTATAAACAATAATAAACGCAATGGCACATAATAATGATATAGATATAGTAGAAAATGAAAAAATTTGTGATAGTCTTGAAACTCTCAACGGATATGTTTGTGATACTAATAACTTAATACTTTATGTAAATATAAGAAGCTTAAACGCAAATTTTGAAAGGTTACAAATGTTGGTTGAGGGTTTGGTGACTAAGCCGAATATAATTGTATGTGCAGAGACATGGAATCTTGAACATTATAAATACTATGGGATAAATGGGTACAAAATATACTACAATAATAGTAGATTAAATAAAGCAGATGGTGTGGTTATGTATATTAGTGAAAACTTGTGTGAGACAACTAGTACAGAGAATTATGGTAAACTAAGTATAATAAATACTAAAATCAAAATGCAAGATAACGAAAATATAGAAATAAGCGGAATATACAGATCACATGACTTACATAAAACGGAATTTATATTAAATTTAGAAAGATTCTTAAAAACAAAGAAAAATATTAAAAATCATTATATTATTGGGGATTTTAACATCGATATCTTGGAGCAGGACTGTCTCAGTCTTGATTTCCTAAATAATTTCTTAGAAAAAGGATACATACCTTACTTTAATGGTGTAACAAGGCCAAAAGATAACAATTTTGAAGGTTCTTGCATAGATAATGTTTTTATTAAAACAGATGGTAAAAATATTAAATCATACAAATTAAGTCTGGATTTTACAGATCATTTTCCATTAATAGTCACGACTGAAAATATATGTTCTAAAGAAATTGATAAAGTTAATTACAGTAAAATAAGCTATTATAAATTGAAAAATATTGTAAAATCAAAGAACTGGGAATTAATCAAGACTGAGACAAATCCTGATTTAGCTATTGAAATGATAATTAGCGAAATTCAAAATTGTATGAACTTGGCAATAAAGAGTAGTAAAAGTAATGATAAAAATAAACCAAGAAAATCTTGGATTACTAAAGGAATTATAAAATCATGTAATACAAAAGATAATCTTTATAAACAATGGAAAAAAAATCCAAACAACGAAATCTTAAAACAAGATTTCAAAAACTATACGAAAATTTTGAATAATTTAATTAAAGAAGCAAAAATAATATATGAAAGAAAAATAGTTGAAAAGAATAAAAATGATACAAAAAATATATGGAAGTATGCACATGATAAATTAGGTAATAAAAAAAGAAAAAATAACATAAAATATTTGCGTGATGAAAATAACAAAATTATAAATGACAATAAAGAAATGGCCAATTATATAAATAAATATTATAGTGAAATAGGAGAAAAACTAAGCCAAAAAATCGAACAACCTAAAGAAAAAATAATACTGCCAATGGTCTCAAACACAATTTATTTAAGACCTACAAACTATTTTGAAGTACATAAGATAATACATAGGTTAAAGGATAAGTCTGGTGCAGTTGATAACATAAATATGAAAATATTAAAAGCTATATCTGAAAATATTTCGGAGGTTTTGGCCCATGTTTTCAATCAGTGCATGGAAAAGTCTGTTTGGTCAGAAGTTCTTAAAATAGCAGAAATAATACCAATTTATAAAGCAAATGATGAACATATTGTGTCAAATTACAGACCGATATCACTGATTTCGAATGTGGCTAAGATTTTCGAAAGAATAATCTATAATAGAATATATAATTTTGTGCAGAAAAATAAACTGATTAATTTACATCAATTTGGTTTTGTTAAGGGTAAGGGAACCAAAGACGCTTTAAAATATATATCGAATATAATATACAATAAATTAGATAAAAGTGAACCTATAATTGTCACATTTTTAGATTTAGCCAAAGCGTTTGATACGGTTAATCATGAAATACTTCTTGATAAATTATATAATTATGGTATCAGAGGGAATGCTAACCAACTACTCAAAAATTACTTAACGAATAGAAAACAATCAGTAAAAATACAGGATTCCAAAAGTGAATATTGTAAAATTAGTACAGGTGTTCCTCAGGGAACAATATTAGGACCTCTTATTTTTATACTATACATTAATGATATGTTGGATAATTTACCAAAAGGTTCCATATTATCTTATGCAGATGATACGGCAATAATATCGGAAGAAAAAACGTGGCAAGCCACACAAGATAAAATGAATGAATATCTTGCATATGTTAATGTATGGTTGGCTTGGAACAAATTAACTCTAAATGTTGAAAAAACAGTATTTATGCCTTTTGGTAATTACAAGAATAGTATTCCAAAAACTTTAGAGGTTAAAATTAATAATAAGAAAATAAAGGTGTTGAAAATTTTAAATACTTGGGAATTATTTTTTATTCGAATATGAGATGGGATATGAACGTAGAGAACTTAATAAAGAAAACCAAATATCTTACATTTATATTTTCCAAATTAGCTTATATTATGCATACAAAAACATTACTTATAATATATTATGCATTATTTAACAGCATAATTAGTTATGGAATAATTGCTTGGGGAGGCATTTACAAAAGTAATATAAGATTGTAGGAACCAGCCCACAATATGTATGTATATGATGTTGAAGGTAGGAGAGAGGACTGTAAAAAGACAAGTCACAAGTATAATTAATTGGACCTTTATTAACTGAGCCAGTACGACTAAGCGCAATGACTCGTGGAACAAGACTGAAGTACAGAGAGGCAGTCGCTGAGCTGCTTCTTCCTCGACTAATTTGAGCCTGCGCAGAGGCGTTCTCATGTACACACTTACATGTGTGTTGGTGCGCTTGCAGCGCCGCACGCATACATAGATAGTGGATGTCCCCACATCACTCCCCCCCCAACAATTAATTATTGCTATGGGTAACTTTATTAGTGTTTTTTAGTGCGAAAAATGCACTATATCACAGAGTAAGAATAATACAATTGTACATAATAACCATTAAATTAAGGATTTCGCATTAACAATTTTTATTAAATCATCGCAGTAATATTGTAAATATCGCAGTTATATCACAGTTTGAAATTTTAAAATTACAGATATCGTAGTTATATCACAGCTAGGAGTACATTTAATGCAGTTTATTAAAAAAATATTAAATGTTGCATATAGTTCTTACAAAGAAGTACATTTAGGTCCCAATAGGGATTCGCAGAGGCACGATTACCTTATCACAGTGAGCACTGTTAAGATTAATTAGCTAGATTTATGCATGGAAATGCTTTATCACAGTAGAGATTATCAAGTCAATTAGCTATTATCGCTATTATTATGTTCGCAGTGTAAATAGATTTTTTTATGCACTTAGAGTGCAATTAATATTATAGATAGTTTGTTCGCTTTGAACACAGAGCGTAGTGAAAATGTAATTTTTTATTAAATCGCGCTACACACACAATGTTACGTACGGAACGTATTTTACTTAATTGCATTTATTTTAAAGTGTGAGCGCTGTTATGTACAGACATTTGTTCGCTGTGAAATATTACAAAAAAATTACAAAATTACAAGGTTTTTTGCGCATTAGTTACTACAGTCAAATGCACTATAAATGCTGTTCAATAAGTACAACTCGTTGTGATTTATTCGTAAGAATAATTTGATGCATTAAAGTTTTTTAATTATCCAAATTGTTACTTGTTATGTGGTTTGATTTGCATCAGTAATACATGAAGGTGAAAAAATAATTGAGTGTACAAAAAGGAAATGTGATTATTACTTCAAAAGTTTTGCGCAGTGCACCTGACTGTTTTAAAAAAAAAATTGCATGCGTGAGTTTATGTGTTAAAAGAAAATTGGCTCTAAATAAAGATAAAAATTTTATCCAAAAGGATATATATATATGTAAAAATGAAGTAAAGTTTACAAAAAAAGGAATGAACTATGCGCAATTACAAAAGGTGTTAGTAATGGTGTACGCGGGCTTGGACCACGGTGGATCTAGTTATAGATCCAGACTTCGAAGCGCTCATAATATGAGGACCCAGATGTTACGGGGTTTTTCTGCGTGACGTAAGCGCCAAGCGTGATGAGCTGTCGCCGCATCGTGTCACGCATGTGGATCTTGCACCCGAGTGCAACGAAGTTGAATGAGGGCACTCTGGAGATGACGTCCATGATGAAGCGTGGGCTAAACGCTCGATTTCGTTTGTTGTTCTTCCCCAAGGTGTTGGTAATGGTGACGTCACGAACTTGGAGAGTACATAATGACTCCAGGGTGTCCTCAATGCCCTGATGGTAAGGCAGTTTTACTGTGGTCAGATGTTGGAGACCCGAGAAGTTTAGTCTTTGTTGGGGAATGTCCAAGCCCGTGTAATCAACCACACGAAGCTCTGGGGCATGGTTTAAGAAATCCTGCAAGCTCTGCTCTATGAATCTACTGCCCTTGAGGCTCAACTCCATCAAAAAAGGATGAATGTGGAGGTCTGGTCGATGAATAAATTCCAGAGGTTCGGTGGTTGTAGTGTTATACTCCATGTAGAAGGCCCTCAAGGAGTTAGGCTCCCTGAAGACCCTCTCAGGGAGAGACCACATCTGCAACGTTGCGTCGATGTTGGTGCAATCCACCAGGCTGAGCTCTGAAATTTTAAAATTCTTTTTTAGAAATTCGATTAAGAACTCTATCCGTAATTGAGGACACGATACTAGCCGTAAAGAAGAGAGCGTACAAGCAGCCTGGTGGTTGAGCCATGGAATGAGAGTGCGCTCGTCGGGGTTATCCTCCTCCCGCCCTCCCATCCAAGCGAGACGAACCGTTGGGTTATCATGGACGGCAAGATGCACGACACCTTCTAGGCTGACTCGACTCTCGAAAAACCCGGTGGTTTTTCCTATAACTAACCTTTCTATGGAGAATCGAGACAGCCCTTCCAGTATCGTAGGCGTCACCACGACGCCGCGCAAGTCAACGCCCGTGAGGTGCGTCCGCTCCACCCGACCCGACGGGTTAAATAAACTAAGATCCAATAACTTTTGGAGAAAGGACGCATCCACGGGCCACCATTCACGGATGGTGATGCCTGAAAAAGTAAAATTGTTGCGCATCTTCCAGCATCCTTTGCCGACCATTTGCCGTCCGGTATCGCCCGTTACCCGAATCAAGATGCAGGTGGCCTATTTTATACTTGACCACGCGCCATCCTTCAAATGCAGTGATAAATGCTAGCTTGGAATCATTGTCCAAGTGTTTTAAAATACATGCTACTATAGGATCGAGTCGAAGGGCCGTGAGGCACACAGGAGTTGGCTCTGAAGAGCTCTTTGCCACCGGTTCTACGCCGGTGGTCACACTATAATCCGTAAATGGAGATACCTTGACATATCTCCTGCGCGTCTCGCCCCCCCGCTCGCTTTCAAAATACAACTTATTTAGAATAGCGTCGCACTGCATTTTAGTTGATGACGCGAGGTTATCGCAAGTCACCCGCGCACTGCACCGTGAACCCTTGACGTAGACCGCATCGATGTAAAATCCGCTCTGTCCGCGCGCAAGCAGCATGTCGCCTAAAACCCTCTTTGAGACCCTGTGCATATTATAAACTAGTAAGGTGCGCACATGCTGGTTGCCGACGAACAGTGCGGGAAGACGACGGTCGTAGGTGGGTGGAGTACGCGGGTAAGTGCGTTGGGAAGCACGAACGGCCGCGTTCATGGTCTCGGTGGTGCGTCGCATATAATCTTCCTTAAACTCCGAGAGAGTGATCTCCGCCATACGAAGATGGTGTCTCGTAGGAGAGCCCTCTGGAGTTGCCACAATGGCGTCCAGAAGACTCTCATGCAGGCGGAGGATCTCTGCGGAGATGTCCTGCGTTTTGACCCAACTGCTGGAGGAGGCCATGCCTACAAGCAAGCTGGAGCGACAGGAGCTAGAGAACAAACGAAAGAGAATTTTGATTAGTTGTGTTTATGTATTTTGTAAGGAGGGTTTTAATTTCCTCCAGTTCTCTAGCAGTATCTAGCTTACGTTTTTTGTACAATTTAGGAATTGAGTGCGAGGCCCTACTTACATATTTGATTGAGACTTTGTCGCAGAACCTAACTTTTTTACCTGCTTCCCCACTCTCCGTTGCAAGAGAGTTGATGTTTTTTTTCTTTAGGATATTAGGAATAAATTTTTTCTTTTTGGGTAAGGTGGGAGTAGGATGTGAAGGAATGTCAGAGGAAGACGTGTTGTCTTGATTAGAGGTGGGGATCTCTGGAGTTTCTTCGCATTCCGGTGCGTCGGGAAATGCGTTCTCGCTGGTTAATCTATTGCTAGTCGCTTGAGTGTTATCGCCCATGGTGCGACCATCCCCCCCCGGCGACAACTCGTCTTTGTCATTATTTCTATGTATAAGAACCTCGTGTGTAATAGCATGGGGCTCGGCAACGGAATTTGTTTCACCGATCCGCGAAGGCTCTTGGCCATTTTGCTCGATTGCACTAGGTGCAGTGTCATTGTTCTGCGAGAAAGGGGTCGCAAGGCTGTATCCTCCGTGTGAGCATCGCGGTCTTCATTGACAGACTGCTGTGTCAAGGTGTTATTTGATTCGCAGTTATCATTCTGCACGTTATTTTTGTCACATCAGAGGGCAAGGATTGCGACGCCCTGTTCCCTGTGTCGTCAACAAGTTTGCGCACTGTGGCGCTTGTCGGTGCATTAAAATTCGGAAAAAGAAAGTTTTGCAGAGATCTTCCATATGCATTATCGTTGACGTTTGAGTTCACGTCTAAATCATTGAATTCCTCGGCTAGAAAGTATGCTGGTTTTAAGCGTTCCACGTTTACTACGACGTGTTTGCCGTGTTTGTCAAGTGTAAATGTGCGCCCGTCTTGGTGTCGCGATATGACCTTATAGGGCCCGGTGTATGGTTGTGTCAGTGGTGGCTTTACGGCTCTTACTCTCTCGAACACGTGTGTGCAAGTTTTTAGATCTTTGAAGATGAAGGGCTTGGCGGAATTTTTGTGAGTTACCGGGACAGGTTTCATTTGTGCGATGTAATCTTTGAATTCCGATAAAAAGCTGTTGTCTTGGGAGCTGCATGTATCGCGAAACTGAAGGATATCGCCCGGTATTGTTAATTTTGTGCCGTACACAAACTCAGCCGGACTCGCATTCGTATCCAGGCGTAGCCTAGTACGTAAACCTAATAATACACTTGAAAAAACTTTGGTCCACTCGTGAGTCTGTGCAAGACACATTAATGCAGCTTTAAGTTGCCTATGCCATCTCTCGATCATCCCGTTTGCTTGCGGATGGTAAGCAGTCGTACGTGTTCGATTGCAGCCTATCAACTCTAAAAGCGAGGTGAATAACTGGGATTCAAATTGCCGCCCTTGGTCCGTAGTGATTGTTACGGGTGCACCGAATCGCGATACCCACGTGTCAAAAAATGCGCGTGCAACCGTTGGTGCTGTTATGTCGTACAGAGGTACCGCCTCTGGCCAGCGCGAGAATCTATCAATCATCGTGAGCAGATACTTGTAGCCTTCGCTCGAGGGCAAGGGACCTACAATATCAATATGCACGTGTGCGAATCTCGCGTCCGGTTCGACGAAGTGCGATGGCAAAAATTTATTTTGGCGAGAGACTTTTGCTCGTTGGCAGTCTATACAATTTTTGCATTGCTCTTTTACTTCTTTAGCCATATTAGGCCACACGTAGTGCTGTCTAATAAGTCTATCGGTTACACGGCCTGAAGGGTGCGCGTTATTTATGTGAAAGAGTTTAAAGATCTCGCGTCTGAGCGACCTGGGCACGAATGGCCTAAAGGTTTGCGCGGCGAAATTGCAATATATAGCCGTCCGTTTCGGTCCCCAGCGCAGTTTCGTTAATTTAAGAGGGTGATTTGGATCCGATGTTATGTTTTGTAGTTCGTTATCGCATTCCTGCTCTTGGGAGATCTCTTCGAGCGTGAAGAATGTTGGAAAGTTGAACGTTGTTATGCTTGCGAGGGTCTTTTTTACAAAGGGTTCGCCCGTTGATATCTCATTGTTCCAGTCAAAAGAGGCTGGCGCAATGGAGGAATCAACGCGCGAAAGCGAGTCCGCAACCACATTGTCTTCGCCCCGCAAGTAACAAATTTCTGTGTTAAATTGCGATATGAACGATAGTTTGCGTGCGCGCAATGGTGTGCATGTGTCTATTTTTTGCGCGAGTGCATAAATTAATGGTTTGTGATCCGTAAAGATTTTAAAGTTACGTCCCTCCAAAAAATAATTAAAGTGTTTTAAGGCCTCAAAAATTGCCATCAATTCGCGATCATATGCACTGTATCTCGATTGCGCGGGGTTGAACTTCTTCGAGAAGAATGCCAACGGCTGCCAACTGCCGTCTACAAATTGCTCCAAAGAAGCACCCATGGCGAAGTCCGAAGCATCCGTAGTTACGCGTATTTCTGCGTTGGGGCACGGATAAGCTAATGTAGTTATATTGACTATGTCTTTTTTTGTTTTTTCAAAAGCTTCTAACGCGTGTGGGGTCCAAATGACGGGTGTTTTGTCTTTCTTCTTGTTGGTTTTTATGAGCGCGTGCAGATGGCGCTGCGTTTCTGCTGCGTGAGGAATCGCTCTTCTGTAAAAATTGATTAAGCCGAGAAACCTGCGTAGTTCGTCTACTATTCGCGGTTGAGGATAATTTTTTATTGCATCGACTAATTTTGGGTCAGGCTTAAGGCCTTCTTTGTCTATTGTATGACCGAGGAAGACTAAACTCTCTGCGCCAAATATACATTTTTTAAGGTTTAAATGCAAGTGGAAGTTCTGCAGTCTTTCGAGCACTATGTTTAAGTGCTTTTCATGTTCCTCGGGTGAGGCAGACGCCACCAGGATGTCGTCGATGTAGGCAAAAATGAAGTCCAAGTCCCCCAGTGCTAAATTGACGTATCTTTGAAACGTCTGCGACGCGTTTCTAAAACCGAAGGTCATGACGAGAAACTCGTATAGACCGAATGGCGTAATTACTGCCGTTTTGGGGATATCATCTGGAAAGATAGGAATCTGTAAGAATGCGCTCTCCAGATCTAAGGCGGAAAAAATTGTTTTACCGTGTAGGTTACTCGCGAAGTCGTGCAAATTCGGTATGGGGTATCTATCCGGTACCGTTACCTCATTTAACTTCCGATAGTCTCCGCAGACTCTCCATTCCCCGTTTTTTTTTCGGTACGATATGTATGGGCGTGGCCCAAGGACTTTTCGAGGGTCTGCACACGCCTGACTTACACCACTCTTCGAATGCCGATTTGGCTATTTTTAATTTTTCAGGGTGCAAGCGTCGCGGTCTCTGTGCACAAGGAGGGCCTGTGGTTTTAATGTAATGAAAAATGCCTCTTTTTTAAGAGATTTTGGCCTATCGATGCCTATCACCGCGGGAAACTTGTTTAAAATGTGTGAGTACTTGACCCTGGGGTCGATCAGAGAGATTTGTAGATCAGGAACGGTCTTGTTAAAACCATTTATTATTTCATTTGTATTGGCATTAATTAATATTTTTTTGTTTAAATCAGGTAAAAGGTGAAAATGATTTAAAGCGTCTCCCCCCAGTATAGGGTAAGGGACGTCAGCAATTATGAAGGGCCATATTAGCTCCTGAGTGAACCCAAAGTCAAGTTTTTTATTTAACGTGCCATATGTGTCTATTTTAGTGTCGTTGGCTGCGTATAAATGTATGTGTGTTTTTTTACCGATATATTTTTTTGGTCTAGGGATTACGGAAATTTCCGCGCCCGAGTCAATTAAGAACACCTCGTTGGTAGTTCTGTCTTTTACGTGGAGACGCACAGATTTAATCCCGGCCACGCTGGTCTCCATGACGCGCCGAGTTTCTAGTTTACCGACTCTCCGGAGTTTCTCTTGTTGCCTTCCGAGCTATTTTTACCTTTATGTTTTACGTTCGGTTGGTCTACTTTTTTAGAGTAATTCACCCAATCACACGGCTTCGAGCATTTATAAGCATCTTTGCCGTATTTACTATGATAAAAACAATATTTTTTGCCGTCTCTACTCTGACTACGCGCACGTCCTCTAGATTTATTGCGCTCAAACGATGTTCTTTCACGCGGGCGTCTTTCACCTGTACTGCGTTGATTGACCAATGCGTCGACTTTAGTCATCATTTCCGTTAATATATGTGATTCACTTTGTTTAATTTCGTTGATTTTATTATGATTTTCGTATATATCAGCGTGGATTTGATCCGCGAGCTCGACTAACGCCATTTCATTTTCCGTCGTTATCTCTTCTCTTAAGAATGGACGAATATTGCATGGTAAGTTGGCTTTCCATGCTTTGAGGATGGAAGCGCGCGACATTTGCTCTCCCCCTAAATTAATTAATTCATTTAAGTATTCCGACGGTTTTCTCGTACCTATTTGACAGCCCCGAAACAGTTTTTGTAATTTAGTGTCTTGCGATTGAGTATATTTCTTTACTAAAATATCTTTAATCCCAACGTAGCGATAGTTCGGCCTTAATAATTTAATGCTGTTAGATATTTCATTTACTATATTACTATTAAGATTAGGCATTACATTTACAAATTTAATATTATCATCCGTAATATTCTGTAAGGCGAGTTGATATTCGAACATTTCAAACCACATTATGGGGTCATGTTGCCAGAAGGGCAGTTTAATCGGTTTAAGGTTAACGTTTAACGGTATTGACGGTTGAATGTTGTGGTTAGGTGTGTTTGTGTAGTGTATGTTTGTTCTATTGTGTGTGTTTGTTGTTGTTTGCGGATTAGAGGTGTTAGGTATTGAGTTTTGCTGTGTAACGGAAAAATTTGAAGGATATATAAAGTTTGAAAGTATTTTATTGTTTGTTGTTGTTGGTTGAGTAACTTGAGTGTTTTGAATGTTTGAGGTTGGTTTGAAGGTTAAGCTTTGTTCTGTAAAGTGAGAGTGTAATGTTTGTTTATGTGTCGCAGTAGAGGCCGAAGGAAGGTTAAAATCGTCTTGATTGTTATCGAAAAATCTAGAATTTGAATTTTGTGACTCTAACGGATTTTCTTTTCCGGTTTGATTTAAAACAAAAGATTTTAATGAGTCTATTTGCTTTGTTAAGTCCGAGATTTGCTCTTTGTGTGAATTATGTAGTTGCTTAATTTTATTATTTAGGGTTTTTTCCATTCTTTCGTAGGTCTCTCTCGGAACCGTTTTTTCATTTTGTGTATTTGAAGGAAGGAGTCTATTTTGGTCAAATTTATGCGCGATTCTTTGCTTATAAGCCAAAAAGGGTCTTTCACCGTATTTTTGAATTTTATTTATGCTCGACGTAGCTAAATTTGTGTCAAGCCCGGTGGGTGGGCTGCCGGAGATGGTTGGCTCCATCGTGCTCCCCGAAGCTCCTAGGACGGCCCCATCACCCGAGTACATGCTCTCTGAAGGAGAGCTATTTTGTTGCGCGCGTAACGTATCTTGCGTATTTTGCAAGCTTTGTGTGTTGCCGAGTTTCACGCTTTTTAGAGGAGAGTGGATCACATTTGCAGGCATTTTGCAGACGAGAGGTCGCAGAAGAGGGAAAACCGCCCTTTCCTATTTTATATCGGAAGCAGTCCGAGAAAACTCTCTCTGCGAAAGTAGCTTTGCTACAATTATGCTTGAAGAAATAAAAGATATAAACAAAATGGCGTCTTGTGCAGTCGAATTGACCTCCACGTGTTCAGCGTATAGGACCTGGGTGGTCGACGACTGAGACACGCAAAGAAGCTCTCCGACGCCCAAGCGCAAATAATTATAGTTACGCGCACTCGACGCTTCAAAGTTAGCCCCCGGCGTTGGCGTTAAGGACCGCATGCGATCTACGACCAAACGGCGAAAGGTTTCTTCTCTGCGTGCGAGTGAGAAAGAGAGAAAAAGAAAACAGAGAGAATTCTCCCTATGACCGCTTACTCGAGAAGATGATAATTGTGGGTCTCTCGCGTTTACTTGAATAAGAAAAAAAAGGAAAAATTCTTGGCACCCGCAGTGCTGTTGAAAGTCTTCGAGAAAGATCCCAATGAGATCGGCGAAAGAGCTTTCTTAGGCAGTGCCGGCGCCTCGAATATAAGTGAGGTTTTCTCACAACAGTACAAAATAAAATGTAATGTAGCACCACTGTGCTGTGTATTTAGAGCGAGAGGCCCACAAGTACTCACAATTGAAATTTATGTATATATATATATATAAAAAATAAAAAATGTAGTATAAGGACGAAGGCACAAACAAAGAAAAGAATAATAAATATCTATATGATAAAATAAATAATTACGATACAAACATATATGACTAGTTAAAAGAATATATTGCACTAAGTTTGTTCGCAAAACGATAAATTAAGAGAAAACTCCAGAGAATCCGTAAAAGCTAATTTTTAATTGTCTGAAGTCGATACCTTCACTAATTGAAAAAAAAATTTAATTTTAATATAAAACGTTAAGCAAATATAGCGAATGTAATTTTAGTGAAGGTTCGACCCCTCGCACTCCGCACTTAAGGTTATAAATGTTGATTCGTTGTTGACCGTGAGATGAGATAGCTGATTTTTTTGAAGAGTTAGTTATTTATTTCGCAACGATAGACGACTTTTGTCTGCAATACGCATTTGCCTCACTTGACACTAGCCGTATCTTGTGCTTGGCAAAATTGCGTGATTTCCGGTCGCGAAATTTTTACCACGCCAGACAGAATGCAAGCACAATTGTGCTGCGTGTCTTAAGGCATGAAGATTTTATGTTCTCGTTGCAGGTTAGGATTATCTGCGAGAGAATTTATCAACGCCAGACAATATATGTGCATAGCCTGCACTCATGTCAACGGCGTGCTTTTTAATATTAAAAATTAAATTCACTCGCGAACCTAACCTGTTTGACGGCCACAACACGCACTGCCGTAAAAAAGAAATTACTCTTCGTTATGCGTGTAAAATAGAATATGGCGCCACGTGGCCTGAGTTTAATGAGAAAAAAAAAATTTTTCGCGAGAGCTTCGCACTTTGTGCGTAAGTGAAAGAAAGAAAAAGAGAGTGTTTGGTGTAACAACTCTCGCTACCTTACAAAGAAGTTCTGCGATGCTCCGTGAAGGAACGCTGAGGCTAGCCGCAAAAGAAGCGTCCCTTATGGAAGAGCTGCAGGAGGTCAGAAGTTGTACGGGCGCGATGTTCCAATACAGATAACAAGTCCAGTCCAAAAAAAAGTCTCTCCTGGTGCGTATGGCAGCGAGACAGCGGCGAGATGAGTGCTTGGCCAGCACAGAGAATCACAAAATGGCGGCTTCGAGGCGTCCCCCTAGTCCGCTTTGCGTTGATGGTGTAATGGCCGCTTGGTCGTCGCTATGCCTTGCCAGTCGGGGTCACCAGTGTGTAGGAACCAGCCCACAATATGTATGTATATGATGTTGAAGGTAGGAGAGAGGACTGTAAAAAGACAAGTCACAAGTATAATTAATTGGACCTTTATTAACTGAGCCAGTACGACTAAGCGCAATGACTCGTGGAACAAGACTGAAGTACAGAGAGGCAGTCGCTGAGCTGCTTCTTCCTCGACTAATTTGAGCCTGCGCAGAGGCGTTCTCATGTACACACTTACATGTGTGTTGGTGCGCTTGCAGCGCCGCACGCATACATAGATAGTGGATGTCCCCACAAGATCATTGCAAAGTTTACAAAACAGAATACTAAAAATAATCTATAAAAACACTTTTGAAATAGAAAACTATCCCCTAAATTTAGAGCAACTATTCTCTTTAGAGTCATTAATGTTTCATTACCATGAATTGATGAATAAATATAAGGTACAAAATAGCAGTACTAGGAAAAAATGTTTGCAAATGCCAAAAATGATTAAAAAGATTAGTGAGAAAAATAGTTATACTGTAGCTATAAGACTTTATAATTTACTACCGAATGATCTCAAAACAATTGAGAGTAATAAAAAATTAATTAAGAAAAAGTTAAAGAAATGGATTAAGTCTAATATATATAAAAATGTACTTGGGTGTTAGAGAGATATAATATATATGAATTACGTTCACCTTACTAATATTTTAGTTGGACTGAGCGATGTGATAAAAATATTAAAACACAAATAGCAAGGGTGCACTACTTATGTTTTTATTATTATTTGTATTAGTTTGTAAGTTAGTTGTATAAGTATTTTCTGTAATTTATACCAGGCCTACGATCAGGCATACTTTGCCTATGTAGGATTACTTTGTAATTAACTGGTTGATAAATAAATAAATAAAATATATATATATATATATATATATATGATAATTTAATTTTCCTTTGTAGGTTGATTTAATCTCTATTGATAGCAGAAATTAGATTCACCCTATCTTCTTGGCTCCATATTATTCATACTTATTTCTTCTTATACATTTAGAATCATATTTATTATTTTATTATTTCGAAATCTTCTGTTATTTTCTTTGGTTTTTTGCTCATTAATTATCTAAAAATATTTTATTACTTTTTTGTTTTTTTTTTGGTCTGAAGCATGCTAACCCAGATAGCACGAAAGATTCAGGAAGCTTCCATCAAAAGATTCGGGAAAGATTCCAATGTAAGCTTCTAGCAAGCTTCCCGAAAGCTAAATGAAAGTTTCGAGAAGCTTGCATTAGAATCTTTCATATAAGCTTTACGGAAGGTTCAGGGAAGCTTACATGTAATATTCCATGAGAGCTAAATGGAACATTATAAAATAGCTTTCAGTAAGCTTCCAAAAAGATTACATGCAATATTACAGAAATGTTATTTGGAAGATTGCAATATATCTTGCAGGAAGCTTCCAGTAATATTTTGTGGAAGATTCCATTCAAACTTCCTGCAGCTTTTAACGGAATGTTACAGGAAGAATATTTCAATATTTACGAAAGGTTGCCAGTAACTTATCAGGAAGATTCCCTGTAAGTTTCCCGAAAGCTAAATGGAAGTTTCGAGAAGCTTTCATTGGAATCTTTCATGTAAACTGTACGGAAGGTTCAGGAAAGCTAACATGTAATATTCCATGAGGGCTAAATGGAACATTACGAAATAGCTTCCAGTAAGCTTCCGGAAAGATTACATGTAACATTACAGAAACGTTATTCGGAAGATTACATTATGTCTTGCAGGAAGCTTCCAGTAATATTTTGTGGAAGATTCCATTCAAACTTCCTGCAGCTTTTAACGGAATGTTACAGGAAGAATATTTCAATATTTACGAAAGGTTACCAGTAACTTGTCAGGAAGATTCCCTGTAAGCTTCCCGAAATCTAAATGAAAGTTTCGGGAAGCTTCCATTGGAATCTTTCATATAAGCTTTACGGAAGGTTCAGATAAGCTAACATGTAATTTTCCACGAGGGCTAAATGAAACATTACAAAATAGCTTCCAGTAAGCTTTCTAAAAGATTACATGCAATATTACAGAAACGTTACTCGGAAGATTACATTATATCTTGCAGGAAGCTTCCAGTAATATTTTGTGGAAGGTTCCATTCAAACTTCCTGCAGCCTTCCGTAGAATGTAACTTATCAGGAAGATTCTCTGTAAGCTTCACGAAAGCTAAATGAAAGTTGCTGGAAGCTTCCATTGGAATCTTTTATGTAAGCCTTATGGAAGGTTCAGGGAAGCTTAAATGTAATATTCCATGGGGGCCAAATGGAATATTACAAGATAGCTTCCAGTAAGCTTCCGAAAAGTTATATCCGAATATTATTTGGAAGATTACTTTACATTTTGCAGGAAGCTTGCAGTAACATTTTGCGGAAAATTCTATTCAAACTTTTTGCAGCCTTTCACAGAATATTACAGGAAGGATATATTAATGTTCACGGAAAGTTATCGCAAAGTTTCAGAAAAAAAAATACATTAGTTTGTAGTAAATATCATGAAAATTATTCAGTTGAATTTTTAAATAAATCTATTCCTTTGTTTAAAGGAATTTTGTATTCCTGGTACGAAATCAAATTATTTTTATATACATCATTGGGCTTCAACATTTTAAATAACTGATGAATGAATTTATTTATAAGATTCATAGAATAATCTTCATGATACATACTATAAGCTAATGCACTTTTTTTTCTAAAATTTTATAATAAAATGAAAATTCAGGCAATATTTATGTGTACAGGTGTAGTGTCTGCCTTACATTAATTTAATTTTATAGATTAAAAATATTGTCTTTTTTTCTATTAAATTAATGTCTCATATTCTTTTTAATTTACAAAATTTATGGTAAATTATTTAAATATGAAGTAAAACATGTTACATTTTAAATGATTAAAAATTTTTTATAATTGTGTATAGCTTTCGATAAAGAATTTTCATTGTTATTGATTTTAATTAATAAAAAAGAACACGAACAAATATGTTTTTTTTTTAAGAAAAAGTCATTAATTTAATAAAATTTTATAAATTAAATAAATTAATTACAAAGTCTAAATATCTTTACAATGTTTTGAATACATGACTTTTATCAAATAAAAGATTTTTCCTCAAAAAGCATAATATTTTGTGTTCTTTTACTAACTAAAAATCAATAGTAATAATAGTATATTACGCACCAAGGGAGGGAAGGGGGACATTCTAACCCGCGCGTATGTTATCGCCCGAGCCGAAGGCGAGGGCGATAAACGCGCGGGTTAAGATGTCCCCCTTCACTCCCGTGGCGCGTATACAATTTTTTACCATGGCCAAGCCGAAAGTTGTCAACTAAAATTACGTATAACGTAAACGTTATGCTATATTGTACTAGATACACTACACGATATCACACTACACGGTAACACTCGTAATGATAATTCATTAATAAAAAAAAATGTTATGAATTATTCTGATTTTTCATCACACACATTTTTAAAGATTCTATGCTTTGTTCTATTATATACACTACACGATAATACACTACACGGTAACACTCGTAATGATAGTTCATTAATAAAAAAAAATTGTATTATTTAATCTGATAGAGTTATTCTTCGATACACTCTGTTTCAATGCACACATTTTTCATCACACACATTTTTAACTAAATAATAATATAATACAATGTATACATATACATTATAATGTATACATATCGTTTTTTTTGTTTCAAATTTAAGAGAATTTGAAAAAGAAACAGAAAAAGATTTTGATATCTGCCTTTGTTTTGTTCTTACTATGACTTTTGATGAAGAGCAAAAAGGCTAGGTATATTAGACATTATATGGGGAAAAGAAAGAGACGGAGAGATATAACGTATGCTATACTCTGTTGTTAGCGCCTGCACAGAACGTTCTTTTTGCTTCCTCCCCCGGCAAGAATGTAAGACTTTCGGTTGAAGTAGTGGGGATGAAAGTAGAAACTTTCGGGTTGGATATGGTAAAAAAAATTTTTACCCAAAGTTACATAATTATAAAAATTAATTCATTCAGTTTGTAATCTGCTTTAATAATCCCTTATTAATTTTATAAATTAAAAATATAGTCTTTTTTGTTAAATTAATGTATAAAGATATTCTTTTTAATATTAAAAATTAATATCGGATTATTATATGAATACGAATAAAACAGATTACAAATTAAATGATTAAAAGTTTCTATGATTGTATAACTTTGGATAAAAAATTTCTATTAATTTAAGTTAGTAAATAAGCATACAAAACATTTTGTTGCTTTTTTAAAGAAAAGTCTTTAATTGAATGAAGTTTTAAGAAAGAGTATTGTATTATTTATTTAAGTTTTTTTAAATAAATTTATTTTAAAATCTATATAAAATGAATTTTTCGACTTCAGATAGTATGAAAATGTTTGTATGTGAATAATACGTAGGTACATGAACATATACATGTGCAACATAATTTATAAAAAAAAAAAATTATGTTTAGTCGGGAATTGAACTACCGACAGATACCATACAAGTCCGTCACCTTCGATTCGCAGTTATGCCTACAGGGGGATACGCGTTGAATGGGCGTTTTGTCCCTAAGTGGTGAGATGATACCACACTTACTATATAAGTCGAACGTTGGCGGTTTTGAGTATGTACCCACTGCGTCTGCCCTAAAAATGTAAATGCGTCTTTATAATTATACGTAAATCCTAATATATGTGAATATGTATTGAAGTATAAATATGATATAATTAGTATATAAAATAGTATGTTGTAAGTAAATATGTGTTTTGCACAGCAAAAATTTATAAAATATAAAATGAAAAATAGAATGTTGAACAGAATCGTAACACAATACCTTTCAAACGGTGAAAAAGGATAAAATTAACCAAATGATATTTGAATTGTTGACTTCCCCAAAGCCTCCAGGAACCTTACACTCAAATCATCCTGGAAGCTTCTAGCATTTTTTTATGGAAGCTTCCATGAAGTATTTTTAGAACCTTACAGCAACCTTCCTTGAAAGCTTCTTGTAAGATTCAAAAGGCTTTTATACTAGCTTCCATGGAAGCTTACTGATTTCTTCCATGGAAGCTTCCTGGAATCTTCCATTGAATCTTTCTGAAAGAAAAGTGCGCGGGACATTTTACGCTTCCAGGAAGCTTTAATTGAAGCTTTCACGGAAGCTTGCATGTAAGCTTTTTGCATTATTCCGTGGAAGCTTCCATGAAGTACTTTTGGAACCTTGCGGCAATCTTCCTTGGAAACTTCTTGTAAGATTCAAAAAGACCTTTATGCTAGCTTCCATGGAAGCTTACTGATTTTTTCCAAGGAAGCTTTCTGGAAGCTTCCATTCAATCTTTCTGAATGAAAAGTGCGCGGGACATTTGACGCTTCCAGGAAGCTTACATGGAAGCTTACGGTAAGTTTCCAAACCTTTTATGGAAGCTTCCTGGAAGCTTCCTGGAAGCTTCGGTGCTATGTGGGAAACGTATTTCATGAAAAGTTTTATTCGTCACAACGATATAAATGACATCTCTAGAAAACAATTTAAAATGTTCCATATCATTAGGATCGTGAGTTATGATAATTAGCATTTTGCATGAAAAAATGTATTATATCCGTCAGATAGAATACGAAAAAATAAAAGACCCGTATTTTTTTGTGTTTCAAAATATGATGAATTGCAAAAGTTACAGGCGATATAAGTTATTACAATTTTGATATATATAGATATAGCGCTATGATAAATGACGTCACGATTGCTATTGGCAAAATGATAATCGTGACGTCACACCAATTTCAACTGCCTCCATCTCTTCAAGTTTTCATTTTCATGAAAAAAGAAAAAATACGTGTCCTTTATTCTTTTATTTTCTTAACCCTTTAACGGATGCAATGGATTTTTAAAAAAAATTTCATGCAACATCCCAATTTATTGTACTTTTGGCATAATTTACAAGCAAAAGGTCCTAATCTGCCAATCTTAAATACGAAAATCTGAAACTTCCGAAAAAGTTTCTTACGTATTGAAGAACGAAACTTTCGATGGAAGTTCATCAATCTCCTCTTAAGAGCATGACGAAGCTGTCCGCCTTCTAATAATATTTCCAATCTTAACTTATGACTAAACGATGCGTTTAATCGAGTTTCTTTACTACAAAGAAAAAATTTGTAAGATTAAACTCTAGTGCGAACAACTCAAGAAATCCACCAAAATATTATACATACAAAGTTATAATAAAAACTTTCAATATGTCGTATTTTAAGGTTAGGTTTGTCGAGTTTGATATCTAATTTCTAATCCAAGCTCATAAAAAAATAACAAGTCCAAATGATTTTTTATTTTAACAAAAATTATTGTATAAATATAGCTTTAGTGCGGACAAGTCATTATATTTGTTTAATTTAAGAATTTAAAAAGATATTGATAAAATAAAAAAAGCAAAACTCGATTGCTGCAGCTCCGACATGCCGTTAAGGGAGGTTCCGGATCGAAGATTTTGCTCAAACTTGCAGAATATGTTTATAGCATTAACATAAGCATATTTATGAGAAATAATTATGCTTTTGCTTTTAGAAAAGGAAAGATAAATTTTCAGATTTTGCAACCCCTGCTTGAGGAGGTTCTCGCGAGTACAGCTAAGGTCAAAGTTGATAAAAAAGTGAATATAGATATATATATATTCTGAAAATTAAATAATTATTTTTTACGTTCAAATATACTATAAACATTGTATTTTTTGCACTTTACGCACTCAGAATGTTAATAAATTGTCATGAATTTAATCGTGTAGGACAATGTGTATATATATAAATATATATATATATATATATATAAATAAATATATATATATATATATATATATGTGTTGTGTGTGTGTGTGTGTGTGTGTGTGTGTGTGTGTGTGTGTGTGTGTGTGTATGTATTAATTTTAAATTGATTCTTAAATAATACAGGAAAGAATAAAGTTTCTACAACTTTAGACGTCCCTCAACTAAAGATATTTGAGAAGATTAATGCATTATTACTAGAAGAATTTATGGATCCTTACAGAATTCTTTTATTGAAAGGATTCTGTAATGATTCTATGTTCGGGATATATTCCTTTTAGAAATAATACAATGAAATATTTTAAAAATATTTCATATCATTCTTACAGAATCCTTTCAATGGAAGATGTATGAAAAGATTTACGAATTATTACCAAAAGAATTCATGGATCCTTACAGAATCCTTTCATTGAAAGGATTCTGTAATGATTCTATGTCCGGGGTATATTCCTTTTAGAAATAATACAATGAAATATTTTAAAAATATTTCTTATCATTCTTACAGAATCCTTTCAATGGAAGATGTATGAAAAGATTTACGAATTATTACCAAAAGAATTCATGGATCCTTACAGAATTCTTTCATTGAAAGGATTTTGAAATGTCTTGTGAATTCTTTATGAAATATTTTTTTGTATTATTTTTAAAAGAATAATACCTCGGACATAGAATCATTTCAGAACCCTTTCAGTGAAATATTTCTGAAAGTCCTTTCATGAATCCTTTCAGAATCCTTTCAAAGTCCTTTCATGCTGTATGGGTACTGAATTCGGGAAAGAATATTCGGATACGAAATGAGATAATCAACTCAGTACGAAATCAGTACGTTATCAGTACACCATTTCAACAAAATTCGTACAAATTATTTTCGAAATACGTGCATTTTCAGTTCTCAATCAATGCCAAATCAGTACTGGATTCGGGAAAGAATATTCGTATACGAAATAAAAGAATCAATTCAATACGTAATCAGTACACCATTTCAACAAAATTCGTTCGAATTGTTTTCGAAATACGTGACTTTTCAGTTCCTAATTAGTGTTAAATCAGTACTGAATTCAAAAAAGAATATTCTCATACGAAAGCACAGAATTGACTCAGTACAAAATCAGGACGTAATCAGTACACAATTTTAACAAAATTCGTTCGAATTGTTTTGGAAATACGTGACCTTCCATTATATCTACGTCTTCTAAATTTGTGTAAGGGATGACAAAACTTAGAAAAACACCTCCTAGTGACTTAAAGTCAAACCGACGTAATCGATCATTAATAGCGATTTAATTCACTAGGTGGCGTTTTTCTAAGTTTTGTGATCCCTTACACAAATTTGGAAGACGCAGATATAAGAGACCAGATGGTAGAAGATCTTCAAAAAGCTATGAAAAAATATGTGAAAAATACACCTGAAAAAAACTCGTGAAAAATATGCGTGAAAAAACACGCAAATTTTACATGTAAAAAACACGTGTAAAAATTACGTGTATTTTACACGTGTTTTTTTAAATAGGGTAAGACCAAATGAATTTATCCGCTGTATGTATAAATGCGATTGGATGTGTATAGTTTGTTAGCGAACGATGTTAGATGTTATTTGTAAATATTAATAGTGTAAAGTATAAAATATCTAAGAAAATGTTAAAAAAATTTACTTAAGAAACGAATAATGATCATTGTTATAATATAAGTTACGTTTTAATATCTGGAAATTGGAACTCTGTGAGCTGTAAGTTTCAAATAAATGAAAAAGTTTTTATCATCTTTAAAACTTATTTTTTTGATACAATAAAATATTAACAGCTATTTTAACTTACTTTGCTGTTAAATTAAAGTTAATTTTAAATTGAATTAATATTACGATTCCATCAAATCAACAGAACTCGTCTGTTAAATGAATAGAATATTTCATCGAGATATATTAACAGAAGGATTCAGTTGATACAAGCATATTTTTTTCTTATAGGCCAGTCAATAGACCGAAAAAAAGTCTTACTTTGCCAAAATTAGTAACCGGCAACGACCTATGCGATCATTTAAAAGATAGTCCATAGATGTTTACTTATATGTTTTGGAATAGCAACTATGATTTATTAATTAGTTATTAACAAATTAGTGCAAAAAAACGCGTTTTTTTTTGTTTTTTGCTAATAAAAAGAAAACTATTTGACGAATCATTATGGTGTCAATGAAAAAGTTATAGAGAATTGAATTATCAACAAAACGAGAGGTCAAACGACCCGATCGGTTTATTAGAACCAAAGAAAATTCGAAAAAACCGGAAAATTTTTTATTTTTTTTTAAAATTTGTAACTCTGTTGTTTATGAATATTAAGAGCTGAAATTTAGCACAGAAGTAGATAATTATATCTACTTTTAACATGCCAAAGGCAGGTACTATCGGATAATTAGTTTCTGCGCAATTGCAATTTTTTTTTTTCGGTATTCTTTCCTTCTTTATATTACCGATTGAGAACGTCGTACCCCAGTGAAAATGGTAAATGTATCCAAATCATAAGAAAGTGTATCAAAGTGTATCAAAGTGTATCTAAGAGCGATATTTCGGACCAAATGTTAATACACTTTGGTACACTTTGATACACTTTCATACATTTTTATACACTTCCAAAAAAAAGTTTCTTGGTATCAATTTTTTATATTCGTTAATGATATACACTTTGATACACTTTAATACACTTTTGCACATTTTCATATATTTTTTGGACACTTTCATACACTTTGATACACTTTCATACATTTTTCTAATAAAGGAAAAATGTTGATTTTCTTGGATACACTTTTGCATACATTGATACACTTTTGCACACTTTGATATACTTTTCGAAAATGTTGACTAAAATTAATTTCTACATTTGCTATGTGTTACACACTTTGATACACTTTTGCACACTTTGATACACTATGATATACTCTTGCACACTTTAATACACTTTGATACACTTTCATACATTTTTCCAATAAAGGAAAAATGTCGTTTTTATTGGATACACTTTTGCATACTTTGATACACTTTTGCACACTTTGATACATTTTAAAAATTTTAACTAAAATAAATTTCTAGATTTGCTATGTGTTACACACTTTGATACATTTTACACACTTTGATACATTTCGAAAAAAGTTAACTACAATTAATTTTTAGATTTGCTATGTGTTACACACTTTAATACACTTTTATTCATTTTTCCCATTTTTGAAATGCAGGAATAGTACATTATTCAGCAAAGGAGTTAATTCCAAAATACATTTAAGGCATTTTTAATTTACTCCCATGGTGAATATGCTATTTTTGCCGTACCGGGCTAAAACTACTACTTCTGCGATTTTGAGCTGGGAGTTAAAGTAGTACTTTTGGACAGGATACGGCAAAAAAATATTATTTTGAATAATTGGTTATTGATACTTTAATATAATTTAAAACATTAAAAAAAATTGAAATAGAAGCGTCTTTTTTATTTTAAAAGTATAATATTTTAGTGGTAATATAAATGAAGTATGAAGTAAAATAAAAAACGTGATTTAGTAAAATTATTTATTATCTAGTTTAGAGATTTTCCCTTATTCCTTTCATGATGGGGCTTACAAAATATTTATCAGTACTGTGCATAATTATACATGGATTGGCAATATCATTAGGGAATATAATTCTCAATTTTTACTCACATTATTTGTACAAGATTTTATATGATTAATTGTAACATCGCTCGTTGAAATAATGAATCCAGTATCTAATTGAATTTCAATCATTATTATAATAATATAATCAACGTAAGAATGTGTTATTTTACATATTCGGGAAATTACTCCATATTTATTATTATTTTTTTGTAAAATACAATCATTAATTCTCTTTTTTTTGGAATACTTTGATGATGTGTATCGACAACCGTTATAAATAAACCTATTATAAGACACACATTCAGTTATCTTACTCACATCAAAATTGTATTAATAGCTTGAAATTCTTTTTCAAGCTATTAATTTACACACTTTTCAAGCTATTAATAGCTTGAAAAGTGTGTAAAAGTGTATCAACGTGTACAAACGTGTGCAAAATAAAACAAGAAAAGGTTAATACTCAGAAGTGTATCAAGATGTACCATAGTATATTAAAGTGTATCAAAGTGTGTAAAAGTGTATCAAAGTGTACAAACGTGTGCAAAATAAAACAGGAAAAACAATTTAGGCTAATACTCAGAAGTGTATCAACATGTACCATAGTATATTAAAGTGTGTAAAAGTGTATCAAAGTGTGTAAAAGTGTATCAAAATGTGTCAAAGTGTATCAAAATGTGTCAAAGTGTATAACATCAAAAAAATTGAGGAAATCTAATTTCAGCTCACTTTTTAAGAAATGTACCAAAGTGTACCAAAGTGTATCTAAGTGTATCAGAGTGTATCAAAATGGATCGAGAATAAGGTCTGAAAAATCGCTCTTAGATACATTTTCATACACTTTGATACATTTTTGTATGCTTCAATACACTTTCATACACTTTTATACATTTTGATACACCGAAAAATTTCCATTCGGGTACATACATTTTTAAAACGGTTTTGAAAACTAGAAACAATATACTATTAAACGTATATTCTAAAGTTTTCATTAAAATTGTGTAAAAAGGGTGAAATATGCACTCGAACATCGACGCAAACGGTCGAGCGCGCGGTACACAGCAAAAAGTGGGGATGGAGGAGAAAGGATTTATATAACTCCGAAATCTGAAAATACCTTTAGATTTCATTATTCGTGAAATCTGAATAGGATATCAGATTCCTCGGTAAAAAATACCCTAATTAAAGAAAACACTTTAATATAAGTGCATTAATCGCCAAAACAAGTCAGTTAAAAGCTGGTATATCTATATATAGCCTTTCTCCTCCATCCCCACTTTTTGCTGTGTACCGCGCGCTCGACCGTTTACGTCGATATTCGAATGCATATTTCACCCTTTTTACACAATTTTAATGAAAACTTAGAATATACGTTTAATAGTATATTGTTTCTAGTTTTAAAAATCGTTTTAAAAATGTATGTGCAACGTTCTCAATCGGTAATATAAAGAAGGGATGAATATACCGAGAAAAAAAATTGCAATTGCGCAGAAACTAATTATCCGATAGTACCTGCCTTTGGCATGTTAAAAGTAGATATAATTATCTACTACTGTACCAAATTTCAGCCCTTAACAGCAGGCCGGAGTAGAACCTGATACCGACCGAGTAACAATTGAGTTGTTTGTTATTTACTCAAGTATTAATCGGTGTATCTTCAAAATAAAGGTTGATCGCAATAGATATTATTATTATGAATATCTATGCACAAGAAAAAAAAATCGACCGATTTGTTTTTGAGAAAAGTAAGGAACGCCGAAGTAAAAGATTATGTTTATAATATTTTCGCGTTCCTTACTTTTCTCAAAAACAAAGCGATAGATTTTTTTTTTCTTGTGCATAAATATTTGTAATAATAATATCTATTGCGCTTAACCTTCAATTTGCAGATACACTGATTAATACTTGAGTAAATAACAAAAATGCTAATTAGACAAGGACAGCGAATCCGGCCTGCTCTTAATATTCATAACCCTAGTGAAAAAAATCAGGTGACAAATCACCTGACTTCTCAGGTGATTTATCATGCCAAAACATCATGTAACGATTTTTTCGGTTTTTACACGTTCCAAACTATGCTTACTAGGAGAGTGTCACACCTCCGGATCACGGATTTTGCTCAAACTTCAGGATAAGTTTTCAGATGATAAAATATGGAAAAAGCTAAAGTTATAGTCATAAATACTCAATATTTCTCTAGTTACAGGCAATTAAAGAAAATCACTAAAAAAGTTACTAGATTTTTAAACACATATAGTTCTTTAGCATCGATAGCTACAAGCTTGAAACTTTTTTTAAATGAAAGCTGAGCTCAAATCCTTTTGAAACAGTAGTTACAGCATATCAAAATATTATTTTTTCCCAAAGTTAGAGCATGATAAACGTTGGACCTAATTTCAGCTTTTAATGTTTTTAAAAGAAAAATCAGGTCCAACGTTTATCATGCTCTAACTTTGGGAAAAAATAATATTTTGATATGCTATAACTACTAATTCGAAAGGATTTGAGCTCAGCTTTAATTTAAAAATAGTTTCAAGCTTGTAGCTATCAATGCTAAAGAACTATATGCGTTTAAAAATCTAGTAACTTTTTGAGTGATTTTCTTTAATTGCCTGTAACTAGGGAAATATTGAGTATTTATGACTTTAACTTTAGCTTTTTCCATATTTTATCATCTAAAAAATTATCCCGAAGTTTAAGCAAAATCCGTGATCCGGAGGTGTGACACTCTCCTAGTTAGTCAATTCAAAACAGTTTTTAAAAATTTTTGAAATTTTTGAACTTAGAAATTTTTTTGTAAAATTAGTAAAATTTTTTCTAAGACCAAATTATCTAAAAAAATTTCTAAGTTCAAAATTTTTAAAAATTGTTTTGAATTGACTAAGCATTGTTTGAAACGTGTAAAAACCAAAAAAATCGTTACATGATGTTTTGGCATGATAGATCACCTGATAAATCAGGTGATTTATCACCTGATTTTTTTTAACAGGGAAACAACAGAGTCATGAATTTTATAAAAAAATGAAAAATTTTCCGATTTTTCCAAATTTTCTTCGGTTCTAATTAACCGATCGGGTCGTTTGATCTCTCGTTTTGTTGATAATTTAATTCTCTACAACTTTCCAACAAATAGTTTTACAACAAATAGTTTTTGTTTTATTAGCAAAAAACCAAAAAAACGCGCCTTTTGCACTAATTTGTTAATAACTAATTAATAAATCATAATTGCTAGTCCAAACATATAAGTAAACTATAAAAAAATTGATTCGTAATTATAAAAAACTATTATCGCAGTAGCAAAAAATTACTAATTAAGTAAACATATTGCTTTTATTCTTAAAGATTATTTGTTATGTATTATTACAATTCACTATGAAATTATTGTAATAGCATCTATAATATTTATAACTATTTACGTTTCTTATTCAAAGCTTCAAGTTTCTGTATTTTATTTAAAATTTATAAGTTTATTATTTACAATATTTCTTATACCATAACCTCACATGCGCGAGTTATGCTGCATATTCGCAAGTTCAAGTGAATGTGTCCCACCAATCGGTGAAATTACTAACTGCTCAAAGTTATAACAAAAATAAAAACAAATAGCTCATAACCTAAAATTAAATATCTAAAGTATTGACACATTGTAAAAAGAAAATTTAAAATATTGATCTTAAAAAATAATACGATGATTAAAAGATTAAATGATGACGGAAAAGGTACTTACAAATTTCATTTTTATACAATTTTCAACTTGCCGCAATATATCATGTGATCAAAGTATAACTTTGAGCTGTGGGCAAGCCACACATGTAAGCGCTAGAGCGCAAGCGCAGTTAGGAGAGAGAGAGAAAGAGAACCTGTAACAAGAGGAAGAAACGCGGCGGGAAGCCGCCATTCAGTCAGTCGTGTGACAGCTCTGTTAAGCAATGCACACGAGAGCCAAAGTTGGCGCTAATAAACTTTAACGTTACTAATTACTCTGTGTATTTATTCAGGTTCAACCTTATCCACGTCTCCGCCTTCCTGACACGCATTGGTAGTATAGGGCTACCTGGTGACTCAACAATTATCATTAAATAGATACACCAAAACATCCCGTTCCCCTATAGTGGTGAACCCGACGTGCGCCTTCAAGTAATACACCTACAGTGGCATCCATTTCAACATACGCCTCGTGGAAGATCATCGTCAATCTCACGTTTAACCAAAATTACTTGAAGGAAGGAAGGAAGGAAGACAAACACACTAAATCATAAAAAGCTTAACAAAGCACATAAAAAGGCTAGCAAGTTCACCAATAAAGCCTAGAAAAAAGAAAAATCATCGCTGTCATCTACAAGAATTGACATCGCCTCGCATCTCATCAAAGACACACGACTCAGGCGAACAAAGGACATCGGCAGCCATCTTGGACTTCGAAAATTTTCTTCAGAGCGTCATTTGCGTTTCACATATAAATTAAGGTATTTTTAACTAAAGTTACAAAGAGTAAAAATAAAATTAAAAGTAAAATTTTCAATTAAAGTTCAATCGCAAACAATTTCTAAATTAGAGTATTTTTCTAGTAAAAGTAAAAAACAGAAAATTTCAATTTTAAAAGTTACGAAAAATTTTTAGATTCAGAATTAACAATGCAAAATTTTTAACTTAGAAATAAAAATAGAAGTTTTAACGTAATAATATTCACAAAAAAGAAATTCTTAACTTAAGATAATTACAAGCGAAAATTTTTTAACTACGAAAAGAAAAATTCGAACAAATTTGGTCACACTTAAAAGAAAGAAAAGAGAAAAAGCGAACTCTAAAGTGAAGTGAAAATTAGTGAAAAACAGTGAAAAATAAAAATAAACTGCATAAAGACGTTAAATTATAGTGAAAAATATAATTACTGAAGTGAAAGAAAAAACGTGGTCGCGTATCATAACCGCCAAATTTAATCGCCATCTTGAAAGGCGCAAACAACATCGCGAACAATAACCGGCATTTTTGGTCGCCATCTTGAAAGGCACAAATATTAAATCGCGAGTTCCACGAAATTCAGTATTATTCAAAATAACGTTTTTTCTTTACACTTAATTCTCTTTTCACAAAATACGAAATCAAAATTAAAATAAAAATAAAAGCAAAATCTTTTAGTGTACCAAACTTAAATAAAATATATATTTTTCGGAATACAATTTTAAAACAAAAAGTAGAAAAATTATTAAATGATAAATAAGGGTGCTGACTTAAATGAATAGTAAAATTTTTAATATTAGACGTAAAAATAAATTATTGAAATTCGCAAATATGACACTGATATAGGTTAGAAATTTAAAACAGTCAGCAACCCCAAGCACAGCGTGCGTAAGAGATTGCAAGTTTCAGTGAATACTTTTGAAAACAAATTTAATAAAGTAATAAAGTAAATAAAATTTAAATATTTAAACATAGTAAATTCAAGCTAATTGCGCATTTTTCAGTGAAACTTGTAAATTGAGTTTACTCACGCACTCAATGAGCACAAAATTGTCAAGTGGGTTGGCATCAAGGCCATACGTACTAGGAGTGCAATCAAGACGGCTGTCTTCGTGTACTCCGAAGTACAGCCTACGACACAATACCGTGACTACTGAGTTGCAGTAGATCATGTACACAGTAACTTAAAAACCATTCAATTTAACCTAAAACAAAACTTGGTCATCAGTTAATAACAAGTGTATGTCCGCGTGCGTTATTGAAGTTCGGCTTTTAAGCTTGTGAAACTTCAGTAATCGAATGAATGCATTTGAAACTAAAGATAAAATACCTAGATCCCCGATGAAAACGCGGAGCGGCAAAATGACTACAAACAACGGGAATAACGATGACAAAAATAACCAAAATAAAAACTTCGAAAGCCTTGAAAATAAAGATATTCAAAATAAAAATCCTGAAAAAGATGATGAAGTAGGAAACGCGACAACTAAAAACCAAATAAACCCCGCGGACGCGAAAATGTCGAGCGAAGAAAGACTTAAAGCCGTGGAGGCTCAAATAGGCCAACTTGTTGTTGCCGTCGGGCGCATCGCAGCTCAAACGACTGCGCGACCCGCGAATAACCTTTAAATACCGGACGCGAACTCAGATGGAGCAACTTACGCGCAACAGATGTTAAACCTCTCTCGAAGCATGGGTATTGAAAACAAAATAAATGATAACTCACTTCTTTTAGAAAATACGACGGATAACACGTCTAAAACCGTTCAGAATTCTAGTTCGTTTAACCAAGCCCCACTTACAATAAAACCAAATCCAGACGAAGTATACAATCAAAATCTTAATTTTCGCGCTCCACCTATATATTATAATCAGAATCCCAACATAGTCATAGAATTTAAATTTCAACCTCTTTGGACCACTAAACCGGAAACATGGTTTACATCTTTCGAAGATCAAATGAAGATGTACGGGATAACACATGATAACGTCAAATACATCAACCTATTCAACAATCTGGGTCAATCGATAGTGCAGGAATTAGCACACACAATACCATCATTACCGGAAGGTAATAAATACGAAGCAAAAAGTCCTAGATAAGTACATGATTTCACCTCAAACCAGAATCAGCAAACTGTTCGGAGAAAACAGATTAGGACATCGCAAACCGTCAGAATACTTGAATGAAATGATCGGATTAGCCGGTAACGATATACCATTAGCTGCAGTTCTAGCACGTTGGAAGGAGGACTTACCATTCGACACACTCAAGGTTATGCCAGAGCCTATCACGGTGGAAAACCAAAGACGCTTAGTCGAGATAGCAGACCATATGTTCGAATTGGTAAACAGACAAGCTAAAAACGTCTACGCAGTCACATCTAACCTCAATCAACCAAAGCAGGTAAACCACACCGAGATTGACCTCAGAACGATTAAGAACAGCATAGACGAGCTGAAACGGAACATTAAACCGTCAGATGTAAATAATAACCAACAGCAACGAAGCAGAGGTAGATCCCGCACAAGAAATCAAGACGGTAGTAGAAACAGATCTCTATTCCGTTCACCTTCACCAGATAAGCCATATATGTTTTGCTATTATCACTATTTATATGGAATTAAAGCAAGAAGCTGTCAAGATCCCTGTGGCTGGAAAGGAGGTGGCAACGCTGTCAAGAAACCACCTAGAGACAAATCTCCTAAAGATCCCGCGAAGAAGGAAAACTAAAACACCCTGTAATCGCGGAGACGGGTATACCGGGTGTAAAATCAGTACGTCTCCATGTTTTCGATAGAAAAGCACAAAGACTATTTTTAGTAGACACCGGTGCTGAAGTGTCAGTCATACCGCGAAAGCGTGATAACGAAGAAGCACCTCATTCATTCAAATTATACGCAGCTAATAATACCGTGAATAATACGTACGGAACCGAATATATCGAATTAAACCTCAATCTGCGTAAAGCAATCAAATGGCACTTCATCATCGCGGATGTTCCATACCCCATTCTCGGAGGCGACATTTTAGAACACTACCCCTTACTACCCGATCTCAAGAAAAGATTGCTAGTCGACGGAGAAACACTCCTAGCAACAACTCTACATTATCATAAGGTGAATGAGATTAAAATATCAGTCATTAAGCCTGACTGCAAATATGCTCAATTACTATCCCAATTTCAGGAAGTAATTGGCATAGACAACCCAACACCTATTCTTGAACAAGGCGTAGCTCACTGTATTAAAACCAACGGTCCACCTATAGCACAGCGCGTGCGTAGGCTTGGTCCAGAAAAATTAGCCGCAGCTAAAAGAGAGTTTACAGATCTCTGCGAACTTGGTATTTGCAGACCTTCAAGTAGCCCTTGGGCGAGCCCAATACACATGGTGCCCAAGAAGGACAAAACATGGCGCATTTGTGGTGACTATCGTCAATTAAACTCAGTTACTGTACCAGACAGGTACCCAGTACCTCATATACAAGACTTTCCTATATTATTACATGATAAAACCATTTTTACAAGTCTGGATCTACAAAAAGCGTATCATCAGATACCTGTAGAAAAAGACGATATACCTAAAACAGCGGTCATTACTCCTTTTGGACTTTTCGAGTACGTAGTCATGACATTTGGCTTACGTAACGCCGCTCAAACGTTTCAAAGATACGTTAACAAAGCTCTAAGTGACTTGGATTTTGTTTTCGTATACATTGATGACATTCTAATAGCTTCTACTAACGAGGAGGAACATGAAAAACACCTCAAAATAGTACTACAAAGACTCAAAGAGTATCATCTGCATCTTAATCTAGATAAATGCACCTTTGGAGTACAACAATTAACTTTCTTAGGTTTCGAAATCAGTGCAGAAGATTTCAAACCAGCCAAAGATTAAATAGAAGCAATTAAAAATTTCCCCAAGCCTCAAACGATCGAAGATCTCAGGAGATTCCTTGGGATGATAAACTTTTATAGACGCTGTATTCCTAAAGCAGCTAAAACTCATGCTGCGCTCAACCAGCACATCAAAGACGCCAAGAAAAAAGATAAAAGACCTGTAGTCTGGGACAAAGCCTCAGAAATCGCTTTCGAACAAGCCAAGAAGGAGTTAGCAGAAACAACATATCTAGCTTTCCCTAACCCTTTAGCTGAAACACGAGTCGCTACAGACGCTTCCGACATAGCAATGGGAGCAGTTCTCGAACAGAAAGATAAAGAGACATGGCGTCCTTTAGCATTTTTCTCACGTAAATTCTCACCATCACAACTAAATTATTCAGTTTATGATCGTGAATTAACAGCAGTGTACGAAGCACTTAAATATTTCCATTATTACCTGGACATGCGAGAATTTACTATCATAACTGACCACAGACCTCTAACGTTTGCATTCTCTCAAAGTGCTGAGAAATCCAGCAAGAGGCAAATACGTCAAATTACGTATATCTCAGAATTCAACACACAGATTAAGTACATTCCTGGTCCTGATAATGTCGTAGCAGACGCTCTATCAAGGATAGATTCCATCGGTACAGAAGCAGAAATTAATTGGGATAGCCCAGAAACGAGGCTTGACGCAAAGCACAAAGATATGATCGATTCGTTGGATGCTATAAGCATTCCTATGCTATTCAGTCCTGAACAATTAAGCAGAGAGCAGCTTAACGATGAACAACTAAGAGAAATCGTAAGCGATCCAGATCATCCATTAAAATTACAAAGACTCTCATGGCGTCAAGACGACTACCCTCTCTACTGCGACATACATCAAAATACGATCAGACCATACATTCCAGTCTCGCTCAGACGAGAAACATTCGATATATATCATTCAAGAGCACATCCCAGTGCCAATGTAACAGACAAATTAATCAGACAAAAATTTGTATGGCCAAATATGTCAAGAGACATCAAGACGTGGGCCAAAGAGTGCATACGATGCCAGACCTCTAAGGTCACAAGACACAATAAATTCTTGCCAGAGCACTTTGTCGTGCCTGACAACAGATTTTCCCACGTTCATATAGATATAGTAGGCCCATTGCCTGACAGTCAAGGTTTTAGATATGTCCTGACCATGATAGACAGATATTCTAGATGGCCAGAAGCTACACCTGTCAGAGACATCACAGCACCCACTATAGCGCGCGCATTCTACGACACGTGGATCTCGCGTTATGGGTCACCAATAATCTTGACTACAGATCAAGGTTCTCAATTCGAATCACAGCTTTTCAGATCTCTATTAGAAATAATAGGCTGTCAGCGCATAAGAACCGCAGCTTACCACCTACAAGCCAATGGCATGATAGAAAGGTGGCACAGAGTTCTGAAAGCTGCAATAAGATGTAGTACCGACAATGATGATTGGACACGAGTCTTATCTTCAGTTATGCTAGGGTTACGCACCTGCATACGATCAGACACCGAAGCTAGCCCAGCAGACTTCGTATTTGGTACAACACTCAGATTACCAGGAGAATTCTTCGCCTTTGGAGAGTTTGAACCCGACAGACACATCTTCTTGGAAGAATTCCGAGAATATATACGGAAAATACAACCAGTGCCAGAAGCACATCATCATGCGATTAAACCTTTCGTTTTTAAGGATCTCGCATCGTGCACACGCGTATTTTACCGTAACAAAGCTAAAGTAGGACTAGATAAACCCTACACAGGCCCACATAAGATAATCTCTCGCCATGACAACGGACGAAACTTCGTAATAGATATCAACGGACAGAATAAAACCGTAGCTATCGAGTTGGTAAAACCAGCACACTACGTCCCCAATGACCTCGTAGAAGTCGTTTTAGTCGCAGAGCAACCTGCAAATCAAGATCAACCAAACAATAGATTTAGCAATAGCTACAATTTTGATTTTGCAACGCAAAACGATAATTATCCTCATGTGGAAAAAGAAAGCCAAATCAAAAAAACAAGTTCAGAAAATATCAGCCAAGATATAGTCACACCTAATCAGGATGATGACCACGCAATAGAAGTCAACACTAACACACAAAATGACACTCAAAAATCTCAGCATAGTCCTAACAACACTCAAGAAGAAGTTGTACAAACGCCCGCTAGAAGCGAAACACGACCTCCATTAAGGACTTATGTCAATAAGAAAAAAATCAGATTCAGCCAAAAAAGTCAAGTTGTGGAGATTCCTCCCAAAGAATTAGCTGAAAAAAGATATGCAATGCCTAAAGCAATTCCGCTAAATGAGATTTTCACTGATTTAAAGCAAAGAAAATGGATCATCGGACCATCAATTGGTATCGGTGGATTCGGCGAAATTTACGCCGCAGCTCCATACATAGGTACAATTCCTAAAGACTACCCAGTAGTAATAAAAGTGGAAGAACGGACCCTTGTTCGTTGAGATGCATTTCTACTTACATGCAGCCCTCCCAGGCATGGTATTAGACTGGGCAGTGGAAGAAGTAATTCCGGAAATCGGAATACCAGAATTTCGTGGCGCAGGAAGTCATAAAGTCAATAAGCAAGAATACTTAGAAAAAATATTCTTGAAAACAGATGGAATGTTTCCTGAATATACAGTATATCACATAGCAAGGACCATTTCAGTAGCTTTAAAATACATACACCAAAAAGGTTATGTACATAATGATATTAAAAGCTCTAACATACTTATAGATCAAAGTAAAAAAAAGATGGTATACTTAGCAGATTTCGGTCTATCTTGCAAATTTAAGACTGACACAGAATTTAAACCAGACCCTAAAAAAGCCAATAACGGCACTCTGGAATTCATGAGTCGTGATGCCCATCAAGGAGTACTCACAAGAAGAGGAGACTTCGAGTCACTTGGTTATAACATGATCATCTGGGCAGGCGGCAGACTAACTTGGCACGACAGACTCGACGACCAAGAAGTAGTTTTTAAGCTTAAAAGCTTAGCATTTGCAGATGTCACAGGATTCATAGAAAGATGTTTCGATAATCAGGAACACCCTCTAATGATTGATGAATATTTCAAAGAAATATCTCAATATGAGCATAATCAAGCACCTGATTATCGCAGAATACATACAATCCTCGCTGCGGGAATGTGCAGATTAAATCACTTCCCACTCAAAGATTTTTACTCGCAAATAGATGAGATAAAATTAATAAGTACTAACATAGGTTAAGCAAACACTAACCTGGTGTAGGTCACTAATCTCACATAAGTAAGCAACAATTCAGTAATCAAACACACTTCTCAACAGGTCTCACAGAATGGACCAATTAAATCAAGTTTTCATTGAACTGGAAGAATATAAAAGCCAGCAAGGAGACCAGGCTATTAAAGCAGATTGTTTCTTAGCCGAGGTATTCCTAAATCATTTTAAAGAACACTTCCAAAAGGCTTACACCAAACGAGAGAGAAAGATAAACCTGCATCAGCGTCGTACTTATTTAAATGAAACTTTATTAATTAACTTTCGCATCCCAAAACTTTTTATAAACAACCGCCCAGTGCGTAATTTATTCTTGTATAATATTTTTAAATTCGTCACTAAAGATGAAATAAATAGTATGCTCAAATCACGTTCAATTGATAAATTCAGTATAGATAAAATTATTTATAAAGACGGGAAATCGTTCATCATAGCAAGCTGCGAAGACCTGGCAACATCGGCCAGACTTCAAAGTGATATTTGCCGCGACAAATTCCAATTTACATACGATAAAGGCAACACAAGTTATCTCAGGTGCAAACCTGATGAGTCAAGCTATGCTCAAAGTAAACAACCATTAACATATCGGAAACCCGACCATCGTGTTATGCCTAATTTCTTAGCTCGATTGCTAAACACTCACGTCGCGTTGCAACTCGTCATTAAAGAATTAAACACACAAGATTTTTTCAATCTTTTTAAAGCAACTCATTACCACCCAGCTTTCTTTAAGTTTAGAACAGCATTTGATTCGTCTATTAAACGTTATAATTCCACAAATTATCCTAAAATAATTTTAGAAGACGCGCGAAACTTTCAATTTAATAGTATGAAATTCCAAGGACATTCAGTACCCATCGACGTATCCATCGTCAGTAAATTTATTCAAGTACAGTACAATACTTTTGATACTAAAGTAAATAATTCCCAAAAACTAGTCGTTAGTCTAATAGACATTAGGGACATCAACGCGACCGTTCAACTCTTACTGCTTATCAGTAAATTGTTCGAATCGCGCACGCTGTGCTTGGGTAACACTGTAGAAAATTTTGATAAAAATGTAGACTTTAATAATGTAAATAGCTTAACTGTAGAAAACAATCAGAAAACAAGACTAAAATTTTTATTAAATAACACTTGTAATAATCTAGGCTCTCTAACTGTAATAAATTGTCACAAAATTCTTAGTTCTCAATTATTTGACTATACTTGTTACAATCAAGTCTTAACAACAATCACTGTGACAGATTGTAAAACTATTGATCAAGAATTACACATTTTTAGACTCATAGAAGCTTTTCTGTCAGGAAAAAACAACCTGAAAAACATAACTTTTAATTATTCTACACCCAGAGAATCCTCAGTAGAATTTGATTATCTGCCTGGATTCAATGACAATAATAATGTAAATAAACTCGATTTGCGTAATAACGCCTGTATGGAAAAAATCATTCCTAACATTGTAAATAGTATTAAAAACGTCATAGAACTTAATTTATTAGGTATTAAGATAGATTATGCTTTAGAGTTATCAGCACTCAAAGTATTAAAATCATTAAAAATAAGTTATTATCCTGCTATTGCACAAACCTTTGAATCAATCAAACTTCTACCAGTAGAAGAAATCGTAGTGATTAACACTCTTGGTAAGAAAAAAACTAAATTCTTAAAAATCCAATTTATTGAATCAATAGTCAAATGGACTAAAAAGTTATATGCATACTTTGAAAAATGCAACATTAGCGTAAATTCGCAACAACGTCAAAGGTTTAGGCAAAGTAGAATCAATGTGATAGAGCTAGATAACGCTCATATTTTCAAATTTAACAATAAATAAAAACAATCAGTAATAATTACTTGTAAATTGTTAATTAGATTAAGTAAAACAATGTGATCAAAGCTGGAAAATAACAGCAAGTACAAAGTACAAGACCTAGATTAAAAATATGTAAGTCATGTTAAGCCTACATAAACTGTGATCAAAAAACCCCAAGTTAAATATTGTTATAATATTAAATTTAAGAAAAACATATTGTAAAATGTAAAAGAATAAAAAACCACCTTATTTTTTGGAGTCAGACACATAAGAAAAAGAGTCATGTAAAAAAACATATTTTTGTAACATTTTCAACATTTGTAAAGCAACAGCGGTTGCTAAAAAACTTATTTCATGATTCTCTCTCTCTATGTCTTAAATGACGTCCAGTAACGTGTAATTAAAACAAAATCAACTTGTATTTCAAAAACAATTTAATTTCTCATGTATAAAGTAAATAATTTTTATATCGTAGTTTAAAAATTCAAATATATAGACGTCATTTAGGGGGGAGTAATGTGGGTGTGGGGTTACGTATGTGTGAGACAATGTTAGTAACCTATAAGAGTCGTGAGTTACGTATGTGTGAGACAATGTTAGTAACCTATAAGAGTCGTGAGTTACGTATGTATGTAACAATGTTAGTAACCTATAAGAGGGAAGTTGCGATTCCCCACTATGCGATGCGAGCTAGCGTGTTGGCCTGCGAGCACTCTCTTAATCATTCGATTACCGACTGTATACCTGGCTATAGCAATATACGCTTAACCATACATATCTCTCGTGTAATTATTTCATAACCTCAACTTCCTTGTCCTTCTGTACAACTTCTGTGCCACGGTCTGATAGGAGTCCCAGACCGCCACATTGGTGACGCCGAGTTCAAGATCCTCAACAAGTTCATCGTAGCCGAGTCGTGAGGAAGATCTCGCTGGTTCGAGTAATCATCACCACCGACCGGCAAACTTACGAGAGGAAGCGGAAAAACACGCCGCTCTACTTAGAGGTGAACAAGGTAAAGTTCGAGTTGAAGTAACATAAAACATCTATTCGACTGTGTAAGGGGAAGCATTAATCTTTTCACTTGCACAAGTCTTACAATAGATAAATAATTTCTCAGTCGCTGTGCACGCATTATAAGTCGTACACAGTGCAGTAGAATACGCGAAAGAAAGTACGAAGCCAGGATACACTGGAACGCGCATTAAGCCGCGTACAGTGATCTGGCGCGAAACGTACATACAGCTCTCGACAGTTAGGTGCATATTAGGCACTGCGCACACGTTGTATGTAACTAGTGTATTGCGTGTGCGGGCGGAGCATGGTGTAGCGAATGCAGATGGTTAGGTGTTCAGTTAGAGTGAAATAGCCTTGACGGTTGGAAAAAAATATTTTCTCTCTTTTCGCGTAAATTATATTGTAAGGTATATTTATGACATATATATATATAATAAAATACAATTGTAAGATATATAATAAAAATTAATAAAGATCACCCTAACATACTTAATATAAAACATATATATGTTGCATATTGGCTGTGAAAGGAGGAAGAATAGAGTTCTTATCTTTTTGCTTGATGCTGTTTTGTGCGACGAGAGAGTTTTGGGGATTCTCGTGCCTGTTGGCTTTTTGCCCGTTCCCAGGTACGACTCCCTGGGGCAATTAAGTCAAGCGAAGCAGCACATAATTGGGTTTTTATTGCCTTGTGCAGCTAGGGGTGTCCTGGAGTCTTGTGCTTATTGGCTTTTTGCCCATTCCTAAGTGCAGGCTACCGGGATTTCTTCTGGTGAAATAAGGCAACTAATAATTTTATTACATCATTTTTTTTTATGTATAATTCCTCATTCCACGAGTCAGTAAAATTTGTCAAGTAAGTACTTAATTATAGGAAACTTGTATTTAAAGCGTGCGTAAATTAGCCGATAAGCACGCCGAAGAGAGAGAAAAAAAAAAAAGAGAAAAAAAAGAGAAAATTCGCGAAAGAAAATTTTAAATACAGGAAAATCTGTAAAAATAATTTCAAACGTTAGAATATTCGCGAAAGAAATTTCAAATTCACAAAGGAATATTAAATTCTAAATTAACGTTAAAACAAAAGACCGGTCAAGGTTGTTTACAAGCCGAAAAGCCGTTAGGACGCGACCTTTTATGTTTAGTTAAGCAGTTAGGTAGCGTAAACAAGTAACGCGAGGCAAAAGTTATCTCGTAAACAAAGCGAGAACTTTCTATAGAACAGAAATTTAGTGTATTATAGTATAATATTAGATATTTACTTATTGTAAAATGTATAACCGAATTCGGACGTGTTCATAAATTATTTATTTATTTAATTTATTTTGTTTTGTAAATTTTTGCAATTGTTAATTTATTTATTGTAAATTATTTATTTGTGTCGTGAAGTTAATTTATTTATTCGTGTAAATTGTTTTCGAATTGTAAATAGTTATGTAATGATCGTTGTACCGTTATTCATTTATTTATTTGTTTAATTGTTTGTTGTTTATTTATTCGAGTATTTCGCGTTTTATTATTTATTTAGTGCGTAACCGTCCGTGTACGATTGTATATTAATTTTATAGTTAGTTTTGGATTGATTGATTAGTGACACACCGTGTACAGAAGCGTATCGCACATCCTTATCGCATTTTATTAATTATTGTTTTTTTTTATTTATTTTAACCGTAAATGAGTTTTAATATGGATACAGTTAATGAGAGCGCGTTAGATATCACTGAAATTAATAGGGTAAATCAGATTATAGATGAGAATTTAGAACATAAATCGATCTCATATGATAAATTTAAGGAACAGGTCGATAGTAGGAGAGTAGGGTTGCAAAATATACAAAGTAGCCCGCTTGGGGCAGTAGGGAAAGTCGCGCATAAAGACCCAGAAAAATCGCAAACGAAGGCTAAATACGAAGAATTTTTAAAAGCACAAGACAAAGCATACCGTGACAGAATGTACCAGCTACGCGATAAATACGAAGAAGATAATAGAGTTCTGTTCGCGAAACTAGAGGAACGCGATAAAATGATCGAGCAAATGCGTTGTGAAATTAACGCATTAAAAGCGAATACAGCCATTCGAAACCCTACGCAACCCTACCCGGAGGGTCACCCAACGGTGGTCGGTAACGTACCGACGGGAGGTAAGGTTTTACCCACACCGACAACGGATAACCATAGGCGCGTAGACGCAATAGAAAATAATGGGAGAGTCCCCACACCTGCACCGGGCGTAGGTGGCGGCAGTTATCATCATAATATTAAAAGCATTAACTTTCCATTTTGGCAACACGACCCGGATACGTGGTTTAGTATTTTCGAAAGCCAGATTAGCGCCTTTGAACCAATTGACGATAGCGCGAGATTCTACGCGTTGATTACAAACTTGGACAAAAGCGTAATTTATGATACGGCCGAAATAACAAAATTAATGCTGCTGGGGCAGAGATATCAAGGATTGAAGAAACATTTATTGGAAAAATATGGTAGATCCGCCGAAAGCGAGTTTAAAATCCTTTTCGCTAGTTTCAAAATGGGAGACAAAAAACCCTCGTTGTTCTTAAGTGAGATGTTAAACATAGCTAAAGACCGAGTTCCGCGACAGATGGTGTTGGAAGCTTGGAGATATAACCTCCCACCATCCATTAAGCATTATATGGCCGGACATGGCTCAGATACAGATGAGGCGCTGCTCGTTAGACACGCGGACGAGATTCATAAAAATTTGTTAGAAAGTGAAAAAGGAATAAGCGCAGTCGAGGAAGTAAAAGATAGCGCGGAGGAGATCGCAAGAATAGAAGCCGTAGTTAGGGAACAGCTAGGTAGAAGACGTAATTATGACAACGAAAGACGTCCAAGATCTCGTAGCCGTGAAGATGGAAATAGAAATAGAAGTAGATCCGCGAGTAAGCTATGTAGATATCATGCTAGATTCGGTATTAACGCTTATAGATGTATAAAGCCCTGCGCATGGAAAAACTCGGACGATAAAAGTATGAAGATTAAAAGACGTCATAGCTATAAGGCAGGAGATGACGCTAAGGGTCCGATGACAGGAAATAAAACGGATAATCAACCGTTAAACTCCAAAACCGGCGCGTAGACGAGGTGTGCGCGTCCGGTATCGAGTCAATTCGTCTCCATATTAAAGATAGAGCTTCGGGAAAAACATTTTTGATAGATTCAGGCGCGGAAGTGTCACTTGTTCCCAAAAGTGAAGGACAAAGTGAAAAACCTGTCAGGTTCCAATTATACGCTGCAAATAACACACGTATATCTACATACGGTACCGTACATATGCAATTAGACCTAGGGTTCAAGAATAAACGATTTGCCTGGACGTTTATCGCGGCGGACGTGCCATACGCAATTTTAGGCGGTGACATGCTAAAAGAATACCATTTACTACCTGATCTCACGAGACGGAGACTGGTGGATGGTGAAACGCAAGAGTCCGTTAAAGGTTTTAATAAAACCGCAACGCTGATACAGGTATCAATCGTGGACCCGGGTAATAAATATGCCAAGCTGTTAAGCCAATATCCTTCGATAATCGGTATAGAAGATCCCTTGCCAGCAAAACACAGGGGCGTATACCACTATATTAAGACGACGGGACCCCCTGTCGCTCAGAGGCCACGAAGACTTCCACCAGAGAAGCTAAAGGCCGCCAAAAAGGCATTTGAGAAATGAGTAAAGGAGGGAATTTGTAGACCTTCAAAAAGTCCGTGGGCTACACCCATCCATATGGTACCCAAGAAGGATGGCAGCTGGCGTATTTGCGGCGATTATCGCAAATTAAATAACGTTACGGTTCCTGACAGATGCCCCCTACCGCATTTACACGATTTTACAAGCAATTTGCATGGTAAAAGAATATTCTCCGCTCTGGATCTCGAACAGGCGTTCTTGCAAATACCGATCCTTCCGGAGGACGTACCCAAAACGGCGGTTGTGACGCCTTTCGGGCTCTTCGAGTATCTTGTAATGACGTTCGGGTTCCGTAACGCCGCTCAGACCTTCCAGCGGTATGTAAATCTCGCCCTGGGAGATTTGGACTTTGCGTTCGCGTTCGTGGATGACATTCTCGTTGCATCTTCATCACAAGAGGAGCACGAGAATCACCTGAAGATCGTATTTGAGAGATTGGCAAAATTTCACTTACGTCTCAACGTAGAGAAGTGCAAGTTTGGCGTGTCGGAGTTAATATTCCTTGGACATCAAGTAAGCGGTGAAGGGTTTCGCCCAGACCCAAGTAAGGTTAAAGCCATTATAGAATTTCCGAAGCCGGTAACTAAGGATGATATGCGCAGGTATCTCGGCATGATAAATTTTTATAGAAAATGTCTACCGCGTGCAGCCGAAACACAACGTCATCTGAATGCACTTATCAGTGACATCAAAAGGAAAGATAAACGTCCAGTGGAATGGACAAAAGAGGCAGAGGACGCGTTCGAACAAACAAAAAAAGAATTAGCCGAAGTGGCGTTTTTAGCATTTCCTGCAGAGAATGCAGAGGTAAGAGTTGTAACGGATGCATCGAATTTCGCGATGGGGGCATCGCTCGAACAGCTAGTGAAGGATGTATGGCAACCATTAGCTTTCTTTTCAAAAAAATTCACGCCTGCTCAGAGAAATTATTGCGTCTTAGATAAGGAGTTATCGGCCATATACGAAGCACTTAAGTATTTTAGATATTATCTCGAGGGTCGTGTGTTTAAAATATATACAGACCATAAACCGCTCGTATATGTGCTTGCACAAAATGCAGAGGATTGTCCTGCAATCCGCGGCAGAAGGCTATCGTATATAGCTGAATTTAACACCGAGATATGCTACTTGCCAGGACAAGATAACGCCGTGGCAGACTCCTTATCAAGGATTGAGGATGTAAGATTTCCTACGCTTTTCTCCCTAGAGGAGTTAGCAAAGAAGCAGCTAGAGGATGAAGAACTAAAGATGATTTTGGAGAATCCTACTCACCCTCTCAAGTTAATTAAGCTGCAGTGGGGAGCTGGTAAGACCTTCCTGTATGTAGAGTTGGTGGATCAGGTTTTCCGTCCTTACGTTCCAAAAGAACTAAGACAGGACGTAATTAACTTGTTCCACAATCAGAACTCACATCCATCGGGCAAAGTAACAGCTAAGCTGATTAGACAACAGTATGTATGGCCCAAGATGAACCAGGAGGTGGCAGCATGGTGCAAGGCGTGCATTGAGTGCCAATGATCTAAAATCTCTCGAGAAAATAAGTTTTTGCCTTCCAAGTTCGCTAAGCCAGATGCTCGTTTTACCCATGTTCATGTGGATCTCGTGGGCCCACTACCATCATGTGAAGGATACAGATACATTCTGTCAATGATAGACAGGTGTTCAAGATGGCCAGAGGCAGTTCCGCTGCAAGATGTATCCGCCCCCACAGTTGCACGCGCTTTTTATGATAATTGGGTGGCGAGATTTGGCGCACCAGTCATCATAACAAGTGACCAAGGAAGGCAATTTGAGGCTCAACTGTTTAAACAGTTGTTAAACTACATCGGGTGTAAGAAAATCAGAACAACTCCATATCACCCAGCCTCCAACGGCATCGTAGAGAGATGGCACCGGGATCTTAAAGCCGCAATCATGTGTCACACAGAAACGGCAGAATGGACCAGGGTCTTGCCTACAGTAATGCTTGGCCTGCGCACCCGCCTAAGATTGGATACAGGGGCGAGTCCAGCCGAATTCTTATATGGTACAACATTAACTGTACCGGGTGATCTCTGTGAGTTTCGGGAGATCAGTGCACACGATTCGAGCGAATTTCTCGTGGAATTTAAGGAGTACATAAGGCAAATTAAGCCAGTACCCGCTGCACATCATTGCGCAATCAAACCTTTTGTATTTAAAGAGCTAAATTGCTGCACTCATGTGTTCGAGAGAATAAAGGCGGTCAAACCACCCCTCACACACCCGTATTCAGGGCCTCACAAGGTAATAGCAAGGCACGATGGTGGTAGGAATTATACTATAGAGAAAAATGGCAGAAACGTAGTTGTATCAGTAGATAGATTGAAACCAGCCTTCTTTTTAAGAAGTGAAGAACAACTGACGCCAGCCGAGCAACCAGCACAAGAAAGACCAATAGATGAAGAATGTCTGCCCACGCCACCATCACATGACAATGATGCCCCATGCAACGTTGCTCAAGGCGAACAAACGCGCACAGAGGTGGAAGTACATCGTAGCGATGAAGATGTGCAAGTCGCTCACGATGAATGGTTAAATGTAACCTTTGACGACGTCAATCCACCAGACGAGGTATCTCCGGCTGAGTTAGACCCACAAGACCGTCACCCAGACGAACAGATAGTTGTCAGCCAGCCGGATGCTACGAATGCACCACAGAGCAACAAAGGCAGGAGCATAGAGCACACAAACGCTGTCCCTCATAAGCCAAAAAAAGATAGGTTTATACCCAACATCTTAAAAAGGAGAAAAAAAACCGATAGCATCAATATAAGTAGTATTCTAAGAGACGATCGCGTTAGGAAAACTGCGAGTAAAAAATTAGTTAGGTTCGACCTTAGCGCTAATGTAGGGAACCATGCTCCACCCGCTTTTGTAAATAGTTTTAAGGGTCATAAAAAATTAAAGAATGAATGATATATGAGCAAGGATGTAACACTGATTGTATTGTATGATGTATGTATTAATGTATTCAAATGTATATGTATACCTTTTTTTTTCTGTATTAATATTTTGTTTTTTCTGTTTTATTCAGGTAACCTTGGTGTGCTCTCATTGGACAGCTGTCCCATTCCTGGGAACACCCATTGTTAACCATTTCTAATAAACATTAGTGTTCTTCCTTCCTCAGTTCTAGTGCGTGTGCGTTCCACGAAGATGCAAGAGATTACAAGAATTAAGGAAGACCTCTCTCGTCGCATCATGGCGACAGAAGACCGTGCTATAAGGCACGAACTACGAATGGCCGAGATCGCTTTCGAGGAGTTTGAACAACAGTTCCGACAATACTACATCAGTCGTGAAAATACTCTTCGAAGAGCGGCGCAACGAACCATGATGGTGGCGCACGAGAAGGTGGAGTATCGCACGCCCACCCTGTTCATTGGCGATCGGCAGGTTAGGGATGTTTTTATCTACAACTTGCCTAAAAACAGCAGAAAGGCCACCCTTGATCGACTGCTGCAAGAGAGAGGTCAGACCAACTACGAGATCAAGATGGTCCGTAACAAGAATAATCAAGCGTCTGCGATCCTGGGCTTTTCGGGGTTAGCCCATTGCATCAAATTCCAGGGCGACGTCGTGCTTAATAAAGTTTTTTATGAAACTGTGAGTGCGGAGGGTAGTAAGAGACGAACCCAGTATATTAGGGTAAAGCCACACCAAGAGATTGTGTGTGATGAAGAGGTTAGGCTGAAAACCGACGACTCGGTAGAGTCGGCCGGTTCGTCTCTTGTGGCTCTCCGCTTTCCGTCCATATTGGGACAAATATTAGAGTTTGCATTTAATGACGACAAGTTGAATTTGTTGAGCGCCCTGGAGGGATGCAGAGAGGTTGGCTATCGCCTGGGTACGCTGGATTTCGACGCAAGCAACGGCAGATACAGCGGCCCTCACGGATGTAAGTACGCCTGGCAAGATGCGGGTGAATTTTATTTCACAAGCATACTCATCAGGGAGCCCATAGGGTGTGTGCACCATAGAGCTCCTACTACGAATCATCGAGAGGCAAAGAAGAACGGACGGCACGAAGGGTCACCTACGACACCTAGATCTGCGGGGAGTAAAAGTGTCGCCGCAGCTTCTCGATAGGTTCGGCCGGGTTTTCACCGTGAGCAATGTGGTCCTGGGAGCTGCAACGGGATTGCTTGAGGTAGAATTTCCAGAGATGACGAGCCTCAGCGTCCACCAGAACAACCTAATTAGGCTGAAGGCGCTCAGCGGGGCCACACTCAGGAATCTCAGCGTTCTGCGCCTGATCGAATGCAGAGCCCTTGTCATCGAACATTTGTTTGGTTTCTTGCAGGGTAACGAGACACTGGAGGAGTTATACGTCCAGGATTGTAATAATATAGATGAAGAAGTGCATATTTGGCGCCTGCTTGACAGGTTCTACAGCTCAGGTAGCAGAGTGAGAATTTTCCACTTCTCTTATTTCAAGTACCCCACGGAGGAGTTGCCGTTCGTGTACCAACCAAGGCTCGACGAAAACTTCACCCTGAGGGAGCTGAGCATTGAAGGTAACCAGTACGTCACGCAGAGCCTGTCTCAGGTATTGCAAAGGAGTTTCGTGCTGGACACCCTTAACATCCTGAACGTCACACCTCCGGGACCTTTAAGGTTCACGGACGCAATTAGCCTGCACACGGTAAAAATGCAGTACCATGTGGGGATCCAGCAGTCCCTCTCGTCCTTGGAGGACCATAAGGTGACGCAGCTCGTGATCCACAACTCTCTGGGTAAAAATAACAAGAACAATAGGCAGATTGACATCAGTATCGTCCAGAGGATAATACAAAACTACCCGGAGGAGTTCACCTTTACGGCAAGTAAGTGTAAGGTGAGGATCACGAGCGACCTTCGCAGATTCCTGAGAAGCCGCGGAGCAGTCATCTATCAAGAGGATGACTTGCTCCAAATACTGTACGAACAGTACTAAGAAGAAAGAAGAGTGTGGAACGCACCAAGAGAGACAAACTCAGTGTAGTAAAGTGTGTGAGTGTGCGAGTGCAAAAGTGAATGTGTTATATTTTGTATGACGTGCAATCATGCGTTGCAAGTATTGTATCTTTTTATCTTTTTTTATTATTTTTTTTATGCATGTAATCCAACGTAAAGTCAGGTATGAAAATTATCAGCGCATCCAGCGCATGCAAGACATGGTTGCACAATGAAGGAGTGTCTATTTTATGTAAACGCGTAAAATATACCCATTATGTAAATAAAAACTATCTATATTTTGTTTTAACAACGCGTTAAGCGTATCTGGACAACGATTTATATAAATGAGTAACATGTATTCTCATGAAATGTTAAATATAAAACTCAACAAGTGATTATGTATCAAAGTATGAGACTGAGCGTATCGAACGCATGTAATTGTAGTATTTTTTGTATAAACTTATTGCACTTAATGTGTATAGGAATATTTAGTGCGAATAGCACGGCAATAATATGTGATTAAACATACAGCCAAATGTAAGTGCAATTAAGCGCAATTCACGTCAAAGTGCGAGTAAGCGCGTATAAAAGGTAATTACAGGATTTAGTGCGACTAAGCACAGTCTAAAGGTAAAAAGCGCAAATAAGCGCAAACAGAGTTGATGAATAGTAAAGTGCAATTAAGTGCGTAAACGTATGTAATTGTCAAATCGCAATATGTAAAAATATAATTTTGATATGCAAATGTATGGAGTCAGATGGAAATAAATTATAGTACGCAAGGAATGAGTGGAGTACGTAAGTACAAGCACAAGGCATGTTTAACCAGGATACTGTAAAAATAACTGAAACAATTGTAATAAAACTTTAAAAAAGAGGGGGAGTATTGTGGGGTTACGTATGTGTGAGACAATGTTAGTAACCTATAAGAGTCGTGAGTTACGTATGTGTGAGACAATGTTAGTAACCTATAAGAGTCGTGAGTTACGTATGTATGTAACAATGTTAGTAACCTATAAGAGGGAAGTTGCGATTCCCCACTATGCGATGCGAGCTAGCGTGTTGGCCTGCGAGCACTCTCTTAATCATTCGATTACCGACTGTATACCTGGCTATAGCAATATACGCTTAACCATACATATCTCTCGTGTAATTATTTCATAACCTCAACTTCCTTGTCCTTCTGTACAACTTCTGTGCCACGGTCTGATAGGAGTCCCAGACCGCTACATGGGCAAGCCACACATGTAAGCGCTAGAGCGCAAGCGCAGTTAGGAGAGAGAGAGAGAAAGAGAACCTGTAACAAGAGGAAGAAACGCGGCGGGAAGCCGCCATTCAGTCAGTCGTGTGACAGCTCTGTTAAGCAATGCTCACGAGAGCCAAAGTTGGCGCTAATAAACTTTAACGTTACTAATTACTCTGTGTATTTATTCAGGTTCAACCTTATCCACGTCTCCGCCTTCCTGACACGCATTGGTAGTATAGGGCTACCTGGTGACTCAACAATTATCATTAAATAGATACACCAAAGCATCCCGTTCCCCTATAGAGCTGCTACCGAACCGCCACCTAACGGAACTTGAACTTGCGAATTTACATCCATAAACAACTACATACGACCGTGCAAACTTCTCAGGGAACACAAAGTAGTCTAGATGAAACACTCCACTCGAGAATTAGACGGGGACGGGTACGGGTACGAGTACGGGACGTATCGGGCCCGGGTCTCGAAAAGTTCCGTCATCACAATGACATCACAAGCAAGAACTCTTACAGCTTCCATTTGTTGCCACTTCATAAAAAATTAGACAGAGAAATTGGCGCGTCAGTCGATTCCCAATCCCAATATCAAAGAAAAGAATTCTGATTCCTAACTTTCTGAATTTTATGATTTAACCTAATATTGGATTAATATTTGTTAGGAAAAAAAGATTTTTTATTAATTACAAATTATAGATAGAATCTAAATTGTATAATAATTGAAATTATGTCAGTTTCATCCATAGGTAAAAGTTTAATTTACTGATTTCAACAATATCAAATATAATTTTAATTAGTTGTAGTAAGAAAACTGAATAAATTCATAAATGAGTCATTAATATAAGAATGAAATATAAAAATGAGTAACTAAAAAAATATTTTTTAAATTAATATAAGCCGTATGATAGGAAATTTTCTATATTAAGATATCTATACAGATGACATACTTATTTATTTTTTGTATATTGATAATTTTCATAATTATTATAATACTTATGTAAACCAAAAAAAATACAATTTTAGAAAGACTACAACTGATTTGTGTATATTTTATGCCTTATACATTTAAAATTTCATTATTTATTAATTTAAAAGAAAAAATATATGATTTAATTATATAAGCAAAGTCATCTTAATTTAGAAACATATTTCATTTGTATATTACGGTTGCTCATACGTCAGCTGTAATTTGTTAATAAAAATTCAAACATTATTTGTCCTTGGCTATAATTCCTTTAAGATATTCTTATTCAAAGTTTTTATTGCTTTAGGTCTTGATAGTAATGGAACATAAAAGTATAAATAGGTATATCCTAGAAAAATAGTTAAAAAAGTCATTTAGAATTTCATGAGATTAGCCAATCTTGTAATTTTTATGAATGACAAACTATAGTGAACATATGAACTACTTCAAATAAGAAACTTTCTTCTTTTCCTTGGCCTTTTTAGCTATTAGCCATAGGCCAGATAAGAAACTTTGATTAGTACAAAAATGATTGACATATATTTAGTATAAGTTAGTGATTTTGTAATTTCACATTAGGTTATGTAATATTTTTAAAAAAATGATTATGTAAATTATTAAGAACCTGATTTCAAAACCAAGGGCAGAAAATTATATATTTTATTACTAATTAGTCGATCTTAAATATATGATTTAACTTAGTTATTCATTCAAAAGCTTATATTTGATTAATTAAACATTCCTTTATAAAAAAAAATATAATCAAAGCTATACTATAATTATTGTATTTTATAATAATTATCACAGTAAAACTATACCATAATTATTTTACAGTGCTATAATCAACTCATCAGGTGAGAGCAACAAGCTACTAATTCGATCAAATATTGAAAAAAATGCTCGTTTAAATGAGGTTTTAGAAAGAGTCTAGCTCACCTGAGTTTTTAGAAAGATGTTAATTCAGGAAAAGGCTTAAAAACATGTTAACTCAGCGTGATCTCATGAAAAACTCTGCTTGAGTTCAGCTAAGTTAGCATGTTTTTATGTGCTTTTCTGAATTAGCATCTTTTTCAAAAACCCAAGAGGGTTAAAATATTTTTAGAGTAATAGCCGAATCAGCATTTACTTTTTGCTAGGTCAAAATATTAGCTTATTGCTTGATGATTTATAAACATTGCTAAAAGATTATAATTATTGATTACAATGCAGTTATAGAATTGTGATCATTGACTACATTGTAATCAATGACTTTAATGTTATAATAATGATTATACTTATTAAGTATAATACTAATTATAGCACCAGAAATAATTGTATTATATTATAGTTTTATTAGAATAATTATATGCTACACCATATACTATAGTTTTATTATTATACATAACTATTATTTTGATTATACATATTTGAAACCAGTTATTAATAATTTTTTTTTTTTTAATAAAGGAAAACAGCTTGATATGAGTCGATTGTTAATTTGTTTATTTGTCTATGCTTTGGTAACTGGTTTGTTATCCTCTTCAAGATCATATGTAATGATTTCAGCCTAGGCTATTAAATAATATTCATTTACTAAGAGTAATGCTCATATAAACAAACATTTATATCAATTTTTTAAAATAAATAAATTAATAAATTAACAAGACGAGATGAACAATTGAAAATAAGCAGTTTTTTGTCATAAAGTGCAAGATTGTAAATAAATAAATAATTACAAAAACAAACATAATTAAAATAAATCAGGTTTATTAATTGACTAGAAACTTGTATTAAAGGGAATGAGGAAGGTTATATTTTCTTTATTTATAAAACAAAGTTTTTATTATAATTTTTTTTATAAAGGTTATAATGAAAATTCAAGATAAATTAATAATAACACAATAATTTATATTTCAATATTTTAAAATTAAAAAGAAACAATTATAAAAATTTTTATAAATACAAATTCACTTCTATTTTAAATTTACTTTAGTATTAAAAAAAAATTTTCACTATCATTTGACGTATACAATCACTTGTAACTTTTTTGTTGAATTATAATATAAAATCATTCAGATAACATTAATATTAATATTAAATCATCAGTGTGTTAGAAAAATATATTTAAAAAATTATGCTGTGAGTAATGGCTATTCAAGTTTTTATCATTCTCAGTATCTCCATCATGAGAAACAATTAAAAATATGTCAAGAATAAATGCAATAATCTCAAATAAAACTAAAAATATGAAAAATGATTCTGATTTATTCAGTTCAATAATAACACTAATAATAAAACTATTAATAAAAGGTTAAAGGTATATTTAATCAATTAATAAAGAATATTTCAGTTGATATAAAAATAAAAGACAGATGTTATAACTATAAACTCATTTAATCTACTTGTCTTCTAAAATTAAAAGTTTTTTATTTACAATTAAATCAACTCATTTGTTCAGTACAGAAAAGATATTACCATCGGTGCATTACTGCTTTAAACCTATTAAAAGAAATTTAGTAAAAATGTATAGATTTACTTTCTGTTACATAACAAAAATAAAATAAACAGCAACCTTTCATGCTGTGTCGGAGATATTTACGAAAATCATGTGATTAATTTGATTACTTAGCTTGAATATTTTTCTCTGAATAAATATTATTTTCAAAAATAGAAAAAAGTGACATGAATTTGATTAAAAATACAAGTTTAACATTTACTTAGTTTAATCTAGATCCATCAATGCGATTCACAAAGAGCCGATAAAACTCAGTAAAATAATTATTTATTAATTTTTACAATCCTTAAACAACTCCATATGAAAATAATTTCTGTGAATAACTGTAAATAATAGTAAATAATTGTAAATAACTGTTAAAAAATGTCAGGATTGAGACATAACCCTATCAAAAAGATCTGCCTAGATTATCCAGCTGGATATCCAGTTGGATTTCTGACGAGATATCCACCTTGATTTCCGAATGGATTATCCACCTGGATTTTGGAAAATCCAAGTGGATAATCCATTAGAAAATCCAGGTGGATATCTCTTCAGAAATCCAGGTGGATGATCCTGCTGGATATCCATCAAATCCAGCTGGATAATCCAGGTAGATATCCAGCTGGATCTTTTTGATAGGGAAATAATAGTTATTTACAGTTATTCACTATTAATTACTATTATTTACAGTTCTTAACAGTTATTAACAGTTATTTATAATTATTAACAGTTATTTACAATTATTAACAGTTATTTACAATTATTTACATTTATTTAGAGTTTTTTTTACAGTTATTTACAAATTTTTATAATTATTTACAGTTACTTATATTTTCAAAAATTTTTTTGAATTAGTGAATAATTTAATGTTATTAATAATTATTTACAATTATTTATAGTTATTTACAATTATTTACAGTTATTCACATTTTCAAAAATTTTTGCATATATATAAAAAATTAAATAAATTTGTGAAAATTTTCGAAAATGTAAATAATTGTAAATTTCTGTAATTAACTGTAAAAAACTGTAAAAAATATAAATAATCGTAAATAAATGTGAATAATATGTAAAAAAAAATAAATGTAAATAGCTGTAAATAAATATAAATAACTGCTATTTAGGTCTCAATTCCAACATTTTTTAACACTTATTTACAGTTATTTACAGTTATTTACATTTATTTACAGTTGTTCCGTGTTTAGTCAATCCAGAACAATTTTTGTAAATTTTTAAAATTTTTAAACTTAAGAATTTATTTGTAAAATCAGTCAAAATTTTTTCTATTACCAAATTATCTAAGTTCAAAATTTTAAAAAAATTTCAAAAACTGTTCTGAATTGACTATACATGATTTGGAACGTGTAAAAACCAAAAAAATCGTTACATGATGTTTTGGCATGATATATCACCGGAGAAGGTTTTTTCTCAATAGGGAACACGTGAACATTGACGAACTAAACGGCACTGTTAAAAATATTATTAACCCACACAGCATGAAAGAATTTTGAAATAATTTCATGAAATATTACAAGTAATAATACGTTGAAAGCATTTAAAAAGAACTTAAAAAGATAACTATATTCTTTTGAAAAGAATTTATGAAATAATACACAGGAAGATTACAAAGTCTTTACAAAAATATTACCAAAAAGGAAACGAAAGTTAAGACATGAAATATTACACGATTCCTTACTGAAAGGACTTTGAAAAGACTTTTTGAAAGGAAACAAGAAAGAACTCAGAAATCTTCCAACGATTAAAATCAGAAAATAATTTAGAAAGATTTTCGGAATGATCTAAGGTATTCTTTCACCGAATCATTTTAAGATTCATTCAAAAAGCTTTCATGAAATAATTCATGCAATGTTTTGGTAAAGTCTCAAGAAATCTTACATGAAATAATTTTGAAATCTTTTTGAAATATTTCATGAAATAACTTATGATAAGAATAAAAGTTATTACATGAATCCTTACTGAAAGGATTTTGAAAAGACTACTCGAAAGGAAACAAGAAAGAACTCAGAAATCTTTCGAAGGTTTCAGTCGTAAAATAATTTAGAAAGATTTTTGGAATAATTTAAGTTATTCTTTCACCGAATAATTTCAAGATTCTTCCATGAAGCTCTTATGAAATAATTCATGTAACATTTTGGTAAAGTCTCAAGAAATCATACATGAAATAATTTTGAAATCTTTTTGAGATATTTCATGAAATAACTTATGACGAGAATAAAAGTTATTACATAAATCCTTACTGAATTGACTTTGAAAGGACTTTATGAAAGAAAACGTGAAAGATAACAGAATCATTTAGAAATATTTTCGGGATTAGTTTATAATTTATCCGCTTGATGGCGGTATCTCTTATTCTCGCAAGCGGTAAGAGTGCTTCCCGTTTCATATATAAGGAAAATAAGAATCTTAAATTGAAACTATAAATTGTTATGCGTGCGATGTCTGTGTTATGATAACTTCGATTTTAACCGCTGTAAAACTATTCGTAATCCTATGAATAATTATATCATCATATATCCGTTATGTGTATGTGTGTGTGTGCGTGTGCGTGTGCGTGTGTGTGTGTATTAATTCTAAATTGATTCTTAAATAATACAGGAAAGAATAAAATTTCTAGAACTTTACACGTCTCTCAACTAAAGATAGATGAAAAGATTAATGCATTATTACTAAAAGAATTCATGGATCTTTACAGAATTCTTTCATTGAAAGGATTCTGTAATAATTCTATGTCCGAGGTATATTTCTTTCAGAAATAATACAATGAAATATTTTTAAAATATATTATATCATTCTTACAGAATACTTTCAATGAAAGATGTATGAAAAGATTTAAGAATTATTACCAAAAGAATTCATGGATCCTTACAGAATTCTTTTATTGAAAGGATTCTGTAATAATTCTATGTCCGAGGTATATTTCTTTCAGAAATAATACAATGAAATATTTTTAAAATATTTTATATCATTCTTACAGAATACTTTCAATGAAAGATGTATGAAAAGATTTAAGAATTATTACCAAAAGAATTTATGGATCCTTACAGAATTCTTCCATTGAAAGGATTTTGAAATGACTTGTGAATTCTTTATGAAATATTTTTATGTATTATTTTTAAAAGAATAATACCGCGGACATAGAATTATTTCAGAATCCTTTCTGTGAAATATTTCTGAAAGATTGTAGTCCTTTCATGAATCCTTTCAGAATCCTTTCAAAGTCCTTTCATGCTGCATGGGTAAATTTAATACACATTTAAGGAGATATAAAACGAATACTACACCTGTTCTCTTAAATATTGACAATCTTCTTATTTTATTGCAAAATTTTAAGAAAAGAAATGCATTAGCTTGTAGTATTTACTACGAAAATTATTTAGTTAAATTTTCAAATAAATTCATTCATTAGTTTTTCAGAACATTAGGTTTGTTGTACAAATCTAAAAATTCTAACATATCATATTGAAACCCAAAATTCCGAGAAAGTAATGAATGAATTTATTTGAAAATTCAACTGAATAATCTTCGTGGCAATTAGTACAATCTAAAGCATTTCTTTTCCTCAAGTTTTGCAATAAAACGAAAAAATAGGTCATATTCATAAGTACAGGTGTAGTGTCCGTTTTACATCCCCTTAAGAGCAGGCCGGATTCGCTGTCCTTGTCTAATTGGCATTTTTGTTATTTACTCAAGTATTAATCGGTGTATCTGCAAATTGAAGGTTAAGCGCAATAGATATTATTATTACAAATATTTATGCACAAGAAAAAAAAATCTATCGCTTTGTTTTTGAGAAAAGTAAGGAACGCGAAAATATTATAAACATAATCTTTTACTTCGGCATTCCTTACTTTTCTCAAAAACAAATCGGTAGATTTTTTTTTCTTGTGCATAGATATTCATAATAATAATATCTATTGCGATCAACCTTTATTTTGAAGATTTACCGATTAATACTTGAGTAAATAACAAACAACTCAATTGTTACTCGGTCGGTATCCGGTTCTACTCCGGCCTGCCGTTAAGGGGAATCCTCATACCGACATAGAGTTCTACCTTATCTACATTTAAATTATGAATTTTAATAAAAATTTAACTATTCATGCCTGGAATTCGTAGGAGAGGCACATTCTTAAGGGGTGTCTTCATACCGGCACAGAGATCTACCTTATCTACATTTGAATTATGCATTTTAATAAAAATTTAACTATTTTTGACTAAAATTCATAGAAGAGGCACATTCTTAACATGCCAAAGAATTTATTGCAACGTTAAAAGATAATATTAGGGTAAAAATAAAGACGAAAACTGCTTAATACGATTAACTTTTCAATGTAGTTATGAATAATCGTATTATGCAGTTTTTGTCTTCATTTTTACTTCTATTCTGTCTTTTAACGTTGCAATAAATTCTTTAGAATGTCAAGAATGTGCCTCTTCTACGAATTTCAGTCATGAATAGTTAAATTTTTATTAAAATTCATAATTTAAATGTAGATAAGGTAGAACTCTATGTCGGTATGAGGATTCCCCTTAACATGACAAAGAATTTATTACAACGTCAAAAGACAATATAAAGGTAAAAATAAAGGCAAAAACTGCTTAATACGATTAACTTTTCAATGTAGTTATGAATATTCGTATTATGCAGTTTTTGTCTTCATTTTCACTTTTATTCTGTCTTTTGACGTTGCAATAAATTCTTTAGAATGTTAAGAATATGCCTCTTCTATAAATTTTAGTCAAAAATTGTTAAATTTTTATTAAAATGCATAATTCAAATGTAGATAAGGTAGATCTCTGTGCCGGTATAAGGACACCCCTTAAGATAAAAATGTATCTTAAATTTAAGAATAAAGTTACTTAAACAGATTTAATATAAAAAATTATTGAAATTAATAAATAGTTATTAAAAATAAAAGAGAAATTTTTAAGTTGAGATAATGGTTACTGAAGTTTAACAATAGGGTAGTAACACCAGTTGTTACGAGTGATCCACTTATGACGAAATCAAATTATATACCCTGGTGAAAATAATCAGGTGACGAGTCACCTGATTTATCAGGTGATTTATCATGCCAAAATATCATGTATCGATTTTGTTGGTTTTTACACGTTTTAAACCATGCTTAGTCAATTTAGAACAATTTTTGAAAAATTTTTGAAATTTTTGAACTTAAAAATTTTTTTGTGATTTAGTCAAAATTTTTTCTAAGACCAAATTAAAAAATTTTCTAAGTTCAAAATTTTCCAAAATTTTCAAAAATTGTTCTAAATTGACCAAGCATGGTTTAAAATGAGTAAAGATCAACAAAATCGTTACATGATGTTTTGGCATGATAAATCACCTGATAAATCAGGTGATTTATCACCTGATTTTTTTTATTAGGGTATTGCAATATAAAATTTATTTTATGTTATGCAGATCTCTAATAAATAATTTCAATTAATTTAATGTATTAGTTATTATATTCCACCTACAAATAGTTTCATGTTTAAATTATAAAATAAATAATCCAATTTAAAAATTGTCCCTATGATAGAATGAACGATTCGCGTATAAAAATTTCATTTTCGCATATTTTTGTTATTTTGAAAATCATATTTTGATTTATATTTTATTAACAAATTTAATATAAACAATACCTATTAAAAAGGCCTCCTCATGCCGATTTTGAAAATAATTTTAAATTTGAATAATAATAATTTAAAAAAATGTAATTAAGAAAGTAATGATTGGTACACTTGTACGCATCTAAACCCAGTTCTTACGAATCCTGAACGAGGTAATTTAACCTAAAAGATTGCGTATATATCAGTGCTACCGGTGAAATTATTGAAGCAACAAGCGCTGTACATACTTAAGTATTTAAATACTCTTAAATAAGATATTAATTGAATTAAAATGAAGAGAAAAAGGCAAGGGGAATTAAATACAAAAGAAAATTTTGTTAAAGTTAAAAATGTGAGATTATAGTATCGTCTGACCGACGTTATTTATTCATAATAAATAAGTGCCTGAATTTTCTTTTTTAAGGCGACTTCGGATTTTAGGTTAGGTTTTATTTTTGAGTTTACAAATTACTCTTTCAATATGTAAAATTTTTCAGATTTATTAATTTTCCACCATTCTACGGATTATTATAAATGGTGGAAAATTAAAAAATCTGAAAAATTTTACATATTGAAAGAGTAATTTGTAAACTACAAAATGAAATCGAACCGAACTTCCGTAGTCGCCTTAAACTACAAATACATTGATTTTGAAAAATCAATAATCAATTTTAAAGATATTGAAATCTAGAAAAGAAAAAATATACATTTATCGTTCACACGTGTATATATATATTAGCATATATACAAAAGAAACTATGGAATAGGTTACACGTGGATGCTCTGTGACAGCGTCAAGAAAATTTGTGATGAATTGAAAAAGATGATTCCGTGTAAATAACAGACCTGGAAGAAAAGCGTTTCAGTCATTCTTAAATCGACATTTACAAATAAGTAAAAGATTGCCTGAAATCTAAATAGAGTCGTAAATAATAGTACTGTTATTGAAACATAACCTCGAAACTATCAGTTAAATTGTCGTAATGCTTGGGTTGTAATAACTGCACTGAGAAAAAAATTTAGTTGAGTCAATGAAATAAATTTAGTTATTAAATATTTTGTTGATAAAAATTAATTTTGATTGAAGTAATATGCAAAGTTATTAAATCACTGAAATATTTAGTTGGGATAAAAAAAATGATACCTAAGTTAAAAAAAAATAAATATTTTTTTAAAATAAAGAAAAATTTATTGTTTTGGTTAAATTATTTGATTGATTTAATCAAATCAATTTCATTAAGGCAGCTGATAAAATTTTATAAAATATTTATTTCTAACAATAGAATATGTTTGTAAATTATCTATATATTTTGTTACAGTAATTAAATATTTATTTTAGTAAATCGTTTGTTAAATTTACAAAATCTTTTATGACAATAAAAAAATATTGGTCAATCATCAATATAATATTTGCTTGAATTAACGGTCATCCGATTAAGTTAAATAAGCTTATATTGTAAATAAACGCTTCACTAACCAGGAGAGTAACCCTTGTTTGGGTCACGGATCTTGCTGTAACTTGGGGAAATGTTTTTATACATAAAATAACGAAAAAAGCCGCGAGCATTCGGTCTAACGCTCGATCATTCCAAAATTATGAGCTATTTTGTTAAATTTCTTTGAAAAATCATTGTTCATAATATTGAATATTACTCCCCAATGGGAGCTTTTAAGTTCATTCTGCAAAATTCTTGTAAAAGTTGAGATAAAATCCTTTCGGTTAAAAAAAAAACACGTTTAAAAAGCTCAACCCGTTCAAAAGTTATAGCAAAATGAAAAATATGAAAAAAATCAGCAGAATAATTTTATGAAAATTTAAGTTTAATTTTATGCTAATTTTTATAACAATTTTTATAACAATTTTTGTTTTCCCATAACTTTTGAATGGGTTGAGCTTTTTGAAAGCGTTTTTTTTTAATCACAAGGATTTTATCTCAACTTTCACTAGGATTTTGTAGAATGAACTTGGAAGCTCTTATTGAAGAGTAATATTCAATATTATAAACAATGATTTTTCAAAGAAATCTTTAAAAATTGAACAAAATAACTCATAATCTTGGAATGATCGAGCGTTGGACTGAATGCTCGCGGCTTTTTTCATGATTTTATGTATAAAAACATATCTACAAGTTACAGTGAGATCCGTGACCCAAACAAGGGTTACTCTCCTAGTAAGTTAATAACATTGTAATTTAATTAATAATATATGTGTTTGTATAAAAAAAATATTTTGTTGTGTATAACACATAAAATTTGATCAGCATTTCAATAAAAATTACAATTAATTTAAAGGAATAGGTTCTTTAAAATCAACAAATCCGATTTCAATGAATTCACAAAAAGAAAACCAATAAATTATTTTTTTAAAGTCAAGAAAGGTGCAACGTAAAATCAGATATTAAATTTTTTTTAAAGAAATATTTATTAAACGGAATATATTTATTTTATTATTTCTATCAAGTTGTTATTGAAACAAGAATATAATTCACTGATTTAATTAAATATTATATTAACTCTTCCATTAAATTACTTTAATGTTCAATAATGTATTAGATTATCTTAATGAAATATTCATTAAACCAAATATATTTATTTTATTATTTCTATCAAATTGTTATTGAATCAAGAATATATGTCACTGATTTAATTAAATATTGTATTAACACTTCTATTGAATTACTTTAATGTTTAATAATATATTTGATTATCTTAATGAAATATTTATAAAACCAAATATTATTTATTATTATTTATTTACGTTTCAGCCTATTGGCCTAGAAACGGATACATCAGTTTTTACAAAACTCATATACAATACACAATCATAATCATAATACATTTACATTTTACGCCCATTCCTTTTTTTAACGCACCAATACATATGTAACGTACCCAAGTGGGTAATAGTTACTTTAAGAGGTGGCCGTATAGTTCTGTCCTTGTCTAATCTAAATTTTCGTTATAATTACTAAACTAATTATTTTTATACAAAATTCAGGGCAGAGCCCAATAGATTTAAGGATTAACAGACGATTCTATTCTATGAAAAAATATGAAATTTTCATTAGTTTTCGAGTGAAGTCTGAAACGGAAAAAGAGTTAAATTTGATTGAAGTTTTCAACTCTTTTTCTGTTTCAGACTTCACTCGAAAACTAATAAAAATTTTATATTTTTTTATAGAATAGAATCTTCTGTTGATCCTTAAATCTATTGGGCTCTGCCCTTACTTTTGTATAAAAATATTTAATTTAGTCATAATAACGAAAATTTAGATTAGACAAGGACAGAACTATACGGCCTCCTCTTAAAAAAGAGGTGGCCGTATAGTTCTGTCCTTGTCTAATCTAAATTTTCGTTATAATTACCAAACTAATTATTTTTATACAAAATTCAGGGCAGAGCCCAATAGATTTAAGGATTAACAGACGATTCTATTCTATGAAAAAATATGAAATTTTCATTAGTTTTCGAGTGAAGTCTGAAACGGAAAAAGAGATAAATTTGATTGAAGTTTTCAACTCTTTTTCTGTTTCAGACTTCACTCGAAAACTAATAAAAATTTTATATTTTTTTATAGAATAGAATCTTCTGTTGATCCTTAAATCTATTGGGCTCTGCCCTTACTTTTGTATAAAAATATTTAATTTAGTCATAATAACGAAAATTTAGATTAGACAAGGACAGAACTATACGGCCTCCTCTTAAAAAAAAAAATAAATTATGGTCCAAATTCGATGCTAGATTAATTAGCGTATAATATAAACGCGATATGATTTTAATTTTATGCACGCGACTTGTACAATTTTCTTTAATGTATTTAATAAACTACGCAAGCTCCTTTCGGGCAGTGGGCCAGATTGGAGGGTAGCTATTAAATACTTTGCTAGCAAAGTACAAAAAGCTCCGTTCGGGCAGTAGGCCGGATTGGAGTGTAGCTGCTAGGTCCCTATTTAACAAACTACACAAGCTCCGTTCGGGCAATAGGCCAGATTAGAGGGTAGCTGTTAAGTATTGTGTTAATGAAACGCCTGCTTATTAATACAGCTAAGCGTTTCCTTGGTTAGTATTAAATGTATTCTTTTATAATAATAAGGAAATATATATATATTATTAAATATTCTTTTATTTTGATCAAAAATATACGTATGTAAATACAAAAATATAAAAAAAATGAAAACTCTCCGGTGAGAGAAAAAGAGAAGCTCTTTAAAGATGAAAGCTCAATTTATTTTATTAGGAAGCTCTTAATATTAACCTGGGGGGTTAAGCCTAGAGCGCTTGTATGTCCCCAGCGTCAATGGAGCTCAATTTGAATTTCTTTTTATTAAGAGGCGGTCGGAACCAAATCGGTGACTTAGTTCGGTGCTTGTAATAAATGCTTATAATAATTTATTCATTTATTAATATGGTAAAAATATAGTCATTTCCTCTAGTCATGTATATAAAGAATAATTAAAAATAGCAAAAGCTACAAAAATATACAAAATATTGTTATAAAGCGAAAAATCCCACCTAACAATCGACACAACAGTTTTTTGCATACGGTATATGTCAAGTCAGTTTGATATTTGTAATAAATGCTTATAATAATTTATTTACTTATTTATATAGTAAAAATATAGTCATTTCCTCTAGTCATGTATATAAAGAATAATTTGAAATAGTTGAAGCCATAAAAATATACAAAATACTATCGTAAAGCGAAAAATGCTGACTTGACATATACCGCAAGTCACCAATTTGGTTCCGGCCGCCTCTTAAAAACCTTAGATAACAAAGGGCGTTAAGCCTAGAGCGCTTATAAATCCCAATTGTTATCGGTTGATTATGTTTATTTTAATTTTTTTCTTTAGAAAGCAAAGGGCGTTAAGCTTAAGCGCTTGTATGTCCCAATTGCTAAGCGCAAATTATTCTATGGCCAAGAAATTTATATCGGGTTCTTGATTAAATATCAACCCAGGTAAACAAAGGGCGTTAAGCCTAAGCGCTTGTATATCCCAATTGTTACCGGTCTGAGTCGATTCAAGAATAAGGCGCGCGAGTCAGCGAGACTCGGGCTTTTATACGCGCCGAGCTTCTCTCCATCTCTCTTACAATGGTGGGGAGCTTTTAAAGTTGCGTGCGCTTACAGGCTTTACAAAGTTTCGGAGTTTTATTTCTCCGTCTCGCTTATATGCTTAAATATTAAGACATAGTGAGCGCGCTGTGAGGTTGCCTCGCGCGCTGTAAGCCAGCTGTGCGTTGACCTATATACAACCTTGTATATAGGTCACGCGCTTACTATGCCTTTATGCGCTTATAACTTAAAATTTATTAATAAAATAATAAAATAAAATTAAAAAATGATTTAATAAAGAAAAAAAAAATATATTATTTAAAAGAAATAATTAATTTGAAGCAGATAAATAATTGAATAAATAAATAATAATAATAAATTAAAATTAAAATGAAAAAATTTTTTAAATAATTAAATATTAAAAAATATAACAAATAGTAATGAAAAAATAAGAAAATAAATTAAATGAAAATACAAATTATAAAAATAAAAAGGGAAAAAAACAGGGCGCTTTGGGGAATCAGACATAATTTTTAAATATTTACCTAATCCTTACAATAAATCCTTACATTCATACAAAAACCATACCACTACCAACAAATAGCTTAACTATAAGCCATAACCAAACTTAGGTAATACAGTCTACCCTCCCTTAGACCTTACCACACATACATTAACTTAACTTTAATATAATAAATGATTTCGTAATTAAATTGTCCGCGATTCAGCCTGTTGGCTCTTCGTCCTTTTGGCCCAGAAATGCTAAGACATATTCAATAACTCCATCCTAAATATTACAAATTTCCTATCTTTATTTCTAATTTAATTTTCAACCTATATTTTAAACGAAAAATATACAAAGCAAGGTTCATAATTAAATTCAAATTTAAATTTTACATTTAAATTTTGTTTTTTTTTTAAATATCCAACAAGCAGAAATAAATGCCCTTAATTTCGTGTATTACTTAAGCTTTACCTAATCACCACACTTTACATTTTATTTACATATATCCAAACTAATTTATTTGTTACATTTTACCTAACCTCACATTTCGATTGCATCAACACCTCAAACATGTTTTTCTTTAAACATTTTCTTATACCTTACATTAAATTCCAACACTCATCACCATACCACATACCAACAAAATCCAACTATAACACATAAACTTTAACATTTTTACAACCTAGCCAGCTCTTTCTTGTACCTTTTCTTCATAATGTCCCTTGCTTTACTCCGCCGTAATATTCCACGATTTTGTTAGCTTTATTCCTAAACCTTTTAAAATAATCCCGAATAGTATTAATTTAGCCAAACCCAACCTTATTTTATAATCTTCCTTTATACCAAAACATATACACATACATAACTTAATAAATCTATGCTCTCTGTTTTGCGCCTATCTAACCTCACTTTCCCTTCCTTTTATAGTGCACAAACTATATCTATACCACTATATTCTTTATTATAACCTATCCTACCTTTTTATTGTCCACCTTTATTTTATTTCATAATTTTTTTGTCCTGCCTTATTGCCAAGTTAAGATTGGAAATATTATTAGAAGGCGGGCAGCTTCGTCATGCTCTTAATAATGTCAAAATTATTGTTTTATTCTTTCAATAAATTTTGAATAGTAACAAAAAGATATTTCATTGTTTTAAATAAATATTGTATGACTTATATTAAATTATTTCACTGGCCAATGAAATACCTAATCATTTTAATTCAATATTTAGTTGCTTTGATGAATGCGTTTTTTCTCTTTATGAAATATATGATTGATTCTATGAAATATCTCATTGTCTTTTACTCAAATAATTTCATTGCTATATTATAATTAATTGGATGCATTAAATTAATTAAATTTTCAATTGATTCAAATATTTGATTTATTTTGTTCTATAAAATTATTTTATTACTTTTATTATTTAATTATATTGCGTCTATGAAATCAGTGATTAATTGAATTAATTATTATTTTTAACAATTAAATATTTTATTATTTATATCCCAATTAAATATTTTGTTATATTAATTAATTTCTTCATCAGATCGATTAAATAATTATTTGATTATCTTAATGAAATATTTATTGAAACAAGCAGTTATTATTTAATAACATATTTACTAAATCAAATGAAATATAATGTTAAAATTAATATTTAATATTATTGAAAAATATTTTGTATAAGTTATCATCCTTTATACTCAAACAAACTCATGTTTTAAATACGTGTCTTGCTAAGTGAATAACTTAGCAAAATATGTACTAAAGTTAATAAAAATTACAGAGAAATCTGATTAAATACTTGTTAAAATCAAGTAAATCCACTATTTGATTCAACTACATAATTTATTTCATTCAAATAAGACATATTTGAACTAAAAGAAACATTTATTGTTTTAACAAAATCATTTAGTTCGATGGTTTGATGATACTACCGTTTGGTAGCGTCGTTAACTTTCAATCTCGCAAGCGGTAAGAGGGCTTCTAAGTTGATATATAAGGAATTTAAAAATCCAAGATATATAATACGTAAATTGTAATGCGAGCGAAATTTATGTTAGATTTACTGCGTGTGCGATCACATAAAGTATAAAGCATACTAATGTTAGTATGTTAATAATTGTTATTCTTTATCATATAAATAAATGGAACCATATTCACCTGTCCTTTAATGAGTCATCAATTCATTGATGTTAATAAATAAATATAAATCACTGAAAGCAAATACTGTTGATTAAAGACAGTATTTGTTCGATTAAAATATCTATAAATCGAATTAATTAAATATTTCTTTACTTTGAAGAAATATTTTATTTCTGAAACCGAATAATTAATCAATTTTTTGTTAAGACAATGAATTAATTTTATTAAATCTTAAAATTTTACTAAATTTAAAATATTCAATAAATTAAACTTTCATTTGAAAATATAAAATATTGAACTAATTTAATTTCAATATAACATTAATATGATGAAATAATTAATTAGAAAAACAAATGGAGATTTTAATTGATAATTTTTTTTATTAAAACAATGAATTAATTTTATTGAATCAATCTTCGCGACATTTAATAAGTCAAATATTTAATTGAAAATACAAAATATTATTTGATTTATTTCCAATATGTATATTAATGTAATGAAATAATCAATTAGAAAAACAAATGGGCATTTTAATTGATAAAATTTTTTATAAAAACAATGAATTAATTTTATTGAATCAATCTTCGCGACATTTAGTAAGTCAAATATTTATTTGAAAATACAAATATTATTTGATTCAGTTACTACACGCATATTGATGTAATGAAATAAGCAATTAGAAAAACAAATTTGCATTTGAATTAATAAAAAATTTTTTTAAAACAATAAATTAATTTTATTCAACCAATATTTGTGATGTTTAGTAGAATCAAATATTTATTTAAGAAAAATGAAATATTTATTTGACTTATTTAAAATATTTGTATGTAACAAAATATTTTATGTGCCGCCCACACCTAAGGGATTTCATTGATTCAATTAAGCCTTACTTAATCCAACTAAATTTTTTTCTCAGTGTGGTGTGTTCGTAATAAACTGGGTCGTAAAAATTGGATTGAGTTCGTAACAATAGGTTAAAAAAAATATTATTTTAAATTTAATATTAGTTAGATAATTTACTATTTTAGTATACTTTTTTGTTATACAATTTTTAATTATGTTATGAATAATACGTTTCAAACATTTTCTGATTAAAAATTGTACTTATATCTAAGATTCAATCGATTGAACTGACAAAGTCTACCGAGACTCATGATAACTGGTGTCATTACCCTACGCTTATTAAAATTCAATATTATAATTGTAAACGTATTAATATTCCATGAATGAAAATGTTATTAAACTTAATAACCCTTATGAAAAAATCCTGTAGGAAATCCTGTATGAAATCCTGTATGATATCCTGAAGGATATCCTGCAGGACATCCTGCATGCATTTTGCGCAAAAGTCCTGCAGGATGCATACAAGATGTATTGCAGGATGTCTTTTAATGATTTTTAATAATCAATCAAATTTTACAGAAAAATATTTCAAAGAATTAAAATTATTTTATTTTTAATAATTCCACAAGTTAATAACTTGATACTTATTTTCTTCCTAAAGGAAGATCCAAAAATAAGATAATCGTCAACTCTCCGCAAATCGAAGAGCCTCTGCACTGAAAAAAAAATTTAGTAATTTCAATAAAAATTTATTTGGTTCAATTAAATGGTTTGTTCTAATACTCCCTAACAAATATTTATTTGAATCAAAACAAAATATTTAGTTGAGTTAGCTAAATATTTGATTACTTCAAATAAAGTTTTAAGTTTAAGCAATTAAATATTTAATTAAAATAAATTTGTCACGCTCTTAAAACAAACAAATATTTATTTTTATCAAATGAATATTTAGTAAATTTAACTTGATAATTCGTTTAACCTTTAGACCGCAGGTGCCTTATTCTCAAACTTTTTAAACGATAAATCGTATGTTGTTGTCTTTGTCAAACACATTAGTATTGTGTTTCCTGTCCTTGTCAAAAAAACCATTTATCGAAAAAAAAAGTTTCAGAGTAGAGCCCCCGGAATTTAAAAAAAATGAAAAGTCGATTTCCCTATAGAAAAGTGTTCTGAGGCCTACTAGGTAGGATCCAATCAAGGGTGGATATTTGCGAGTCAGGGGTACGCGCCATATGACGTAATCCCGGCGGTCTAGAGATTAAATTAACTAAATATTTGTTTCAACCAACTAAATATTTCATTGCCAAACTCATTCTTCAAAACAAGCAAATATTTTTTTTTTTTTTTTTTTTTTTTTTTTTTTTTTTTTTTTGAAGATTAATATATAAAGGATATTGTTATCCTCTATATAATTAACCTTTTTCTATGGAGATGTCGAGGGAGCCCAGCCCGGAACCGTTTAACACATTACATCAGGCTAGACTGTCAGACACCGCCATACCGGAAACTTTGACTACCGATGGATGGTCAGCCACTTTTGTGACCAACAATCAACCGATACTCAATGAGGCCAGATTTCTTAAGAGTCGCGATATGGGTAGCACATACACTAATTTTCTTTCGAAAAAAAGTCAGAGGTGCCTGGCCAGGATTCGAACCCGTGCCCACCGCGTTGAAGGCAAGAGCTCTATCCGTTACGCCACCGCGCTCCTATAGCAAATATTTATTTAAATCGAATAAATATTTAATTAATTCAACTTGTTAATTTGTTTAAATCAACTAAATGTTTGTTTCGATTAACTAAATATTTCATCAAATTGCTAATCCCATTCTTTTGAAATAAACAAATATTTATTCTAATCAAATAAATATTTAATTAATTCAACTTAATAATTTATTTAAATCAACTAAATATTTTCCTTCATACCCGTGCCGAAACTTTGCCTAAAAGTGCTCCTCATGCGGCAGGGAACCGGCCGAATACATTCGTGTTATCGTTTACATCGTAAATGATGTAAACTATATTGTTCTCTCTTATAATATTAAATTTTTTTACATATTTATGTTTTAAATAAAATAAAACAGTTTTATGTTGAAAAAGTGTTTATTTGTAGAAATTGTAAATATAAAACAAGTTCAATATACATTTAAAATTCGAATTTGAAATTGGCGCGTACCAAACTATACATTAGCATTGATGCCAACTATGAAACATGGCTTCTTGCACGGCCATTGTATTCTTACAGCTGATCGCATCTTTTTAGAAAAATGTAATTTTTCTTTTTTGCGATATGATTTATCAAACCAAGTTTCCGCCCTTCATTTTTCAAAAATAAAATGATCCTGAATAGGAAATTTCCCTACGAAACACGGTTTTTGAGAAATTTGATTTTTTCGAACTGAGAAATTTTTTTTTCTAATTATCTTTGATTAACGCTTTTTTCCGTTAATTTTTAGAATTTCCGCCCTTCATCGAAATTAAATGAAGTGATCTATTAAAGGAAAACTCATTCCGACGTATAGTTTTTTCAAAAATTGTAATTTTATAAAATTATAATTTTCGATCGGTAAAGTAGCGTGAAACCATACCCTTAACTCGCGCGGCAAAGGCTTCATATCCTGAGGAGCTAGTAAAGCAAGTAAATGCCAAAAATAGTGTAATAGCAAAGTATGTTCGTGTAAAATAAATAATGTAAATTGTGTACCGTTATGTGGTTGTGATTTAGATCTGTGTAAAAATATTTTTAATTTTAAAAATATTTATGAATAAAAGTTTAAGTAAAACAAATATATTCGCAAAATTCTAATATTTTCTTGATTAAATATTCATATATTTTTTAATGCGTATATTATATGTAGTGAATTATAAAAATACAATTAACTAATAAATTTTTACTTAAAGTATATTTTGGACCATAAGTTCCTTATAAATTATCTTGCGAAACGTAGAACAACTTAAAAATCAGCAATGCGCTCTGCGCGAGTTAAGACATGAACTTTAGCAGACGACATACTCTATTGTATGCGCTTGGACTCGGAGATACTGGGTATACGCGCGTATCTAAATTTTACTTTAAAACTTTGCCAACCTAAAAAAATTCAAATTTTAGTATCGTTTCAGAGCTTCGAAAATGGATAATTTAGTGATTTTTAACATCTTTATTTGTTAATAACTCGAAAACCGTCAATTTTAGAAAAAAACCATAGGAATACTTTTTTGTTTAGAATCACTCGATTAATCTAAAAAAACTTTGTTCGAATCAAAATGAACAACTTTCTGAATTTGTTTAAATAAAATCGATTTAAACAAATTGGGACCACTTTTTCGCCAGGTAAACAGCAGATCCTTATTTTAGGACCCTTCACGAAGGTCATCCCGTAAAAATTTTCCCTTCGAAAATTTTTTTTACTCACCCGCCAATTTCGCCTCGACTAATACTTATGTCTGTGTGCCCACAAATGAAATATTTCAAATTGCAAATATCATTATTTTAAAACAAACAAATATTTAGTTGAATTCAATAAATATTTAATAGATTTAACTTTATAGATCGAAACAAATATTTATTTGAGTCGATAAATTATTTGTTTATAATAAATAAATTGTCAGGATGGCCAATATGGCTGACTGGGGAGAGAGTGTGATTTTTGTGTAGTGTAGAATTGTGTATTTGTATATTGAGAGAAGGTTAAGAGAAAACATAAAAGATTAGTAAATAGAAAGTAGAGGGAAAGTTTTGTAGAGTGTTTGATAAATTAGGGGTGTAGAGTGGAGAAGAAGAGTGAAAAGTGTGGAATAAGAGTAAGGAGAAAGTGAGCTCAGGTGAGTTAGGTAAAAAGGAGGGAAATAAATAAATATACACAGAGAGAGTAGGTGAGATAGGAGAATAGTAAAGAGAAATAAGGGTGAAGGTTAGAAGAAAGGTTGTCAGAATATTAGTGGAAGAGGAAATAAGGTAGAGAAAAGCGAAGAGAGTAGGTACATATAAGTGGGGTTAAAGTGAGAATGCCAAAGAATATAGGTAGAGTAACCAGATTTATTGAAGCTAAAAGTGAGGATAATATTGTTGCAGTAAGAAGGGAAAGAAAGTTGTGGAATAAAAGTGGGAAAGGAGAGTTTGCAGGGAAAGAAAAGGAGTGCAGGGTTGGAGAAAGTGAAATGGTAGAAGGTGCGCAAGGGAGAAAAAGAGAAAGAGACAGCCCAGAGGAAATAGTGAGAAAGAAGGCAACAAATAAGATAAACAGTGATAAGGAGGACTCGGGTGAGGAGAATAGTGAAGAGGATAGCCTGAATAATACTATTGTTTTTAGAGATTTGAAAGGGCAAGAAGAAGATATGGGGGCTAAAAAACTAGAGCAGATAATGGAGATCTTGAATAGAATGAAGATAGAAAGTCACAAGTTTAGAGAGGAAATGAGAAAATATGTGAGTGAGTTAAAGGGGGGTCTAGTAAGAGAAATAAGAGGTATGGAGGAAAGAGTGAACAAAGAAATATTGAGGTTAGAGGCAGAAGGAATGGTGGATAGAGATAGATGTAGGCTAAATTATGAGAAGCTGATAGAGACAGAGAACGAAAGAAAAAGGAAAGAAGAAAAGCAGAAGGAAGAGATGGAAGAATGTAAAAAAGCTCTAGAGGAGACAAGAAAGAAGGTAGAAGAGATAGATAAGAGAATAAGCAGTGGAGAAGCAAATTTGGCTAAGGAAGTAGACAATGTTGTTAAAGAATTCAGAGGAAAAGAAGAAAAAGAAGTTATGTGGCTGGCTGAAATGGAGGAAAGAAGAAAAAAGAAAAATAATATACTAATAAGAGGAGGAAAGGTAGAGGACCTAGAGAATAAGGATAAGGCTATGAAGTGGTTTGCAAAGGAGTTGAAGATAAAGTGTAAAATTAGAAAGGCATGGAAGGTAGTGAGCAAAGAGAAGTTGGTCGTAGTACAATGTGAAGACTGGGAGACTAAACAGAAGATAATGCAAGAAAAAAATAAGTTAGCAGGCTCCACAGTTTTTCTGGAGCAAGATTTAACATGGAGAGAAAGGAGAAACAGATACATAATAAGAGAAAAAGCAGAAAAGTTAAAGGGAAAAGGAATAAAAGTGAAAATATTTTTCAATAGACTGGAAGGAGAAGAGGATGTATGGTTTTGGAATTAGAGAGTAGAAAAATGGTTTCAAAGGAAAAGAAAGGAGGCAAGTGAAAAAGAGGGAGAAGATGGAGAAGGAATGGAGTAGAAAGAGAGTATGCAATGAAGAAAGGAATGAGTCGATCAAATGTATTATATGGAATGTAGCAGGCTTGGGAAAGAAAAGTAAAGAAGTTGAAAAAATTATAAAGGAATATGATGTGATTTGCATGCAGGAGACATGGATAGAAAAGAGAGGTATGGAGTTAGTGTATAAGATGTTTAAAGAGTATGAGTTTGAGGTTTGGTGGGCAAAAAGAGAGAAAAAGAGAAGAAGGCCAAGAGGAGGAAGCATACTAGCAATTAAAAAAGGAATTGAAATGAAAGTAATGTGGGGGAGTAATGTAACAGAAGAAGTAATTTAGTGTGAAGTGAAAAGTGGAAGCGATAAGATGATTATAGCTGGAGTGTACATGAGGGAGTCAAGGAGAGAAAGTCTAGAGGGTCTAGCGAACTTAATCGAAGAGAATAGAGAGAAAGAAGCGGCATTGCTGGGAGATTGGAATGCAAGAGTGTCGGAGGAGGGAGGTGTGATAGACATGGTGACAAATAGAAAGGTGAGAAATTCTAAAGATAAGATTTGTAATAAGGAAGGTGAAGAGTTAATTAAATGGCTAGGAGAGCAAGGTATGTGTATAGGAAATGGATGCACACAGGGAGATGAGAATGGGGAATGGACCTTTATAAGAGGAGTTGGAATGTCTGTAATTGATTATGTAATTCTGAATGACAAAATGGAAGAGATGCTGAGTGAAATGAGAATAATAAAGAGTGAACTGTCAGATCACATGCCGATTGAATGTAAAATAAATTTGAAAAAAGAAAAAAGGCATAAAGAAAAAGAAGAGGTAAAATGGTTTACGGTAAAGGGAGAGGAGGATACAAAGGAATATAAAGAAAAGTTAAGAAATATGGAGGTTGTAGATTCATGGAGGGAGTTAAAGGATAACGTAAGGAATGCTTTAAAGAAAAAAATAGTGAAGATTAGGAGGGAAGAAGGGATTGAGGATTGGTGGAATGAGGAATGTCAAGAAAGAAAAGATTATGTAAATGGAGTATTAGATGGTGTAATGAGTGGAAAACTCAATAAAGAAGTGTATGTTATTGAAAGAAAAAAGTATAAAGGTCTAATAAGAAGAAAAAAGGAGAAAAAAGGTAGAGAAATAATGGAAAAGCTGACGGAGGAGAAGACTGGAAGAAATTTTTAATAGAAAAATAAATACAGTAAGGCACACGAAGCGCGCTTAGAACTGCTAGTAATTTAAAATAACGAAATAAATTTAATCATGTTATAACTTTTTAAATAATATTAGAATTCCATGTTTATTTTCATCTAATTATTAACACATATACGCACATATTTATGCATCCATGCATGTATATATTATTAAAGAATAAAAAATTAATAAAAAAAATAGAGATAAATAATATTTTTTATTCTACCTGTATATATATGAGCCCTTTAATTAACTCCATCTCCTCCGCGCACATCGATTAACTCCATTTTACAAAAAGTGGTGAAATGAGATGATTGAACATTTGCAGCATAAAATTTGTCGGACAATAGTAACACTGTATTGTATATCAGATTTCTTACCAATTTAAACAAAAATTAGAAATGTGTTAATCAGAAAACAAAAACCGTATAGATTACATGTTAGGCTTGTCGGTCTGATGAAATGGCGCACGGGATTTGTCGGACAAAATGATTTTTTAATTTGAACTAAAAAAAGGAAATATATCTGTAAGTATGAGGTATGTGTGTATCGCTAAACAAAATGACTTATATACGACATATTGAGAATGGTAGACTGACTCATGGCAGCGATATATTTGTCGGACAAAATTATTTTCGTATTTAGTATGAAATTATTTTTCAAAATTACAAAAAATTAAGTATGTGTTAATCGCAAAACAAAAGGTCGTAAATTCAACATGTTCAAAAATCGATAGCTCGAAGAAGCAGCGATATCGAGAGTTGCCATAGAGAAAAGTTTGGTAGACTCATCGAAATGAAGCTGCTCACGAAGTTTCAACTATGTCTTAATCATTAAAAATTTTATGTTATGTACTGGGGACTAAAAGCCTATAGTTTTCGAGAAAAAAATTATCAAACATTGTGGGAATTCTTTCGAACTGTTTCAACTTTTGTAATTTCACAATATAAGTTGGGATCTAAACTGACGGCATTCCCATCCTCCAAGAGGCTCTAAATAAAGAAAATTATCTAAGTGCCTATAAAATATATATTGAGATTGTACTCTCAGTGTAACTCATCTTTTCTCTTAGAAAATTTTCAACAAAGCCTATTTGGTCACATCGATTGAAGTCGAAAAAATATAAAGTGTTTTTTCAACCTAACCGTTATTCGAATCCATTATTCTGAAATAACGAAGTTTTCTTGAAGATTTCTTTTTGTGTACATACTTGCAATGCCACGAAAACGATCGAGGCATGTGGTTTCTCCCGAACCTGAAAGTGAAACTGAATCAGATGTCACAGACGATGATGAAAGCTGCATAATACCCAATGCAGAAAATTCTGGTTCCTCAGATTCTGAAAACGATTCAGATAATTAGTCTGATAAGTATCGTAAGGAAAAAATACCGAAAGCTACGTATAAGAGAGTTGCAAATAGTTATGAAGCAGATCAAGCTAAGCTTGAAAAAGATCATAAATATGAATGGGTAAACGGTGGAAGGGATATACTCTGAAATCATGGAAAATAAAATATCATTTCCTAGATCAATGAAGGAAAAAATTAGAAATTGTAAGCCAAAAAAACTGTTTGAACATTTTTTTGCAAATGAAATGAAAATATATTATCGGTGCGTGTAAGGAAAATGGGTTTGATTTATCATTAGTCGATCTAAATGCATTTATTGGAATCGTCATAATGAGCTCATTCAATTCAAGAAATTTCCTGATCCTTTTTTATCTTGTGCAGTCATTTCTTCCGCAATGTCACGATCTAAATTTGAAATGATCAAGTCCAAATTAAAATATTCGAAGTCCACAATAATGATGCAAATGACAAGGCTTGGCGAATTCATACTTTATTGAAACTGTTTTAAGTGAATATTTTGAAGATTGGTTTCTGGGGATCAGCTTTATCAGTGGATGAAATATTGGCTAAATATTATGGTAGAACGTGCTTGAAACAGTTCATACGTGGAAAACCTACGCTATTAGGCCTTAAATTTTGGGGATTGTGCACTGCTGATGGATATTTATTTAGGATCTTATTAGAATGATTTATTAGAATGAATGAAAGGACCTAAAAGAAAAAATTAGGGAAGCAATGTGTAAGAAAGTGATAAAGATAAAAGAAAATAAGTAAAAATAAGAAGAGTTTTAAGACCGCAAAAAATAAAGTAAAAATAAAAGATTACAGAAAATTATAGAAAAAGAATAGTAAAGAGATTGACTAAGAAAAAAAAAGGAAGAATAATCTGAAACAAAAAGAAAAGAGTTATAGGTTAAGTAGAAAAAAAAATGGAAGTGAATAGTGAAAAAAACGTAATCCCGATAGAAAGTAAAGATGAAAAAAAAGGATCGATAGAAAAAGATAAAGAAGAGGATGTAAAAGAAGAAAGAATATATAAGTTAGAAGAAAAAGTGAAAGAACAGGAAAGAGAACTTCAGTTGCAAAAAGCGGTGATTGATAATATGGTAGCGAAAATAGAAAGGCTAAGTATGAAAATGAGAACAATGGAGAAAAAAATTGAGAATTTAGAACCTGATAAAGTACATGGGCAAAAGGAAAGTATCAATGAAATTGTGAATCAGCTATGCGATAAGGAGCTAAGTGTAAGTAAAGAAATATCTGAAATAAAGGCAAAGATAGAAGAAATTAAAGAAAAATACAGAGAGACAAGGATGAAAGAAGAAAGTGGAAAAGAAGAGAAAGAGGAGCAAAAGAAAGGTGATTTAATTGAAAGGCCACCCAATATGGAGGAAATATGTAAAAAGTATGGGAGAGACAGAATACTTCTGCTAAAGCTAGTAGAAGGAAAAAAGGGTACTGATATAAAAGAAATCATAGAGACAGCTATAGGTAAGACACAATCGAAAGTTTTCCAAAAAAGTGATAGAGAAGATCTATATTGGTTAGTCTTTAAAATGAAAGAGGACAGGGATTACTTATTGAAAAAGTTTAGGGAGTGGAGAACAAAGAGAGGTTTTAAGGTTGATGAGCCACTGACGAGAGGTGAAAGAATAACTAAAAAAGAAAGAGAAGAAAAGGCGTATAACAGAGAATAAGATTAAGAATAGAGATAAGAAAAGAAGAGAAAAGAAAAGAAAGATCAAGAATGATAGTGAAAAGAAAAGAAAGAAGTGTAGAAGTGATAATCAAAAAGTGAATATTAAGCTAAATTTGAATTATTAAAAGTAAAAAAAAAAGAACTGTGAATAATTTAATTTAAGAAAAGGACTTGATAAATAGTACACTGAGAGAAAATTCATGCTAATAGAGCATGCGAACTGCCATCTATGCGAGCATATAAAACATTGATACAAATATGACAGGCCATGAGAAGCTCTATTAGTATTGGATTACCTTATACTAAAAAAGATTGTATGGAGAGTAACTAAAGCATGAACGGCATTCACTGATGACTCGCGTGGTATACTTCGATGACTCCCCACTCTCATATCCTTTGTTTGCTTGAGTCGCCTCCTCTTTTGGGTGGCGACGCGAGCAAACACGGCTGGTCTATACCCAAAATTATGTTGCAAATTTCTTTAACGTATTTTCGTAGCGTGAATCTTTTATTTCTTTTCTTTTCTTTTTTTATGAAGGGAGATACGTTATAAATATAACCTGTTAAACTTTTTAACTTTAAATAATTAATTTTTAACTTAAAGTTTAATTATTTTAAACCGCTAGGGGACAGATGAGCATGTACGATTTTACGCCAGAGATATTTCGGAGTAGCGTTGGTCTAGTGCGTAACGTTCACGCTTTTCCTTTTGAGTACGCGAGTTCAACTCTCGGCTAGGGTCACTTTTTTTTTTATTTTTTTTCATTGTTTTAATATTTCTTATTCCTTTTTATATTTATTTTTTTTAGATTTTGTATTTTTTTAATAATTTTAAAATTTAATTTTTCACAAGTACGCTTGTTTTTTTCAATGAAAATTTTTAAAAATAAATTATTCTTTATAGGTAGTAATTACAAATATTGATAAATAAATAATAGTGATGTTTATTTTATAATAGTGATGTTTATTTTATAATAGTATAGTTTAATTTATTTATAATTTAGTTTATAAAATTTACAATAAATTACAATAAATAAATAAAACTGAGTTATTATTATTTATGTTATAATATATATTGTATATTGAAATATGTTTATAAAGACAAAATTGAACTATAGTATTGTAAATATCACTATTATTTATTTATTAATATTTTAAATTATTTTCTATATTAAATAATTTATTTAAAAATATTAATAAAAAAACGAGCATATTTTAAGTAACTTGTGAAAAAATAGATTTTAAAATTAATAAAAAAATAGAAAATAAAAAAATATAAATAAAAAAAGCAATAAAAACTATTAAAATAATAAAAAAAATTAAAAAAAGACCCTAGCCGAGAGTTGAACTCGCCTACTCAAAAGGAAAAGCGCGAACGTTACGCACTAGACCAACGTTACTTCGAAATAACTCTGGCGTAAAATCGTACATGCTCATCTGCCCCCCAGCGGTTTAAAATAATTAAATTTTAAGTTAAAAATTAATTATTTAAAGTTAAAAAGTTTAACAGGTTATATTTATAACGTATCTCCCTTCATAAAAAAAGAAAAGAAAAGAAATAAAAGATTCACGCTACGAAAATACGTTAACGAAATTTGCAACATGATTTTGGATATAGACCAGCCGTGTTTGCTCGCGTCGCCACCCGAAAGAGGAGGCGACTTGAGCAATAGAAGAATGCCATAGTTAGCAGTAAAGAAAGAATAGTGGACAAGCCACGTTTACTTCCTTTACGTCCCATGAGAGGATACAGCGCTAGCTATCGAAGGATATTAGAGTGGGGAGCTACTAAAGCATGTAAACAAACAGTTTTTGGATAGCACAAACCTCGTAAGAGTAGATGGCGCTGTTATTAAAGCATAGGATATTACTTACTAACTTTGGATACGTAGACTACATGCTCTATTGGCATGAATTTTCTCTCAGTGTATAAATATGAAAAGTATTATAATAAGAAAACATACAAGAACAATAGACACAAACACAACACAAACAACACAATACACATGAACAAATGTAAAAATTTCCCTTTGGTTAGGATAAAGAAATATTATTATTATTACAAATGGGGTTGTAATATTCAATGCTGTTGACGATTTTTTTTTTTTTTTTTTTTTTAGAAAAAAAGATTAATATATAAAGGATATTGTCCTCTATATGATTAACCTTTTATATATGATGAAGTCGAGGAAGTCCCCCGCCCGGCATCTGTTTAACACATTACATCAGGCTAGGACTGTCAGACCCACCATACCGAAAACTTTGACTACCGATGGATGGTCAGCCACTTTTGTAACCAACAATCAACCGATACCCAATGAGGTCGGATTTTTTAAAGAGTCGCGATATAAATGGCACATACACTTATTTTCTTTCGAAAAAAAAGTTAGAGGTACCTGGCCAGGATTCGAACCCATGCCCTCCGCGTTGAAGGCAAGAGCTCTATCCATTACGCCACCGCGCTCTCACTGATGCTGTTGACGATAGTGGGAAAAAGTTGGAACTAAAGACTTTTCGATGTCAATAGCTAAAAGTTACATTCATGATACTAGACAAAATCAGAAAGAACATAGAACAATTCGACAAAACAAACAAATAAGTGTTCCATTTGCGTGTACTGAACATGAACATACGTGTACTGAAAGAACTGCAATTTATTTTTTTGCAGTACATGTATGAAAAAAAAAGCATTCGAATGTTTGATTACAGTGAGAGGCAAGGGGACTCACTATAAATAAGCACCCCGTACAGCGAGAGGAAAGGGAAATCACTATAAACAAACATCCCGTACAGTGAGAGGCAAGGGGACTCACTATAATCAAGCACCCCAAAGGAGACATAATTTTACGAAGTCCACGCTGTTGTCTCTGGGTTATGCCAAGACCATAAACTGAAAGTAGACATATTTTATATAAACTTAGATAATTTTCTACATTTAGAGCCTCTTGGAAGATGGAAATGCCGTCTGTTTAGATCTCAACTTATATTGTGAAATTACAAAAGTTGAAACCGTTCAAAAGAATTTCCACAATGTTTTATAATTTTTTTCTTGAAAACTATAGGCTTTGGGAAAATTGTTATAAGAACAAAAAAGTCTTGAAATAAGTTATAGAATACTCTCTGATTTTTGCAGATTTTTTTTTCAATTTTTTGAAAATTTTAATTTTTTGCTTTTTTTGAAAATCAAAAATTTTCTCCGAAAAATCTGGAAAAATTTGAGAGTGATCTTTGCCCAATCCTGAGATACTTTTGTTCTATGAAACTTTTTCCTAAACCTCACAGTTTTTGAGGAAAACAATAGTAACGAGGAATGCATTTTTTTTCAAGGTTTTGCATTTCATCCGCCATTTTAAAAAGAAAAGCTCAAATATAAAAATTTCCTGTTAAAGTTGAACAATTTTGTGCACCGATGGTTGAAAAAGAATCTCGATATTGACGCGTTTTATGCTAAAAAAAAATTAATTCCAAAACTTTGACCATTTTTTTGTTGAAAATCCGCCATATTCAATTTTGTAAGCCAAATTTTTTAATTCTGTGCTCGGATTCGGATTGAGCATACCCAAAAACATAAGGGACGGTACCTTGGAACAATTTATTGTTTCGTTTTACAAATGAATTTTGCGATCAAAAACATGCCCAAAAAATGCAATGTTTGGTCGTTAAGAGGCGGCCGGGACTATTTGCTGCATGGGGGCGCTGCAGGTGAGAGAAGAATATAAAATATTTTTTATACACGGATTTACAATTTATGAAGACAATAATATTCTTTTAACGTTGTCAATAACTCTTGCTATTGACAACATATATATGTAGAATAATTATCGCTGCTAATCTTGTTTGATAAGCCTAAAATATTTTTGTAAAGCGAAAAATGCTGGGCGTGATAGATGTAAACATGTGTATTTTTCTTTAGTGGGACAGAGAAAGTAATACTGAAGAATGATGAATAAATATGTTCACGCCGGGTCTATCTCGCGCTGCATTTTTCGCTTTACAACAATATTTTAGACTTTTCAAACAAGATTAGCATCGAAAATTATTCTATATATATATATGGCAAGAGTTATTGACAACATTGTTTCATTAAATTGTAAATCGCTGTGTAAAAATTATTTTACATTTTTCTCTCACCTGACCGCAGCACCCCCATGCGGCAAATAGTCTCGACCGCCTCTTAATGGGTTAATGCATTTCTTTTCTTGAAGTTTTGCAATAAAATAAGAAGATTGTCAATATTCAAAAGAACAGGTGTAGTATCCATTTTACATCTCCTTAAAATCACCTTTGATGTACTTAGGTTTTTAGTTAATTTATTAAGATCATCAAATAGTTTAATAATAAACGTGCGTGCGTGCGTGTGTGTGTGTGTGTCTGTATGATGTCAGCTAGTAAATTGTATCTCGAAAATTACTCGATGGATTTGCCTCTAATTTTGCAAGGAATTTATTTTTTTGTCTAACTTAAGCTATTGATAATTGGTTTTTCTAGTGTAATTTTAATTTGAAAGTTGTTTAAACAAAAAAAAATTTTTATTTTTCATTTTTCTGTTTTTTTTTGTTTACTACTCGATGAATTTACTTCAAAATTTGCATGGACATTATTTGTGTTTGCCCAAATAAAATAAATTTCTAAAAACTGATTTTGTTAGCTTAGTTTTAATTTTAGAGCATTTTGAAATTTTTGAAAAAAATGTTTCTATTTATTAAGCCAATAAAATCTTAAAAACTAATCGATGGATTTATTTCAAATTTTCCATACAATTCAATTTTTTGATCAACTGGTACGGAAGCTATTGAGAATTGGTTTTCTTAGCGTAGTTTTTTCTTAGTCATTTTAAGAATTTTAAAAAAATTTCGATTTTTCATTTTTCTTGTAATTTACGTAAACTACTCAAAGAATTTGTTTGAAAATTTGTATGGAACTTACTTTTGACTGCCAAAAGAAGAAAAACTTTTGACAACTGATTTTCTTAGTGCACTTTTAATTTTAGAGCATTTTTAAAATTAAAAAAAAAAATTTTTTCCATTTTTTTCCTATTATACGAAAACCATTCGATAGATTAGCTCCGAAATTTGTATGCAAGTTATTCGCTACTGTTTGAAAAAAACAAACTTTGAAAAACTAATTTTCTTAGCGCAGTTTTAATTTTAAAGCATTTTGAACATTTTCAAAAAAATTTTTATTTTTCATTTATCTTTTATTTTGCGTAAACCATACTATAAATCTTCTCCAAAATTTTTATACAATCAATTCGCTATTGTCTGAAGAAAATAAGCTTTCGAAAACTAACTGCCTTAACGTGGGTACAATTTTAGAAAATTTTTAAGATTTAAAAAAAAATTTCGATTTTTCTTTTTTTATTTTTCTTTATTTTACGTAAATTATTTGATAGATTTGTTCTAAAATTTGCAGGGAAATTATTTACGACTGTCAAAACAAAGGAAATTTTCAAAAATTGATTTTCATAGTCTAGTTTTAATTTTAGAGCATTTTTTAAATTTTGAAAAAGAAATTTTGAAAAGAAAATGTCATTTATTTAGCCAATTAGATCTCGAAAATTACTCGATGGATTTGCTTCAAAGTTTGCATACTATCTATGTTTTTGTATAAGTAGACATGAAGCTATTGAAAATTGGTATTCATAATGTAGTTTTTTTATAGAGCCATTTTAAGAATTTTTAAAAAAATTTTCGATTTTTCATTTATTTTGTATTTTACGTAAATTACTTGATGAATTTGCTTTGAGATTTGCATGGGAATTATTTGCAATTGCCAAAAGAAGGATAACTTTTAAAAACCGATTTCCTTAGCGTAGTTTTAATTTTAGAAAATTTTAAAATTTTTCTTAAAAATTTTTTACTTTTCTTTTTTTCTCCATTTTACTCGATAGGCTCGCTCTAAAATTTGTATACAAGTTATTTGCTACTGTCTTTATAAAACAAGTTTTTAAAAAATAATTTTCTCAGAGTAGCTTTTTGATCACTTCTTTTGATTTCTGATTGAACGCTTTTACTAACTCTTTTCTTACTTCCTCACTTCCTCTCTGTCCTTCTATCTCAGATTGATCCTCATTTTTAAAATATATTCATACATCCTTGCCTCTCTCTTCCTATTTCCTAATCACTCTCTCACATTCAGTAATTTTTCTTGAATAGAAATTGTATTTTAAATCACATTTAAAAAAATAAAATCAAATTACTCTAACTCAAAGAGCTCTATGAGAAAGCATTGCGCCAAAGCACTTGGCAGCATTTTTAAATAATGATTACACGCCGTAAAGATAGAATGTTACATGAAGTGTAAATTATTAAACCTTTGTATATAAAATATTCATATATGTTACTAAAAACGATTGTTCTCCTACAAAAGTTCGTTCAAAGGTGAGATAATTTTATTTTTTTTCAGAATAGTATCTTTGATATATTAAGATTTTCTACGTAATTTCATATAGGTTCATTTCCTGTAGCTGGCAGGAATGATAATGCAACTTACATTGATGTAGTATACCGTCTATTAGGTGTACTATACGTATATTACATCTAATACTAAAAACAGTTGAAACACACGCAATCGGTAACATATGAAAGGAAAGTAGAAAGTCTCAGGCGCGCATGCACGTCCTCGACTTTCTGGATCGGACGCAGATTTTTCCGATCTACGTTAGCGATTATATAGATGATCTCATGCTACTGTAGACTATTAGAGGAACTATCAAATTATAAATATATCATTGACGATTCCTCTTTTCTTTTACTTCTCACTTTTACTGAATATCATACATTAATTAAAAAAAAACAATTGGATAAGCAAGAATTTGGATAAGCATATGCTAATTATGCAGACGCAGCTCTTCTGCGCATATGTCAACGTCACTTTCATTTCACTGTTTCGACAATCAAAGGGATATTGACATTTGCGTCGTACTTTTAAGCTCAGCTGTACAGTCAACGTACTATAGCATGTAGAATTGACCTGTACTGCCGTCCAAAGTAAGAAAACCTTAACTCCAATGGGATTCCAATGTAGTTAACCACTTTTACACTTTGGACGGCAGTGTACTAGTTTGAAAATGCAAAAAAACACGATTTCAGGAAAAATGACCACATTTAAACAACTGTATTTCAGAATCTAGGGTACGGATTTTAATTTATCGGGTTGCGTTTTAAAGGTGATGCTAAAATGTTTCATCAATTACGATCTGCTAGAAGGTTCAAGGTTGATTAGTGCAGATTTAGCAATCATATGAAAATAATCTAATTCTCTAATTTTGCGTCTCATTTAATTGGTTCCCAACAGAGAGCCTTAATACTTAGGGTTCTGAATTTTTTTTTTATAAAAACTAAAAGCAAAGATAAAAAAAACACCTGTTGAATTAAAATCGGCTTCCAGATCTTAGGGATATCAACCTGCAAAAATAGGGCAAAAAGGGCCGTTTTTGGAATATTGAATTGTTTTCTCTGGTCCAGTGGATGGTAGAAGGCTGAAAATTTGCAGAAAGTATTTTTTTAAAGTATAATAATAGATTAAAATTAGAGGGAAATCGTTAGACCCCCCCTCCACAAAACTGACCGAAAAGTAAAAAATTTTCTCATATATTGCAAGCGTCTGTATGTTCGTTGGTTCAGTGTTTTCTATTTACTTAAGAGTTTTAAAATTTTATTTTATACCATTATAAAACTCGTAGATACTTCTTTTGAATAAAAACTTGGAAATTTGTTTTTCAGTTTGCAAAGTTAAATCTTTATGGAGACGTGGGTGGATGGAAATACCTGAAATCATGGCAAGTAGCAGTTTAGCTGTTCTGGGAATAGTTATGTCTCTGAGTACCTATGTAATACAAGAAAATCGTGGTGGATGGAATCAAAAGTATATGCTAAGACCCATGAGTAAGTTCTTTTAAGTAATGAGAAATATATTTTCGTAATTTATTTTAGAATAGAAGCACTTCATATCACAAAAAAGCTCTTATGCTGATCGGGAAAATAAATTGGAATAAAATGAAATAATATATTGCGTTTATAGCAAACAAAAAAAGTATATCAGAATTTTTCCATAAGTTCAATTACAAGAAAGAATAGGAGAAGAAAGGATTTATTTTGCGTATGCCATCTTATCTAACTAGATAGGATGCTTATTTGTAAAAATATGTCATTTCTCTATTAGTAAGGAAATTAATTTCACTTTCTTTCACTAGTTAAATGAGATGATGATTGTTTGACTATTAAGGAGAAATATAGTATTTTTGCTATGTTCAATAGGCACAATAAATCACTTTTCGACTAAAGAAAACTCAATATTTCTTTACTGCGCATTTCATTTTCTTATAATTTAAAAATCATTGTAAAAAATTATAATATCAGAAACTTGAATAGTTATTAATGATACAACTTCGCTTAAAATTGATACGTATGATTTGAATTTAAAATCAAAGACTTACAAATAGAGCAACGCAGCTCCAGGGAATGGATTTGACTAGGATCCCAGGATTTGATTTTTTGATGAAAATAAAACCAACCTATGTTTTCTTCTTTTCATTGAATATGCCTCCTGGACAAAGATATGAACATTTTTTCGAAAATACAGTAAAAAGAAGCATTTATAAAAACTTGAATTACCAAAGACCTAACATTATTATGTGAGAAAGTGAGTCAAAAATGCTAAAGAAATACGTAAAAAATTCATTATAGTAGTTGTAGGAGCGCTATGGACCGTCAAAACAAACCACACTTCACCACCTCAGAGGTGATTGACCCAAGGATCATTAACCTTTGAGAAGGTGGTATGGAGAGTTGTTCTGACAGAACATAGAGTTCCCTATAATAAATCTTATATCATATCAAAGAGGTATATATAGTGGCTTTTCAGTTCTTTGGTTCTCCAGTTCTCCGGTTTTTAAAAAGTTCTGGGACCTTCACAGCGTCTACAAGAATTTTTAAATCATTTTTAATAATTTAATATAAGATATATTTATATATATAAAAAAATATATAAAATAATTTAAGTTATAAATTTTAGGTACACTTCTTCGCAGTTGATGTTATGTATATCTGGGCTCACCCTGGGTCCTAGAGGTCGTCTACAGGAATTATCAAATCATTTTTAATAATCAATAATAAGACTAGGTACACTTCTCGTAGTTCATGTTCCGTTGACCTTGGGTCACCCTGGAACCTGAACATCTTCTATAAGAATTTTCAAATAATTTTCAATAGTCGGTTATGAATTTTAGGTACACTTCCTTCTAGATAATCTCTTATCGTTCTGGGGTCATCTTGGGACGTGGACATTGTCTACAGAAATCATCAAATAATTTTCAATAATTAGAAACATCACTAAGTACACTTCCTTGTAGATGATTCTTCTACCTGGGATCATCTTGGGACCTAGATCGTATAAAAGAGTCGTGAAATAATTTTCAATAATCAGTAATAATCTCAAGTACACTTCTTCGTAGATGATGTTTCGTCGACCTGGGGTCACCTTGGGACCTGAACGAGTCTATAGAAACTGTCAAATCATTTTTTGTCAAAACCGGTTTTTCTCTAAATGCGCATAATTTTTTTGTAATAAGAGTAGCAATTTTTCACTGGGTTCTATACAATTAGTATTTATTATCTATTAGCTTTTTTTGAGCATCTTTTTCGGGCCATATTTGGGCCTTAAGAGGAGATTACGTATCTCTGTTCTTTTCTAATCAAAGAATTAATTTTTTGCAAAAACTAATAACTTCATCAAAAAATAAAAAGAGAGCCGCATCTTGTATCAAAAAAAAAAAAAATTTTCTTTGATAAGAAAAAAATTGATTTTATTGCTTCGTTTTCCTTCATACAAATATATATATATATATATATATATATATATATATATATATATATATATATACTAGGGGGGTTCTCGCTAACTCCCCGAATACACACATTTCAAAGTAAATAGAAGAGTAGGACACAATGAATTTAAATTTTATATTTGCGAATGTGAAAAAAGTTCAGTAAAAAACATCGATACATAAAAATATAAGATATGAAGTTATAGAATTAGAATTAATAAAAAAAAGATGGTTTAACGCGACATTCAAAAGTTCACAATGAATCAAACTTATATATTTTTGAAATAAATTAAAAATAGAATAGTAAATAACAACAAAATTTTAAGTTATGATTGTATATAATAATATTTAATAATAATTATGAGCGAATAATAAAAAATAGAATAATAGAATAATAAAAAATTATGATTATAAATGAATATTCTTATTTTCTTATGTCCTAAATTTTATACATATCAAGAAGATGCAAAGAAAACGCTCCCTCTCTGCATTTTTTATTTTTGGGCTTGAGACCAACATATATAAATATATGGCTGCATTAAGGGTGTTTTTTTTTATTGTAGCTAAAAGAAGCTTACATTTTTATTTTTTATTGTCGCTAAAGAAGCGTACACTTTTTTTTCATTGTCGCTAAAAAAGCTTACAAATTTATTTATTATTGTCGCTGAAGCATACAGATCTATTGTTTGTTGTCCCTAAAAAAATCTCATATAAGCATACAAATTTATTGTTTGCTGTCGCTAAAAGGAGCTTACAGATTAATTTGTTATTATTACTGAAATAATTTTATAGACTTATTTTTTATTGTCGCTAATAGAAGCTTACAAATTTAAATTTCATTGTAGTTATAAAAAGCTTACATATTTATTCTTCATTGTCGCTAAAGAACCTTGTACAGTTGCTTTGTATTTTTAATAAAAAAAAGTTTAAATAATTTTAAATATTTATTTAATGTCGTTAAATTTCATTGTCGCTAAAAGAAGCTTACAAATTTATATTTTATTACAAGCTTACATATTTATTTTTTATTGTTAAAAAAAACTTGTACATTAATTTTTTTGTAGTAAATCAATATTATTTTATATTTTGTATTTTAATTATCATCAATTTGTTTTTGTGTAACCTTGAAAAATAATCATTTTATATTCAGAATATTGTATTGATTAATGTAATGAAATAAAAATATTAAATTATTTAATTTACCTTATTTAAAATTATTTCATTTGCTAATATAAGTTCTTCTAACTCCATGTTTTCATCATTTAATACTTTAATAAATTCCAATCTTTTTACTTTTAATATGTATGTAATATCTAAAAAATTTTTAAATATATAAATATACATGAACATTTTTTTATAAATGTATATGCATATAATATATTATTATAATTGTTTTTACTATTTTATTCTATTTCTCCAATAATTTCTAGTTTTGTTCCTCTTACCCAATTTACATATTCATTTTCTAATTTATTTAATAAAACGTCTAATTTATACTGTCCATCCGCTATTGTTCCGATGTATTCTGATTCATTTTTTTTATGTTTTTGTGCAAAAGAATTTTTTAAATACCCTTGTATTTCTGAAAAATAAAAAATTGTTTATATTATTATATTTTTTTTTAAATAATATTTAATTACTTATTAATCCAGGTCTTAATTTTATTTCTTCGAAATTTATTTTAATTGGTTTTTTATGTTACGTTTCCACGTAATTGATTTATTATATTGTGGGTATCCTTCTATCACGATTAAGCTTGGTAAATCCAAGTAGTCAATTTGCGTGAGGGTAATTAATTTAATAAGACGATATTTAAAATAAACTGTTTGATTTATTATTACGTTAGTCGCGAGAGAGAGAAATGTCTACTGTACTACTGGTGTAAAATCGCTAATACGTCCTCGCTGCGCCGATCGTGGATTCGTGCTTCTTTATGCTCTGCTCGGGTTCTAGTAGTCTACATCTCTCTTGGTGCTCTAGTGCCTCGTAGCCTAGTAGGCCGCGGCGTGGTTCGCCCGGTTGTATTTATACTTGCTGGTTCGTTGTTTCCCACTTCCCTATTCTTCTAGAAGTTTCTACCTCGTGGCTTCTGTTTTTCCATGCTTTACTTTGTTCGTTCTCTACAGGTCTTAACTTGTCGGCTAGTTCGTCATCATTTCTTTGGGTCACGAGTTGTTGTTAGCTGGTTTCAGATGTCTAGTCAGCGCGTTCTTACTGGCTTATTCATTTTGTTTAATATATTTCTTATACTTCTACGTTTTATTATTTTCTAGAATATTCCACCCGTAACACGTCTGAGGCCGCGGTATCGACGTCCTCGTCGATTAATAACCTATTGGGTTTGGAAATTGTGACATCACAAGCAAGAATTTGATATGTTTTAATATATCTATATATAATCTTTTTCCGACTCTGACAGCTTCTATTTGTTGCCACTTCATAAGAAATTACACAGGGAAATTGGCGTGTGAATCAATTTTCAATCATAATACTGAAAAAAAAAAATTTTTTTCGACTCTATATATTTATTAAGTATACCTAATCTATGAATCAATGTGTAACTGTTATAATCTTTGTGTAGAGTTGCGTAGTATGCCTAATTTTACAATACTATTCTACATATTTCTCTCTCTCTCTCTCTTAATACATTATTATTTAGTTCTAGTACATATGGATTTTGTTAAAACAAAAATTTTTATTTTATTATTCTTCTTTGTTATGTCTTTAATAATTTTCTATAATTTGGATACTTTAGCTGTTGACGTTGATACTCGTTAGTATCTGGTAGATGGTTTGGCTCATTTCTTGAATGTGATACACTTGTTTATGTGTATGTACTTCTTTGGATCTGTATTTGTATCTGAAAACATTCTTTTCTGATTAATTATAGGGGACCCCCCATGGCTGGAGCCTACCAAATTAAAATAATTAATTCCTAATGTATTCTTCTCGATTATCTTTTATTTATGTAATATTAGGTTTGATTATAAGCATATTATAACCCCTGTATACCTGCAATACGTTAGACAAATAATTTCAATTGATCTTTTTTTTGTTCATTGGTGGTTATTTATTAGTTTTGTGTTATCCCGAGTGTACTATTTTATGTTTATTTGGTTATTAATTATCATTTTTGCACTATTTGACCCTTGGTATATTTAAGGCAATTTTATAAATAATTTAAATAACGTTGCAATTATAATTATTCTTACAAGTATTATTATGTAATTTAATTATATATTCTTAGTTTTAAAATTACAGTTTAGTTTTGTTTCGATTAAGTCATTAGATTCTGAGATAATGGCTTATAAACAATTTATTGTTTATATGAAAATTGTTATAATATGATATTTGTATATGGATTTATTTATGAGGTATGAATATATAGTTGCATTTTTGTAACTCTTGCAATCCGATATAAACAATTTAATTTGTAAATGATAATTATTATTATTTATTTTAATTTATATGGGGTTACAACCCTTATGCTTAATTGTAAAATTACAGGTGGTTTTGCAATTGATAAGTTCAATAGTATTCGAGATAATAATTTATTAATTAATTACTGAAATTTTTAATATTGGACCCGAAATTCTACCGTTAGTTAACAAATTAGGGTTAGGTAAGAAATTTTTATCCATGTAATTTTCCGAGATATTAGCATTTATTTATTAATTTACGACTTTCATATTTGGGTAGCTTTTTGTCTCTATATTGGTACTATGTTGTCCCGATATGATTTTAAGCCATATTTCACATTTTATTTGCGTTTATTTATAATTTTTATTGATAAATTAATTAATTAATTATTACTTTTATTATTTAACTTAGGTCATATGTCGATTCCATGTATTAACTTTTTAATTTTATTTATTAATTAATTATGTGAACATCTAGATTTCGTCTGTTTTGTTATATTAATAATTGTGAATGCGTTTAACCGCCTTAATTAATTTTGTTACTTTATGGCTATATATCGAGTACGTGTTTCATTCCTCTTTGTGTGGATCTTCGTACTTTGTACACTTGATGGCACATGTATATGCATGGTTGTGTTAGAGGACATCGTGTCACCTATGTATGCTTGTACGTATACTCGCGCATGGTTGTGTTAGAGGACGTCGTGTCACCTATGTGTGCTTGTACGTATACTCGCGCATGGTTGTATTTTCTTATGTACTCTATGCATATGGTATAGCTACAGCTTATAGTGTAGCTTGCACGTTACCGTTGCAGTATATAACTTTTATTATTTTTTGTTTCTCTTTGATTTTGAATTGCTTTTCCATAATTTATTGTAGAGTTCTTTTTTTTGTGTATTAGAATTTGTTGTTTATGTCATTTAAATTATTTTAATTTTATAAATATATTAATAACTTCTGTTTATTTAATGAGATTCTTAATATGCAGTATCATGTATTATTTTTATTTAACACTTGTTTCTATTAATTTATTTATTTGCATTAACTTTAATATAATATAATTATGTATGGTTATATATTATTTCAATTATGGTTCTATTTTCAATGTAGTTATATGTATGAGGTTTTATATGTTATTTCTAATAACTTTTATACTCTTTGTATTAAATTTAATATCTAATTTAATATAATTATATTTTTGTATCGAGTACTGTTTCTAATTTCTAATGCTATTTAGTTTAATATAATCAACTATGTAGAGTTTATGTAGTATTACTAATTACTTGTATTTGAATTTTATAAGTCAGGTTCAATACTTATACAAATTGTATTTCAATGTTTAATTTTAATTTTACAGTATTTTTGTGTCTGCACATGTATACACATAGATTTACAATATCAATTTTTTTCTTATATCTATATATTTATAAAATATGCTTGTATACTTAGTTTTCTTATTGTAACTTTTTCTTTTTTTTTGCTTTAATCATTTTAATTTTTGTTTTCTTTTCCTTTAATATTAATTATATACTATTCTAATTTCCTTGTAATAATTATTTTGATAATAATAACATTTCATTCAATATAAGTATTAGCTTCTGCTGTAATAATATTTTTGTATTAATAATTGTATTACTGTAATGCAAATTTTTGTTGCAGTGATAATAATTCTTTTTTTTTTTATAATAATGGTTTTTTGTTTATAATGATTCCTTTTCTTTGTAATAATATTTTTTTTGCTCTCTTTTTTTTATAAAATTGTAATTATAATAATTTTTGTGATAATTATTGTTCTAATATTAATTTTGTGTAATAATAATTCTTTTCTTTTTGTTTTGCTATCAATATATTGTCGGAGTTCATGGTTAAGATAGTTATGGTCGCCTTATTTTGTCTTATGACAAACATTTTTTTGCTTACGTAGCTTTTTCTTATATGTTACAGTTGACGCTTGCTTAGAGTTATAATTATACTTAAACATTAATTCTCTTTTTGTTCAGTGTCAGCATTTCTAAAAAATTTTTTTTTTCAACATTATTTTTAAATTTATTTAATTTATTTATTTCTTTACTTATTTGTTATAATCTATTCCCTCTTCTTGCATTCTGTTGCTTTTTTTTTCTCTTTTTTTGCACAATATTCTTGTTTTTAGATTTTTTTTGTTTGATTGTTCATGTCTCTTTCTCTCTGATTGTTGATATATGTATGCACATTTTCTTTTTACGTATACATCCTTTTATTTCTATTATCTTATGCTATTAATGTCCTTCTTTTTTTCTATTATTCTTACTACTCTCATTAATACTCCTATAACTAATCTTTTTATAGGATTTTTATAATAACCTTCTTCTTTAATTTATAATAATCGATTTATCGATGTATTTTCAGTTTATATATTAGTTTCATGTAATGTTTAACACACTTTTTCTGCTTTTCTTTATTTTTGTTTGGCAAGTTATTACCGTTTGTGTCGGACTTGTCACGCACTCTTAGAGTGTGGAGCCGTATCACAAAGATCTTAGAATTCCACTTGTGGATCATTTTTATTGTAGAAAATGGACAGGTAGCACGTGTGCATCCTGTAACTATTTCTTGATTGCGTATGAGCAAGACGTACTTGTCATTCCACATTTTGTCTTAAGGTAGTACTATCGTTAAGGGATTGACGGTTCAGAAAAATCTGAAATCGGGTATATAAGTAGATATAAGTTCAAATAAGATGTAGTTAAATTTTTGTAAACTTTTGGAGCATGACAGAAAAATGACAAACATTTTAATTTTCACACTTTTAACATGCGCTCTTATGGTAACCACACTGAAATTCTTTTTTAACTTTTGATTATAAGCTACTGATGGTCCAAAATTTCATCAAATTTAACACGTAATTAATTAAAGAACTAAAGAATGAATTTTTCAGTATCGAGTTTGAAACGATATAAACACCTTAGACTCAATGCACGCCCATGTATAACTATATATACACTATATATAGATATAAAGCGCGTGTTAAAAGATGAAAATTAAAATGCTTATAATTTTTTTCTCATGCTCTGAAAGTTAACCATAATTTAACTGTGCTTTATTTTAATTAAAATCTACTTATGTGCCCAATCTCAGATTTTTCTGAACCGTCAATCCCTTAACGATAGTACCACCTTAACGGCATGCCGGAGCTGCAGCAATCGAGTTTTGCTTTTTTTATTTCATCGATATCTTTTTAAATTCTTAAATTAAACAAATGTAATGACTTGTCCGCACTAAAGTTATATTAGTACAATAATTTTTGTTAAAATAAAAAATCATTTGGACTTGTTATTTTTTTATGAGCTTGGATTGGAAATTAGATATCAAACTCGACAAACCTAACCTTAAAATACGATATATTGAAAGTTTTTATTATAACTTTGTATGTATAATATTTTGGTGGTTTTCTTGAGTTGTCCGCACTAGAGTTTAATCTTACAAATTTTTTCTTTATAGCAAAAAAACTCAATTAAACGCATCGTTTATTCATAAATTAAGATTGGAAATATTATTAGAAGGCGGACAGCTTCGTCATGCTCTTAATAATATGTGTGTATTATTTTTCTATTTTTTTTTTGTTTCTTCTTTTTCTTGAAAGTGTATTGTCGTAGATAGACGTCAAGTTCGAGTACTTTGCGCTCACATTCCTCATGGGATTGGGCTGCGTATTGGACACGAACCAAACGTATCAGAGATTTTTCTTTATGATCCTTACGGTAGAAGGTTGATCGTGTTTTGCTTTTTGAGAGTTCTGTATTTCATCTTTTCTTAATTTTCGTTTTTTTTGTATATATTTATTTTTGATGTACATAAGATTGTTGTCCTCTTTTTGTTTGTAATCATGATGTTCTCATTTCCTTGATGCTAAGAAATAACTAGACTCTATGTGCTTTATGTTAGTCGATTTCTTTTTTTTTTTTAATGCAAGGAGAAGGGGCATTAATAATACTACATAGCAAATTTAAATGGTTTTTTTAAATATATTTGTTATTAATTATATGAGTGAAACCTTGAATAAACGAAATATTTCGTATTTACATCTTATTGTATTTATTATTTTTTTTCTTAATTTTTTTTTAGAATTACTGACAATGATCATATACATTGATAATAAATTTTGTTTTACGACGTGTTAAAATAAGTGTGAACCTTTTTCTGTTTTAACTTAATAATAATGCTCATTAAAGTAGTACTATCGTTAAGGGATTGACGGTTCAGAAAAATCTGAAATTAGGTATATAAGTAGATTTAAGTTAAAATAAGATGTAGTTAAATTTTGGTAAACTTTTGGAGCATGAGAGAAAAATGACAAACTTTTTAATTTTCACATTTTTAACACGCGCTCTTATGGTAACCACACATAAATTCTTTTTCAACTTTTGATTATAAGCTACTGATGGTTCAAAATTTCATCAAATTTAACACGTAATTAATTAAAGAACTAGAGAATAAATTTTTCAGTATCGAGTTTGAAACGATATAAACATCTTAGACTCAATGCACGCTCGTGTATGGCTATATATACACTATATATAGATATAAAGTGCGTGTTAAAAGATGAAAATTAAAATGCTTATAATTTTTTTCTCATGCTCTGAAAGTTAACCAAAATTTAACTGTGCTTTATTTGAATTAAAATCTACTTATGTGCCCAATCTCAGATTTTTCTGAACCGTCAATCCCTTAACGATAGTACTACGTTAAGGCGTAATTTCTCTTTTTTATTACTCTTTTATTTCTTTTTTTTTGCAATGTTATTTTATAATTATAATAATGATTGTGTATAAATTATTTTATATATATTTATATATCATTTGATTTTCTATAAATTTATTTTCTTACATCAATTTCTTTTATGTATGTGTTTACTTATTGTATTTTATAAATTGCTGATTGAGACTTAGTCTGCACGTTGTATGCATGCATTGAAATACACCTTGTTATACTATGAACTGACTTATTTTCTATCGTGGCTTTTAAACTTACTAGCATGTATATATATTTGTATGTTTGTATGAATGACTTATGTGTAGGTAATTTTATTTTTTATGTTTCCTTTGAGTTATTATTTTATTTTATGAATATTGTATGACCGTTGGCGTCTGAGGGCCGCGGAAAAAATTTTATTTTATTAATCCTATGATTACACAGCTCCACAAAAAAAAAATCAACCCAAGAACCCAGACCACTCTTACTATATGTAATCAACCCCGCTGAAACCGAATCCGAGGTCAGAATAACCCTATCACGTCGTGTTTTTTTTCTAACCTCAAAAAATAAACCGAAAATTGAAAAAATCAACAAATTTGGTTTACAGACTTAAAACAAACCTCATAAATCTATAACACTACGTCAGCATAACCCCATACTATGGGGTTATGCAGTGCTCTTGAAAGCATCATCTAAAAGTGCGCCGGATTCAAATCACTTGAATTGCTGAAATCACTTGAATCACCAGGCACAAAACACTCAACCCCACATAACCAAAAGTGCCCTAAGCCCCGAACAGGCCTTCCCCTCAACCCCACGTAACCAAAAGTGTCCTCAACCCCAAGCAGGCCTCCCCCTCAATCCCACATAACTGAGGGTGCCCCAAATAAACCAACTGAAGTTCGGGAGGTACTTTATTGATACAGGCCTGCTTCGGGTTTAGGGCATCTTGGTTAGGTTAAGTGATTTGAATCTGGTGCACTTTTGGGTGCCACTTTCGGGAGCACTTCCTCATAGCCCCATAACCATATCGACGTCCCGTACGAAAAAAAGCACGACTCAGGCTTTTACGAAAATAAGCACAGTTCAAAGAGTTTTAACGAAAAGTAGCACCGTTCGTGTTTCCCTTACGAAAAAAAGCACGGTTCACAGGGTTTGACGAAGATTAGCACGAATGGTGAAAATTTAACGAAAAAAAGCACGGTTCGCTGAGTTTCAACGAAAACTAGCACAGTTCATGGAGCTCCGACGAAAAAAAGCACGGTTCGCTAAGTTTCAACGAAAAGTAGCACGACTCATGGAGCTCCAACGAAAAAAAGCACGACACGTTAGACTCGGACGAAAAGTAACACGATTCGCGAAACACTGACGAATACTAGCACAACTCGATATGCAATATTACAATTTGTACCTTATTAAAAACTTGATTATCTTAACTCTTAACAAATAGTTAATTAATAAAATATAATGAGAAGGGGTTTATTTTTATTTTTCTTATGAATTGTTTCAATATTTTCAATATGTTTTAATTAAATTATTTGCTCAGTGGTTTTCGATTCGTTTGATTAGAAAGTTGCCGCTTTCCGGCCGGAGTGCAAAAAATTCATTTTATACACATGTTAAAGCACAGCAATTTCGAAACTCAGTTGTTTCATTGTTTTTATATAAATACAATTGCTTACCGAAAATTCAATTACAAATAATTTCCTTAAAAGTTTAAAGCTATAATACGATTCATCACATAAAATAAAAAAAATTGTTGTGATATATTAAATAATATAATATTTTTTAAACCTTCGTTGTTTTAAAAAATTCTTTTTAACAAATAATTTGGTATTTACTAAAAAATATGGATGGATTCATTCGTATCATAATTATCAATGCAAAAACATTTATTTCAGGAAGAGCTTTTGGACAAAAATTAAGAAACACGTGTAGTTTTAAAATAACAGAAAGCGGAAAAAATATTAAAAGTATTTTATTCCAAGTTCATTTATTAAAAAGCAAGGTTTGTAATCTGTGAATTTTATGAGCTATAACTTTGATTATTGTATCGAATACATATTAATATTTTTCACAGAATTTTCGTGAATTTTTTGTTGCTAATTCGAACGAAATTTATGTACTTTTCTCTCAGTACTCACTTTTGATGAGAATTTTATGTTTTTATATTTACCTCAACTCAACTCAAAACTGAATATTGAGAATTTTTTTAAATTAAAAACTAAATTTTGGTACTAATCAGACTTTATAATGACCTTTTTTTAGAAACCTAACTGAGGTCATGTATTGCTTTTAAAAATTAAAAACAAGTTTGGCTTATATTTTTTATAAAAAATTTGTCTTGACTCAAATCAAGACTGCGTGAGTTTTTATATTAATGATATTTTATTAGATTTTTCGATAAGTTCGATTCGGAAGAAAAGATAAACATAAAAAAAAAAATTTTTAAATACAGTCATTTGCTAGATTAGAAAAAGTGGAAGAAAGGAAAAACATATTTCAAGTTCATTCATTTGAAAAAGTATTCAAATCGATTTATTATTTTGATCATTAATTAAAAAATGTGTCAAATTTGTTTGTAGTTTTTTTTTTTTTTTTTTTTTAAAAAAAAGATTAATATATAAAGGATTTTGTCCTCTATATGATTAACCTTTTTTATATGGTGAAGTCGAGGGAGTCCAGCCCGGTACCCGTTTAACACATTACATCAGGCTAGACTGTCAGACCCACCATACCGAAAACTTTGACTACCGATGGATGGTCAGCCATGTGACCAACAATCAACCGATACTCAATGAGGTCGGATTTTGTAAGAGTCGCGATATGGGTAGCACATACACTAATTTTCTTTCGAAAAAAAGTCAGAGGTGCCTGGCCAGGATTCGAACCCGTGCCCACCGTGTTGAAGGCAAGAGCTCTATCCGTTACGCCACCGCGCTCCTCAAATTTGTTTGTAGTAGACCCAATAGAAATTTTTAAGGCATAATGGTTAATGTCGCAGACGTTGCTTACTTAAATAAAAATTTTTACTTATTTTTTTTGCTTTCTCATAAAAAAAGCAGAGAAATGATAAAAAAGATTTTTTAATATTTTTATATAAATTTGTATATATTTAGATCCAGAGAGTCGATAAAAGTGGTTTGCAAAAAGTTTGTGTGTGTGCGTATATTAGTGTGCTTGCGTGCGTTCGTGCGTGCGTGTGTGTGAATGTAGTCATTTAGTTAACAGATCTCAAAAACTACTAAATGGATTTGCTGCGAATTTCGCATAAAATTTTTTCTTAGATTTCTTAGCGTAGATTTAAGTTTAGAATCATTTTATTAAGTTAAGGTGGCTCAAGCGCTTGGTGCCGTATCAAGCGGGGCCCTGTCTGCGACATCAAAATGTTTTTATTGATAGAGCTATTATAACTTATTAAATAGTATTATTGATTATTTCTTATGATAAGAAAACAATTTTAAGTAATCAAAAGTAATAAAAAAGAAAAAAAAAATTTTTTGTTTTGTTTCTCATTACAAGTTTTACTTTGGTACGTCCCTGCTGTTTTGTTGGTTACAAGCACTCTGAACGCACGTTAGCTTTACGTATGGCGTCTGTATCTGACGCGCATGCGCAGAAGCTGCCATAATGTGTAGCAAATTCTACTTGGCATTCTTTTAGGTTTATTTTCTCTTGTATTTCTTCGTCAAGTCCTTTTTTTCTTCTTGAAAAATGATCTTTGTGAAACAAACTATAAGTGTATAATTTTTATTTTAACTTGTACTTTTTTATATTAACGTAAAACCTAATTTATGATTCAGTCCCATAAAAGCACATGTATTAATTACAATTATTAAAACATCTTTTTCTTTAAGAATAGTTCGTCAACCTCTATTTTTCAAAATAAATATCGAAATATTACGATATAAAGAATATTTTAATACAAATTTTGGATGGTTTCACAATTTTATAAAAAATCGCTTGAGCCACCTTAAGGTGCATATTAAGACAAGAACATAATACTTTCAGTTTTGACTTTGAGTTTTATTTCTTTTTCAAGTCATAAATGCTGTACATTTAAAATTGAATCTTTATTGGATCCTATTGAAAATATCTTTCAAATTATTATGATTGCTATTTATTAAAGCTTAAAGAACAACTATACTTTAATTATAAAGTTAACAATTTTTTACGAATAGTGTGTATCGATAATCTTGCGCAATATATATTTATACGTCTATACTTCATCAACCTATGTCGTGACAGAGAATGTCATTGTATGTAAACGTAATACCGATTGTTAATCTATAAAATTTGCTTTCTTTTTCGAAATTATCATTCGTGGGACGCCTAGTATTTGTTTTTAATTGATTTTTAAGAGTACAGATAGTTTGAGCGAATAAGACACACATGTTATAAATAAGTATATGATACGCGAATCATATGAGTCATTTTACAGCACAACGTTAGCACCTTTGCTCAAGCGCTGAACTGGCTATGCTTTAAAATGCCTCATATGACTCTTGTATCATAATTAACTATTTGAAATAAATTAAAATTTATTTAAAAATTCATGAAATTAAATTAATTTTAAAAACGCATTCTGTAAGCCTAACCTTATTAGAAAGAATTAAAATATATTGAATCTCTAACTGTCGTGCTTTTTAATGTCATTTCTTATTATTTATTTTTATTTATTACGAATTAATTATAAAAACAATAGAAATCATAGATTTTGATGATATAAATAATCATTGAAGCCTATTTACTTAATTAAATCATGTATCAATTCAATGTAGTTTAATATAATTAAATATTCAATATATTGTAATTTTGCTTTCTCATAGAAAAAGCATTGTATTTATCAAAAAAATTTTTTGTATATTTTGATTAATTTGTGCATAAACTCAGAGAGTCTAAAAAATTGGTTTGCGGAAAGTGTGTATGTATGAATGTATGTATGTATTTATTTGACATTTTGATTTAACAATTACTAATATTTGTTTATTCAATTATTGACAATATTGATTAAAATACATAATAAAATATACGAAACTTTAAAAATACAAATTTAAATTAATCACAGTTACTTTTAACTTTATGTTTTAAAGATTTCATCTATAAAAATAAATCTACCTCAATTGAACCCGCTTTTTGCAGTTAATAAAGTGGCCATGGGTAGGAATAAAGAAAAATATGCAACACGAGAATAAAGTATATTTTCTCCCTTGGAAGAAATATGCGATTTTACTTTCAAGTTGCATAATGTACTATATTCTTACATAAACAGTGGCTATTTTACTAACTTGAAAAAGAGGGTACAATCTAAAATAATTGAAATTAAAAATTTAGTATTAAAATGTTTACAATTTTATAATAAATCGATTTGTATTGAAATTTGATATTTTTCAAATTATTTTTATTAGTTTATTTAATGAATACTTTAATCCTAATAAAAATCAATAATTTATTAATAAAATATTAATCATTTATAAGTTTCTAATTTAGCAGGAGAAAAGTACGTTCCTCCCGCCAAATTTTAGAAGTCAGATATATCTTTCTTTTGGACCGCTTTTAAAGTTAATAAAATGACCATTATTGATGAGGCAGGAATAAATGTAATTTTTTGCTTGCATGAGGTTATTAACTAATTTAGAGCAGAATGGATTTTATGAACATTTGCATAAAATTTGCGTTACATTAATTAAGAATATATAATGTTATTTTTAATTTTTATGATTTTACCAGATATTTGAAGAAATCAGTACAAAATTCAACTGTATTCATGAATTTTTTTAATTCACAATTACTTTGTATCATATTAGAAATAAAATAAAATTTTTAACATATTAAATTTTCTTTAACTCAATGAGCTCTACGGAAAAGCATAATGCCAAAGCAGTTGCCAACTTTTTATCTAACAAGGAAATAGGCTTACACAAAGCGTATTTGAGTGATATTCAATTCCATAAAATTTTAATTAATATTAATAAATTTTAAAAACCACATTTTTAACAAGACTCTCATATAATCTAATTAAGCATTCTTATATGTTTATATTGTATAAATAAATTAACAAGAGTTATTTGAAAAATTTGATCTCCATAAAATCAATTTGAGTTTATGAATTGCTTAGAGGTTGTGGGTTCGTTTAACCCAGGAAAATCACTATAGTGGCTAAATCTATGACGAACGCTTTATATTATGAAACTATTTTTATATTACACAAATATTATGTGTAAATTGTAACTCAAAAAACTCTTGTTTCAGCTGAAACACTCTGATGTGTTAAAATGACGAAGAATTGTTTACAATATACATAGTGAAATAGTATCATAAATATCTGAAGACATACCTCATTTGCTTTGAAAATGCGACCATGAGTTACAGCCAATGTAGATTACGTTGAAATCTTCGTAATTCGTTAGCATGAAAAATTGTATTTTTTACACAGGGCGCGTACAGTAGGTACTTTACTCCCTCTCAGCGAAAAGTAAGGTACCCACTGTACGCTGCCTGTGTAAAAAAAAAATCGTATATTCTCCACGGGAGTAAATGAAAAATCCCTTAAATCGTATGTTTGTCACCCTCGCCTTCGGCTCGGGTGACATTTAACATACGGTTTAAGTCATTTTTCGTTTTTACTCCCTAAGTGAATAATATACTATTTAATGATACTCTATTTTTTCTATATAAAATATTTAAGTTACTAGATAAATTCATTAACTTATTGAATAATACTTACGATCAAAATAATAAAAACTATATCTTTTCGTCGATAACAGGTATATAGCAAACAAAACATCTTTCAAAATGAAAATAATACTAGTTTTCATATTCAATTTCATATAATACCACCTGTATAATAAATACTATATTTGTAATTAGAAAATTTCTTATCAATTATATAATTTTGAAAACTGAAACAAAGTAAAATTATGTTAGATAGTAAGATAAATTTTTTGATTTTTGATTTTTTTATTTATAAGATCTAGTTACTTATCTTTGACTTACTGCGTTTTGTGGGGCAAATTGCTATGGGACTTCATCTTTTATTTATTAATAAAATCGATAAATTTGGTTATTGGTTGGCTTTTTTGGACTTGATTTTTCGAGGTTTTTAATTTAAATTAATCAATAAACTTAAAAATTTGTTGAGTTACGTTTCGTGGGATTAATAGCTTCAAGGTCTAGATTTACATTCATAAAGTATTCAATACATTTGTCAAGTTCAATTATTTCAAAAATGAATTTTTCATCTGTTCATTAAACTTAGAATATCCATATACTTTCAGTTTTCACAGAGAAACTTACTAGCCTAAAATCGCAAACTCTTATTGCTTTTCATATTGCTACCAAAATAATGATAAATATGTAAAACATAAATATTTTTAATTTTTGAAAACTAAATAATCACACATACTAGGAGGGGTACCCTACTTTTTAAAAAATATAATAAAAAGAAGCATTTGTAAGAACTTAAATAGCTAATCTAAAACTTTTACAGAAAAATGCCTAAAATATAAAAGAAAGTACTGATTAAATACTTTAATGTAAGCCATATAAAATTATTCGGTAAGGGTTTTATAGTTGCTTAATCATTAAGATTTTTATAACCGCTTTTTTTTAAAAAACTGTTTATATCTTTGTCTCTAGGACCTGTTAGCATAAAAAAAAAAACACGGGCTCATTTTTGTTATCAAAGAATCATATCCTGCAGTTTTAGCCAAATCTATTTCCCAATGCTCTCCTTATTAGTAGCGTCAAAAAATCTCCTAATAAAATATTATAAAAGCTCGCGCAGTCCTGATTAGAGTCAAGACAAATTTTAATAAAAAATATAAGCCAAACTTACCAAAATATTAATTACAATGCAAAATATGAGTATTGTTTTTAATTTTTAAAAACAATACATCGCCTCAGTTAGCTTTCTAAAAAAAGGTCATTATAAAGTCTGATTTGTACCAAAATTTAGTTTTTAATTTGAAAAAAATTCTCAATATTCAGTTTTGAGTTGAGTTAAGGTAAATATAAAAACATAAAATTCTCATCAGAAGTGAGTAGTAAAAGTTAAGTACAGAAATTTCGTTCAAATTAGCAACAAAAAATTCACGAAAATTTAGTGAAAAATATTTATATATATTCGCAACAATAATCAAAGTTATAGCTTATTAAATTCACAGATTACAAAACTTCTTTTTATACCACTCTAACCTCAAAATCAGAACTTCAATATGATTATTCGGCTCTCGTGGTATAAAGTATTATTTGAAACTGGTGTGTAACGTGATTTTTACCTTCCACACCCGTTTCGAAAAGTAAAATGAACTTGGAATAAAATACTTTTAATATTTTTTCCGCTTTCTGTTATTTTACAACTAAACGTGTTTTTTAATTTTTGTCCAAAAGCTCTTTCTGAATAAAATGTTTTCGCATTGATAACTATGATACGAATGAATTCATCCATATTTTTTAATAAATACCGAATTATTTGTTAAAAAGTATTTTTAAAACAACGAAGGTTTAAAAAATATAATATTATTTTATATCACAACAATTTTTTTATTTTATGTGATGAAACGTATTACAGCTTTACCCTGTTGAAAAAAACCATATGGTTTAACCATGTGGTCATCATGTCCATGTGGTCATTTATGAAAAATTACTTTTGCCTCGCAAATTCAGAGGGCGATAAGTTCTTTACTTTCGCCAAATTTAATTTCTCTAAAATTAAGAGGACGAAAAGTACTTTACTCCCAAGAGTCAAATTTCTCTTAAATGAAGGGGGAGCTGTGTACTTTTCTCCCGCAAATTCAGAGAGCGAAAAGTTCTTCATTCCCGCCAAATTTAATTTCTTTAAAAATAAACGGGCGTAAAGTACTTTACTCCCGCAAGTCGAATTACTCTGAAATGAAGGGGGAGCTGTGTACTTTTCTCCCGCAAATTCAGAGGGCAAAACGTTCTTTACTCCCGCCACATTTAATTTTTCTAGAAATAAACGGGCGAAAAGTACGTTACTCCCGCAAGTCAAATTACTTTTAAATGAAGGGGAGCTGTGTACTTTCTTCCCGCAAATTCAGAGGGCGAAAAGTTCTTCACTCCCGCCAAATTTTATTTCTTTAAAAATAAACGGGCGTAAAGTACTTTTATTCCGTAAATTAAATTTTTCTTAAATTTAGCCAGAAAAAAAAATTTTCTTCTCGTAAATAAGAGGGCGAAAAGTTCTTTATTCCCGCGTCATTTAATTTTTCTAAAAATAAGAGGTCGAAAAGTACTTTACTCCTGCAAGTCAAATTACTCTGAAATGGAGGGGGAGCTGTGTACTTTTCTCCCGCAAATTCAGAGGGCAAAACGTTCTTTACTCCCGCCACATTTCATTTTTCTAGAAATAAACGGGCGAAAAGTACGTTACTCCCGCAAGTCAAATTACTTTTAAATGAAGGGGAGCTGTGTACTTTCTTCCCGCAAATTCAGAGGGCGAAAAGTTCTTCACTCCCGCCAAATTTTATTTCTTTAAAAATAAACGGGCGTAAAGTACTTTTATTCCGTAAATTAAATTTTTCTTAAGGGGAATCCTCATACCGACATGGGGTTCTACCTTATCTACATTTAAATTATGAATTTTAATAAAAATTTAACTATTCATGACTGAAATTTGTAGGAGAGGCACATTCTTAACATGCCAAAGAATTTATTGCAACGTTAAAAGACAATATAAAGGTAAAAATAAAGGCGAAAACTGCTTAATACGATTAACTTTTCAATGTAGTTATGAATAATCGTATTATGCAGTTTTTCTCTTGATTTTCACTTATATTCTGTCTTTTGACGTTGCAATAAATTCTTTAGAATGTTAAGAATATGCCTCTTCTATGAATTTCAGTCAAAAATAGTTGAATTTTTATTAAAATGCATAATTCAAATGTAGATAAGGTAGATCTCTGTGCCGGTATGAGGACACCCCTTAAATTTAGCGAGAAAAAAAAATTTTCTTCTCGTAAATAAGAGGGCGAAAAGTTCTTTATTCCCGCGTCATTTAATTTTTCTAAAAATAAGAGGGCGAAAAGTACTTTACTCTTGCAAGTCAAATTACTCTGAAATGGAGGGGGAGCTGTGTACTTTTCTCCCGCAAATTCAGAGGGCAAAACGTTCTTTACTCCCGCCACATTTCATTTTTCTAGAAATAAACGGGCGAAAAGTACGTTACTCCCGCAAGTCAAATTACTTTTAAATGAAGGGGAGCTGTGTACTTTCTTCCCGCAAATTCAGAGGGCGAAAAGTTCTTTACTGCCGCCAAATTTTATTTCTTTAAAAATAAACGGGCGTAAAGTACTTTTATTCCGTAAATTAAATTTTTCTTAAATTTAGCGAGAAAAAAAAATTTTCTTCTCGTAAACAAGAGGGCAAAAAGTTCTTTATTCCCGCTAAATTTTATTTCTTTAAAAATAAGAAGGCGAAAAGTACTTTACTCCCGCAAGTTAAATTACTCTGAAATGAAGGGGGAGCTGTGTACTTTTCTCCCGCAAATTCAGAGGGCAAAAAGTTCTTTACTCCCGCCACATTTAATTTTTCTAAAAAAAGCCGGTGAAAAGTACGTTACTCCCGTAAGTCAAATTTTTCATTAATGAAGAGGAGCGTACTTTTCTCCCGCTTATTTTTAAAGAAATTAAATTTAGCGTGAGTATAGAACTTTTCGCCCTCTGAATTTGCGGGTGAAAAGTACACAGCTCCCTCTTCATTTAAGAGTAATTGGACTTGCGGGAGTAAAGTACTTTTCGCCCCCTTAATTTTAGAGAAATTAAAATTGGCGAAAGTAAAGAACTTTTCACCCTCTGAATTTGCAGGAGAAAAATACTTTGCTCTGGCTTAATTTAAGAGAAATTTAATTTGCAAGAGAAAAGTACTTTTCGCCCGCTAATTTTTAGAAAAATTAAATTTGGCGAGAGTAAAGACCTTTTCGCCCTCTGAATTTGCGGGAGATAAGTACACAGCTCCCCCTTCATTTCAGAGTAATTTGAATTGCGGGAGTAATTACTTTACGCCCGCTTATTTTTAGAGAAATGAAATATGGCGGGAGTGAAGAACTTTTCGCCCTCTGAATTTGCAGGAGAAAAGTACACAGCTCCCCCTTCATTTCAGAGTAATTTGACTTCCGGGAGTAATTACTTTACGCCCGATTATTTTTAGAGAAATGAAATTTAGCGGGAGTGAAGAACTTTTCGCCCTCTGAATTTGCGGGAGAAAAGTACACAGCTCCCTCTTCATTTAAGAGTAATTGGACTTGCGGGAGTAAAGTACTTTTCGCCCCCTTAATTTTAGAGAAATTAAAATTGGCGAAAGTAAAGAACTTTTCACCCTCTGAATTTGCAGGAGAAAAATACTTTGCTCTGGCTTAATTTAAGAGAAATTTAATTTGCAAGAGAAAAGTACTTTTCGCCCGCTAATTTTTAGAAAAATTAAATTTGGCGAGAGTAAAGACCTTTTCGCCCTCTGAATTTGCGGGAGATAAGTACACAGCTCCCCCTTCATTTCAGAGTAATTTGAATTGCGGGAGTAATTACTTTACGCCCGCTTATTTTTAGAGAAATGAAATTTGGCGGGAGTGAAGAACTTTTCGCCCTCTGAATTTGCAGGAGAAAAGTACACAGCTCCCCCTTCATTTCAGAGTAATTTGACTTCCGGGAGTAATTACTTTACGCCCGATTATTTTTAGAGAAATGAAATTTAGCGGGAGTGAAGAACTTTTCGCCCTCTGAATTTGCGGGAGAAAAGTACACAGCTCCCCTTCATTTCAGAGTAATTTGACTTGCGGGAGTAACGTACTTTTGCCCGCTTATTTTTAAAAAAATTAAATGTACGGGGAGTAAAGAACTTTTTGCCCTCTGAATTTGCAGGAGAAAAGTACACAGCTTCCCCTTCATTCCAGAGTACTTTGACTTGCGTGAGTAAAGTACTTTTCGCCCTCTTATTTTTAGAGAAATCAAATTTGGCGGGAATACAGAACTTTTCGCCCTCTTATTTACGAGAAAAAATTTTTTTTTTTTGCTAAATTTAAGAAAAATTTAATTTACGGAATAAAAGTACTTTACGCTCGCTTATTTTTAAAGAAATTAAATTTAGCGGGAGTAAAAACTTTTCGCTCTCTGAATTTACGAGAGAAAAGTACACAGCTTCCCCTTTACTTAAGAGTAATTTGACTTGCGGCAGTAACCTACTTTTCGCCCGTTTATTTTTAGAAAAATTAAATGTGGCGGGAGTAAAGAACTTTCTGCCCTCTGAATTTGCGGGAGAAAAGTACACAGCTCCCTCTTCATTTCAGAGTAATTTGACTTGAGGGAGTAAAGTACTTTTCGCCTTCTTATTTTTAGAGAAATTAAATTTGGCGGGAGTAAAGAACTTTTCGCCCACTAAATTTGCGGGAGAAAAGTACACAGCTCTTCCTTCATTTCAGAGTAATTTGACTTGCGGGAGTAACGTACTTTTTGCCCGCTTATTTTTAAAAAATTAAATGTAGCGAGAGTAAAGATCTTTTCGCCCTCTGAATTTGCAGGAGAAAAGTACACAGCTCCGCCTTCATTCCAGAGTAATTTGACTTGCGGGAGTAAAGTACTTTTCGCCCTCTTATTTTTAGAGAAACCAAATTTGGCGGGAATAAAGAACTTTTCGCCCTCTTATTTACGAGAAAAAAATTTTTTCTTTTTGCTAAATTTAAGAAAAATTTAATTCACGGAATAAAAGTACTTTACGCCCGCTTATTTTTAAAGAAATTTGGCGGGAGTAAAGAACTTTTCGCCCTCTGAATTTACGAAAGAAAAATACTTTCCTCCCGCTTAATCTAGGAGAAATTCAATTTGCGGGGGAAAAGTACTTTTCGCCCTCTTATTGTTAGAGAAATTAAATTTGGCGGGAATAAAGAACTTTTCGCCCTCTTATTTACGAAAAAAAATTTTTTCTCCTTGCTAAATTTAAGAAAACTTTAATTTACGGAATAAAAGTACTTTACGCCCACTTATTTTTAAAGAAATTAAATTTGGCGGGAGTAAAGAACTTTTCGCCTTCTGAATTTGCGGGAGAAAAGTACACAGCTCTCCCTTCATTTATGAGTAATTTGACTTGCGGGAGTAATTACTTTACGCCCGCTTATTGTTAGAGAAATGAAATTTGGCGAGAGTAAAGAACTTTTCGCCCTCTGAATTAGCGGGAGAAAAGTAAACAGCTCCCCCTTCATTTAAGAGAAATTTGACTTGCGGGAGTAAAGTACTTTTCGCCCCCTTAATTTTAGAGAAATTAAATTGGGCGAAAGTAAAGAACTTTTCACCCTCTGAATTTGCGAGACAAAAGTAATTTTTCATAAATGACTACATGGTCATGATGACCACATGATAAAACCATATGGTTTTTTTCAACAGGGTAGACTTAAAGGAAATAATTTGGAATTGAATTTTCGGTAAGCAATTGTATTTATATAAAAACAATGAAACAATTGAGTTTTGAAATTGCTGTGGTTTAACATGTATGTAAAATGAATTTAATATAAGCGCAAAGTTCAATTACATGTTATCAAGATTAAGTCACAAACATTAAAACCGTCCATTTTCGCCGTAGCAAAACAGTGTGTAGTATGACATATTACCATGAATAATCAAACTAAAATTAATTTTATAAAATATAATATCATATACTTCATGATTTATGCTAAAAAGTGGTTTTGATTTCAATATCTAAGTTTAAATCTTACACCTACAGTAATTGAGTTTAAGATTTGTATGCCAGATAAATTTAAAACTCTTGTTCTTTATTTGTGAAAAATGTGATGCCAAGATTCTTTGAACGGAGTAATAGAAAATGAATGTTCAACTCTTACAATCGCGCATTTATTCATTTAAATAAATAACTTTTTGTTAAAAAAATAATGGTAAAATTGTCATGGGAGTAATCAGACGAATCGAAAACCACTGAGCAAATAATTTCATTAAAACATATTGAAAATATTGAAACAATTCATAAGAAAAATAACTAATAAACACCTTTTCATTATATTTTATTAATTAACTATTTGTTAAGATATTAAAATAATCAAGTTTTTAATAAGGTACAAATTGTAATATTGCATATCAAGTTGTGCTAGTATTCGTTAGTGTTTCGCGAATCGTGTTACTTTTCGTCCGAGTCTAATGTGTCGTGCTTTTTTTCGTTGGAGCTCCATGAGTCGTGCTACTTTTCGTTGGAACTTAGCGAACCGTGCTTTTTTTCGTCGGAGCTCCATGAACTATGCTAGTTTTCGTTAAAATCGTCGAACCGTGCTTCTTTTCGTCGGAGTTCAGCGAATAGTGCTAGTTTTCGTCTTAATTAAGTGAGTCGTGCTAGTTTTCGTCTAATGCAATGAGTGGTGTTAGTCTTCGTTTGATACTGCGAATGGTGCTAGTTTTCGTCAAACCCTGTGAACCGTGCTTTTTTTCGTACGGGGCGTCGATATATAAGCATATATAACCATATATACATAACCATATAAAAGAAACATTCATTCGTATTTAAACTTTGGGATGCAGATTTTTTGTTCTGATGTATTTCTTGAACCCATAAGCTTTTATGACCCCATGATCCCATAACCTCATTACTTACGACCATTACATAAATATCGAGGACAAAAAGCATTTATTCGTATTTGAAATTTGAGATGCAGATTTTTGGTTCTGGTGTGTTTCTTGAACTCATAAATTATGACCTTATGACCTTATAGTCCCATAACTTTATTACTTTAAACCACATTGCCCCATCACTCAAATATCAGGAAAAAAATCATTTATTCGTATTCAAATTTTGAAGGTCGGCTTTTTCTTGTGTTTGCATCTAGGGCACCTCCACGTGGTTGACGGTGGGCAACGGAGTTGTTCCGTGATCCGGCAGAGACCCTAGATAATGGCGTTTATGCCGTCATGGCAAACACAAGAAAAAATTTTACGATGCAGGGAGTCGGATCCCCAGTATCGGCGGCTAGTACGGGTGAGAAAGCGGGCCCGCGGGCGTCGTCATCATATGACCGCAGCTTTGTAGAGGTGGGTACTTTGGCCTCTACGAAGTATAAAGTGACAAGACAGAAAAACACCCATAAATCAGCTAGTGCACATGTTCATGAAGATCCTAGCAAACCAGATACATTCTGTTATGTTTGTGGTGAGTATCAAGTACCGAAGAATCGAAGAGCAATTAGTGAAGCTGTTGCTGATGCATACAAATACTGATTCGCAGATGAAATAAAAAATCAGGAAACAAATTGGGTACCCCACACAATTTGCGGAACTTGTCATAAAATGTTGACAACATGCCATAAGAAAAAAGATCGTTTGTGCTTGAAATAAACACCTGTTACGTGGGTGTTCCAAAATTACAGAGTAATTGTTATTTTTGCACGACAAATACTTTTGGTTATAATATCAAAAACCGAAGAAACATTCAGTATCCCATCGTAACGAGTGTCACACAAGCTGTTATGGTTGCAACCGAATCAGGTATCTCAAAAAGCCATCATGAAGAAGAAACTAGTATGATAGATGATGTTACTATGGAAATCGAAGAAGAGAAAGAAATGCAGATGAGTGAAGAAGTAACAGATGACAGTGAGAGTGAGGCTGAAAGTGATAGTTCCAGTGAATGTGAGTATGATACAAAAGAAAAGTTATCACAAATGTTTAGCCAAGATGAATTGAGTGATTTAGGTAGAGAACTTGGCTTATCGAAAGAGGCACATAAACTTTTGGCATCAAGGATAAAGCAGAAAAATGTGCTAGAAAGAGGTACGAAAATCACTGTGTACAGGAACAGAGAGCAAAAATTACGACAGTTTTTCACTAAAGATGAAGTACACGAGCTAGTATACTGTAATGATGTTGCTGGACTTATTAACAGTTTAAAAGATGACGCTTACAAACCAGAGCAATGGCGACTGTTTATTGACTCTTCTGTTCGTAGTTTAAAAGCCATTCCACTACACAACACTAACGTTCTAGCTCCCATACCAATTGCTCACTCGACTGCCTTGAAGGAATCATATGAAAATATGAAAATTGTTTTGGAAAAAATAAAATATTCAAATCATCAGTGTCAGATATGTGGAGATCTTAAGATGATAGGTATTTTACTTGGTATGCAAAGTGGAAACGTTAAATTTCCGTGCTTCTTGTGTCTATTTGACAGCAGGGATCGCCAAAATCATTATAAAAGAAAGAAATGGACAGAACGAACTTCTTTACTGCCAGGATCTACAAACATCATTAAACCACCACTTGTCAATGACTCAAAAATTTTGATCCCTCCGCTTCACATTAAACTTGGCTTGATGAAACAATTTGTAAGAAGTCTGGACAAAGATGGCAATTGTTTCAAATATATGGCAAAGAAGATACCCAAACTCAGTGTTGCTAAGTTGGAGGCAGGAATCTTTGACGGTCCTCAAATTCGAAAACTATCTAAAGAATCTGATTTTACAAAGCAGATGACGAATACAGAAAAAGCAGCATGGATTAGCTTTCGTGAAGTCTCACAAAATTTTCTAGGAAATAATAGAAGTTCAAATTATAAAGAAATGGTAAGTAATATGATTTGTAACTATCAAAATTTAGGATGCAATATGAGCATTAAACTTCATTTTCTAGATTCGCATATTGATTACTTTCCAGATAAACTTGGAGACTTTAGTGAGGAGCAAAGGGAAAGATGTCATCAAGACCTGAAAGATATGGAAAAACGTTACCAGGGAACGTAGGGCGTCAATATGATGGCTGACTTTTGTTGGAACTTGAAAAGAGATACGAAACATAACAACGAAAAACGTAAGCGGAAATCACTACGTCGATCTTTCGAAAGCAAGCAAGTACGTTATCATAAAAGAGTGAAAGTCGATGAACAAGGTATATATTCTATATTTTTGGTGGTGTGTAAGATACGTGAGAGGCAAGGGGACTCACGTTAATAAAGCACCCCAAATCGTGACAGGCAAGGGGACTCGCGTTAATAAAGCACCCCAAAGGGAACAAAAACCTACTACGTCCACGTCGTTGTTCCTGGGATTTACTGAATGTAGGTTATGGCAGTGTAATTAGAATACATCGCTATTTACGAAGCATGAGATATATTTTACATCAATGATTTGGAATTCGGAGCTAGCAGGGCTTATTGTTATAGAGTCGTACGTTAGAAGTTGAAGTATGCATGCTCAAACAAATACATGCTCAGGTTTACATACCTACATATTAAAGAAAAACACGACTTACAAAATTTGCATTCTAGAGTTTACATACAAATAGAAGCTTTTTCTTTTGAATATTTAGGCTATGGGGCTATATGGTTGTGAGTAATCAGGCCATGTGATTATGGGGTCATAAAAGCTTATGAGCTAGAAATACATTAGAATAAAAAATCGGCATCCCCAAGTTTAAGTACGAATGAATGAAATATAACTTACGCAATTCAGGAAGGCCTAAACCACAAGCAAACTCGTCCTACGAAACCAAGGGTATCCGAAACCTCAAGCAGGCCCACTCCACGTGACTAATAATAATAGCCATAGACCTTAAGATAACCAACATATTGCAAACCAAGGTGCCCTAAACCCGAAGCAGGCCTATATCAATAAAGTACCTCCCGAATTTCGGTTGGTTTATTTGCGGCACCCTCGGTTATTTGTGGTTGAGGGAGGAGGCCTGCTTAAGGTTTAGGGCACTTTTGGTTATGTGGGGTTGAGTGTTTTGTGCCTGGTGAATCAAGTGATTTCAGCAATTCAAGTGATTTGAATCCGGCGAACTTTTAGATGATGCTTTCAAGAGCACTGCATAACCCCATAGTATAGGGTTATAGAGTTATCGTTTGAGGTTTCATGGTTGTATAGTTAAGAAGTTTTTTGATAATTTGGATTATGCTGACGTAGTGTTATAGATTTATGAGGTTTGTTTTAAGTCTGTAAACCAAATTTGTTGATTTTTTCAATTTTCGGGTTATTTTTTGAGGTTAAAAAAAAACGCGACGTGATAGGGTTATTCTGACCTCGGATTCGGTTTCAGCGGGGTTGATTACATATAGTAAGAGTGGTCTGGGTTGTTGGGTTAGTTTTTTTTTGTGGAGCTGTGTCATTTAATAATTTAATAAATGTTAATGATAAATAAGTTGATTATACATTTCTTATAATGTATTTTTTAAAAAAAAGTATTATATAAATATTGTTACGTGGGATTTAATCGATACGCACTCCTATGGGGAGTGTGAGGATGCAAATAAATTAACGAGAGAATTAATATAAAGTTGACTGATATTTATTATAAAGCAAATACAGTGAGAGAGAGACTAGATACGACTTTGTTCTAGCGCATCCAGCGATGGTCTGACGCTCGTCGTCGTCTAAAACGACGATGTAAGTTGCCCGCGACGAAGTGCCGAATCAGCACTTCACGCATCGTGCGACTCTTGGTCCGGAAACTCGGAGTCGCATTTCTCTGAGTTTCTACCTTATTTTATGTTTTATACTATAATATACGTACAATATAATGTACGTAGCACGTTCGAGGCCGCGAGGCTTCGGCCCCCGAAGCTAAGAACGGACATCTGAATACAATAATAAAAAATTTAATAAAATTAAGTCCCTAAGTGTAGTTGGTACTTTTTGTGTACCTACACGATCCGATGCCCGCCCTATCTTACAAAAATTTCTAGCTCTTTCTATTTGTTTTGTGTGGTGTTGTGTCGTTTGCGTGCTAATTTATTCTACTGCTTATTTTTAAATACTTTTTTTTCATTTTAATTACGACTTTATGTACTCTCTCTCTCTCTAATTTTTCTTTCAAAAAAATATGTGACATTTATAATAAAACATTTTACAAAATTGTACAAAAATTAAAATGAATTTTGAATTATTAAATAATATAGCTTTGAATACAAAATTCATTATCTTTATTCTAATGTTAAGAGGCCGTATAGCTCTGTCCTTGTCTAATCTAAATTTTCGTTATTATTAATAAATTAAATATTGTTATACAAAAGTAAGGGCATAGCCCAATAGATTTTAGGACGAGCAAACGATTCTCTTCTATGAAAAAAAATAAAATTTTTATTAGTTTCCGAGTGAGGTCTGAAACAGAAAAACAGTTCAATTGTTTTTCCGTTTCAGACCTCACTTAGAAATGAATGAAAATTTTATATTGTTTCATAGAATAGGTCCGTTTGCTCGTCCTGAAATCTATTGGGCTATGCCCTTATTTTTGTACAACAATATTTAATTTATTAATAATATCGAAAATTGAGATTAGACAAGGACAGAGCTATACGGTCTTCTCTTAAAAGATGTTTCTTCTGAAGATACACGTGCGCATCATGTTGTACTCTTGATAAGATAAGAAGCCTTCCACATCACGAAATGCATTCTTCTCCGGATGATATTTAATTTTATTCTAAAGTGATTTAAAGAACCTTCTATTTGTTTTTGTGTGGGTTTGAAGCGGGATTCAAACGTAGATTCAAACTCCTTTTTTTGTTGAACTTTTATGATAAAATTTGTACATGATTTTTCAGTAATTGTATGATTTATCTGAAACAAAAACTAACTTATTAGTAGAAAAGGGTCGCCCCTCTATTTCTAACTGTTTAACCGTCATTTATCTATTTACTTTTTGATTCCTCCTTCCTTATGAAATACTTCTTTTTTTATTAAATTGATCACTAATTAATATTCTATTATGTATCCTCAAAGCTGCGTCTTACAAAAAAATTTATTTATTAACTCTATGTGTTCTCTTTGACGCTTTTGTTAATTTTTTTTTCATTGTTAACATTATCGTTTAAGAAGCGCTGCGTCAACTAGAATATGGCCACGGTTTCGACTATGATTGGTTTGATAATCGCCTTTTTTTTAAAATTTTACTTTGCTTCCAGTATTTTCTATGTGTTCTTATTTTAATTTTATAAGCAATGTTATTCAACTCAAAAAAACTCATTGGATTTTCATTTTACTTCTTTTTTTGAACAAATTTATACGGTGGGTTTTTGGGATATGTTCGGTTGTTAAGGTGATATATTTTTTTCAGATCTTAGTCCTTTAGCTGAGTTCTTAATGATTTATAATTATTATTATTATTCAACTTCTTTTACCAAGAAGTTTGATAACACATGCCTATAATAGTTCACTGTATTTAACAGTCTTTTTTTGCTTTTTTTTTCTTAATTTTTATTTTTAATTTTTTTTTGCATGTTTTATTTGATTAAACTATTGAATGACATGTTGCTTTATTTATAACATAGAGAAGATTATCTTCTCGCTATAGTTTTTATGTACATTTTATTTATTCTTTTTTTTTGAACTCATGCATGTTATTACCTTTTTTTTTTATTCATTGGACTTTTATTTTCCGTAAGGAGTAAGGGGTAAATGGATACTCATAGGGAATCTTAGGCGAGATCCTGCATTTCTTTTATAGTTGTTATTATTATTTGAGTTGCCTAACTTTTGCTAATTTTACAATTATGTTAATAATAAAGATATTTTTATCACAATCATCCTCAAAAACAATTAGCTAATCTATTATTTTTATTTATTAGTAAAAACCTTTCTTTTCTTTTGCGGCCAATTCTTTTGACACTTTGCTGTACAACTGAATCTTATATACTAATTATTTTTCTTATTTATTTTTTTTTGCTTTTATTCAAAAGATATTTGATTCTTTTTTTTCATTTATACAATATTTTGTTGAAAAGTCGCGCCTTCAAGGATATCTTATTATTCTCATTTCTTAATTTCAACCATTATTATTAATTTTCATTTTTTATATATTTTCTATTTTTCTTCTATAAAATAAGCAGTGATCATATGTCGTTCTTTCTTTTTCCTAGTCCAAAGGCCGCGGAAAAAGAAAAAAAATAAAGCTTTTTGCTATATCTTAATAATTTTAACTGTAATCATTCAAAAGGAAAGAGGTTTTATGTTATAATAGTTACTCGTTTGCTTTTATCTGTTGATTCTATTCGCGTATTTAGCATTATATTATGTTTCGCGTGGTTTATTTTTTCGATCTCAAAAGGTCCTCCGTATTGAACATTGTGCTTCCCTTTTCGCTCTTGCTTTAATAAATATACGCTTTCTCCTTTTCGAAAATTTTTGGTATTTAATTTAACATAATTCTGCAATGGTTCCGAGGACTCGTTATCTAGTAGCTTCCAAGGTGGTTTCTCGTGCGGCGGTCTTGGATTCTTTACAAGGCAACGCTCAAGTGCATCACTTATCTCATGTGATTGACCCTTTTCTCCTTGCGCCAGTACGTCTGTTGTAGGTATAATAGGAGTACCTGGCTTATTGATATTATTATCCCGTTGGTCATTGCCGTTTTCGCTCGACGCTGTACTTCCTTCGTTTTCTTTATTATTTTGATGTCCTTTTACTATATTATTTTTCCTTGTATAAAGGTACGGCGTAAAATGCCTTCCTTTTAAATGTAAATTAATAAAATCGTTCGAATTGTTTGCTTTGAAATGACAATATAGCGTTTCATCATAATCTGTTATAAAATGCACGGCATTGTTTTGATTAAATTCACAAGAAAATATAAATACGCAATCTACATCTGCGTGTCTGGTGCGTGACGTTAAGATAGCTTCTGCCGTTTGTGGATCTCCGCATGCGCCTAATGATATTGCGTCTAATAATATGTCTCTTACTTCATTTGCGGATATTCCTAAATTACATACTTTTATTACTGAATGAAAAAAACAATCCAACTAGTGTTGTGCACATTCATCACTTGCATCATATACCTCAAATACACCTGCACTATCATTAAAAGAATTACTCCAACTTATTGGTCCATTTTCGTCATCGTTTTGTACTGTTTCTATTATATTCATATGCTCATTTTCTTCGTCAGTTTTTTCTTCTTCTTCTCCGGTCTTGCGACTCAGTCTTATTTAAATTATTTTTATCTAGTTCTACGTCACTCTCATTCTCTTCCTGCCCCATGCTTTCGTCTTGCGACTCAGATTCACTGACGTCATGCTTATCTCTCTCGCTTTCACTCTCACTTATAATTTCTATCTCTTCATTTTTACTTGTTTCTTGTACCTCAAACTCGTCCTCGAAATATGAGTTTTTGTCTGTTTCACTGCCAATAATTTCGACTTCAGAACTTATTCTTAATGATTTTTTCTCTTTATCTTTTTCTGAGCTTATGTTTGGTACTAATTTGTAGTATTCTCTTGGCATTGGAGGTCGAACTTTTTCTCGCTCATTAAAATCTGTTTGATTTATTATTTCTTGAGGTACATTACCTGTTAGCGCTTCTGCTACTTCTCCTGGTGTTTCTTCCCATATATTTATTTGTACACCTACTCTACCATTTATCTCTTGTTCTTGCACATCAACTAAAAATCGAGCACGCATTTTTGTTATCATTTCTGGAATCAGATTTAATATACTTCCTCGGCTACTTCCTTTACTTTGCGAAGTGTGTTGTGAATCATTCTTCTGATTTTCTTGCTTATCTGCTAATTGATACATTTCTGCACGTGGTAATTCAGGATTTTCTTTGCCGTCTGCAATTACCGGATTTCTAGACAATGCATCAGCTGCATTATTTTTCCTTCCTGGTCTATACACTACATCGAACGTATATCCTCGTAAAGCTGCTTTTAATCTGTTAAATCTTAAATCGGGCTTTGTACTTGTATGGAAATGCTTTAACGGTTCATGATCTGTGACTACTGTGAATTTTGTACCGTATAAATACAGCCTAAATTGTTCTTTTCCGAAAACTACTGCCAACAATTCTTTGTCATATACAGTATATCTGAGTTCGCTTCTTTTTAAACATCGTGAGGCATATACACAAAGTCGATCTTCGCCGATTTTTCCTTGACTCAATATTGCGCCTATTGCATAATCAGATGCATCTGTTGTTACTAGAAATGGCTTGCTTATGTTAGGCGCGGCCAACACAGGCTCTTCGCATAGCTTCTCACGTAACGTGTCAAATGCTATTTGATGTTCTTCTAGCCACATAAATTTCTCTTTCTTTGAACTTAATTTATGTAACGGTCTTGCTATGCTTGCAAAATCTTTTATGAATCGACGATAATAGCCAACAAAGCCTAAAAATTGTTTTACTTTCTTTTTATTTGTTGGTATAGGATAATCACGCACTGCTTCTATCTTTTTAGCATCCGTTTTCATTTGCCCTTTTCCTACTATATGTCCTAATACCTTCGCCTCGCATCTTAAAAATTGACATTTCTTTGGTTCTATTGTTAGATTAGCTTTCTCAATGCGATTTAAAAATCTTTTAAAACGAAGAGCGTGCTATTCTAAATTTTCGGCGTGTATAATCACGACATCTAAATAAATCTCAAGCTCTGTACCTTGCAAGCCCTGCAAAGCTAGAGTTATAGCCCTACTAAAGGTCATAGGTGCTTCACATAACCCCATAGCCATGCGTTTGTATTGATATGCACCCGATGGCCCTGAAAACGCAGTTTTATGTACGTTTTTTGAATTAATCTTTACCTGATAATAGCCGTCTTTAAGGTCTACGGCGGTGATATAATTTGCTGATGCTAAATTTTCTAAGATGTCACAAGTTAACGGCAGTGGATAGCAACTTCCCACAGTGATTTAGTTGGCGAAAATCTGTCACCAAACGCCAGCGTTTCCTGCCCTGAGGATCAGGTTTCTTGTTAACTATCCATGCTGGGCAACTATAACTCGACATAGATGGTTCTATAATATCTTTTTTCAGTAACTTCTCTATTTCTTGCTGCATAACATTTTTTAATGCTATCGGGTAACGGTACGGTTTCACACGAACTGGCTCTTCATGTGTCGTTTCTATTCTGTGTGTTAAAATATTTGTTGCTGGCAATAATTCATTATCTAACCTGAAGACAAAGGGATTCTCGGATATCAAGCTTTGAATATGCTCTTTTTCTTCTTTATTTAATTCTTCCAAGTCTAACACTTCCATTATTTTTTTAACTCTTTCTTCCCGGTTGAAAAAAAACACATAGTTTTATTAGATGATTTTATCATATGGTTTTATTATGTGGTTTTATCATATGGTTTCATTACATGTTTTTTGGTTTCAATTTATCATATGATGAAAGTATATGATAAAATCATATAATATAACCCTATGATGAAATCGTACAGTGAAACTATATGGTAAAGACAGAATAAAACCATACACACGGAGAGAAAAAGCAGTTAATAGCTACTCAAAAAATTTGGAATCATTACTAACTTTGTTCGATAATAATTAAAGGAATGGGAATAAATACTAATCTATATTTTTGCGCCACACAACAAAAGTAAGGTTACGATTTTACAAATGATCTGAGAAAACTAAGGACTGAGGGGATATTTAAGTAACGATATGTATGTATGTATCGCGACGATAGTTGTCGGCAAGAGAATAAAAAGTCTGCGCGCGCATAGAATTCGCATAATACATAGATGTGTATCACTACTTGAATAGCCCCTCTGATTACTAAAGAGTTAGGTAGCTAGTCATAAAAAGTTAAATGAAGAGTCAAACTGAGAATTATTGTCTGTAGTTTGCCTATAGGCAAACGTCGACTGCAGACAATAATTCTCAGTTTGACTCTTCATTTAACTTTTTATGACTAGCTATCTTTTTATGACTAACTTTTTAGTAATCAGTCCTTAGTTTTCTCAGATCATTTGTAAAATCGTAACCTTACTTTTATCGCGTGGCGCTAAATTATAGATTTGTATTTATTCCTTTACCTTTAATTATTGCCGAACAAAGTTAGTAATGATTCCAAATTTTTTAAGTAGCTGTTAACTGTTTCTTCTCTCCGTGAATATGGTTTTATTTTGTCTTCACCATATAGTTTCACTATACGATTTCATCATAGGGTTATATTATATGATTTTATCATATACTTTCATCATATGATAAATTGAAACCAAAAAACATGTAATAAAACCATATGATAAAACCACATAATAAAACCATATGATAAAATCATGTAATAAAACTATGTGTTTATTTTCAACCGGGTTTTATTTCACAAGGAGTTTTATTTGCCATGCATCTGTCTACATATTTTATTTCAGCATTAGCACTTTCTTTCTCTGAATTCTGTTGCGCGTACTCCGACATTGCGCGTCTAATTTTTTTGCAATCGGAAACTTCGTTTCCTTCGTGGTTGCCGTCCTCACCGGAATTATCATCCGTATTTCCATTGTTATAATTATTATTAGGATTATTTCTGCTATAATTATTATTATCAAAATTCCTATTGTAATTATTATTACTGAAATTACTTCTATTATAATTGTTTCGCGTACCGTTCGTATAATTTTTTTTATCGTTTGACTCTTTTCTTTTACTATTATTAACGTTTTGTGAATTATTTTTATTTTGTGCATGAATAATACCATTTTCGGCATCATTTCTTTGTATTTGACTCTCTGCCGTCGCGTGCCCCATCTTATCGCATTAAGCGCATTGTATTTTATCATATTTCTTCTTAATGTACGCGCCTTCTTTATGGCCTTCTTTGTCACAATACACTGATAGACCTTTAAGAGACAGGCAATATTACCAGATTCATGCGTCGTTATTTCGTCTAAGAGTGACGCTGTTTTTCATAAGAAAGAATACAATCGGCTTAAGCACAAGGCGACTCTATGGAAGTAAACGGCTCTCTTAGCTGTAAGAGCGCATAGATCTTATATTCAAAGAAGCAGATCTTGTTAATACTGACTGACCAAAATCGAAAAAAGTAATCTGATAAATTGCGGCGCTCGTTCGTAAGAGCTGTGAGCTCTTGCGTAGGAGCTATGAGTTCTTAAAGAAAGAGCTCGCGCATCTTAAGCTAAGGTAGCCTACAAATTGCATTTAAGGCCGCAGCAATTATATGAAAGAGAGCATCGTTCTTAAAGGTCTATCAGTGTAGCTACATTTAACTGCACTTGTATCTGTTTCTATTTTCACAGGCGTAGCTTGCATTGATTTATTTGTGCTTCATGCACTTTATTTGTGCCTAATGCCTGATGTTGATTTTGCGTTAATAATTAATTATATATTAAATTAATTATATATTAAAAATAATTAATAATCATTTTGTCATTATTTTTATTTTATACAATTATTAAAAATTTTGTAAATTCAAATACAAGATTTATATTCATTTTGCTAATTAATAAATATTTATATTTTTGATATAAGTTAGAATCGTTTGTATAATGATTGTTACATAAATATATTGTTTTTGATTCCATAAAATTTTGCCGAAAAATATTTATTAAATATTTCTTGAAACCTTTCGTAAAATATTTCTGTAATATTTATTTATTCAATATTACGATAAAAACTTTTCAATGGGTATCTTGTAAATATTTTTAAAATATATTATGAAATGTTTTGTTGCAATATTTCTAATATATTTCAAGAAACATTTCATTAAATATTTTTGAATGATTTCGTGAAATTTAATTATGAATTTTGTAAAATTTAATTGCAAAATCTATTAAATAATTTGAAAACTTTACATGATATCTTTTTTGAAACATTACATATAAAGTTTTCATTTGTTATAATTTATGTCAAATAGACAAAAAAGCAAGGAAAAAAATTTAAAACATGTTTTTCTGCTATATAGTAGCATTACTAATATGCAATGTATTTCTATATTTACATTTCTTAATGTTTTTATCTGTATATATAGATAAACATAAAATGTTATAAACATCCATCAAAGTTAAAAATACTTTTACATAAGCGTTTTTTCTTTATTGATAATATGCATGTTAAAAAAACGTTGCTAAGTGCTTTAGTGCAATGCTTTATCATAGAGCATATTAAGTTTGAAGAATTTTAATTTTATTTTTTGAAATGTGATTTTAATGTAAATATTCTTTAACTGCATCAAAGAATGACTTAAGATCTAAGGAAATTATATATTTGAAAAAAGTATATGTTTTTTACAATTCTTTTTAAAAACTTTAAAAAGACAACAAAATGAATTGATTAAAACAAACATTTAGCTATATATTCATTTTTCTATTCTACCGCCTATTCTACTGTTTTTTCTCTCCATGTGACCATAAAGGGAAAAAAATCCGTGGAATGGAAAAAAGATGCTTGCGTATTAGGTCGCGAAAACATAAACATAATCTCTTCAAAATTCTAGCTCATACAGAGCGATTTTCTACAATTTGTTTTAAAATGAATGAAGCAGATTTGTATTTATAATTGAATTATCTTTGTTTATTTACTTTGTATCGCAACCTGCTTTTCCATTCTACAGTGGAATAAAGAATAGAATTCTATTCTTCGCATGAAACTTGCCGGATAACGCTGATTGGTTGTTTCTATTACGCATCCTCTATTCGGCAGTCTCTTTCTACTCATGTGACTGCACCCTTACATATTTCTTTTCTTTAGGGTAAATCGTATAAACGATGACATGTATTGAATTTTATGTTTAATTACAACAGTGAGCATCCATCTTTCTCAAAATTCATACTTAACCTAAATTATATCACAAATAAATTTTATACATTTTAAAATTTATTTATTTAATTTTATAATTTTAAAATCGTAAATCATTATTGTAATTAGAAAACAAATAAAAGATTTAACAATTTTAGTAAAGTTCTTTAGAATTACTTGTCAATGTAAATGCCAAACCTACACTGAAAAGACATTGGTGCTCTCCCCGCCACACTGGTATATCCGTAACGGCGCTCCCTCTTTCAATCCATTACGGAGTAAGACCGGCGCTCGAGTGGTCCCGTTTTGTAGCAGCTCCTAATAAGCCGTGTGATAGACGCGGTAACTAGCGCCGCAAGAGGTCGTTTGCGGCGCTCTCAAGGCGCGGGCCGGCGCCGCTACGGTCCCGATTTCACAAACTATACAGGCTGTAGGATTCGGCGTAACTACGGTCAGGTGGGTGACTGTAGCGGTCCCTACGTCTTTTCAGTGTAGTAAGATAATTTTTGCAAAAAAATTATTCAATATTAGAAGATGATTTAAGAAGTTTGAGCTAAGTTTAATAATTTCTTTTATAAAATTGTAGGAGTATTTGAAGACTGCACAAAAATTAAAATAATGATATTGTGTTTAAATACCGAAAAAAGTAGAATTAAATAAGTTTCTTGTATCCAATTCCGTTAAAACATTGTCAGTTCGCGAAAAATTGCATAAAATTGATGGTAACAATGTAAATTTGAAATATATTTTTATATAAGATTTCTATAAAAATATTTTTTTTTACTAAGTTTTTCATATTTCTTTTTTATTTGTAAAAGTTAAGATGATTGAACAAAATGTCTTCCTCGAATATAATCTGTAAAAATTTATATTGATCAAGTTTTAACAGAAATAGGAATTTCAAATATATAATTTTTAATTAATTTCATCGATAAAAATACTTCAAAAATATAATTGGATAGGTGGTTATCTGTTTTTATAAAAATATATATCAACAGGCAATATGACATAATATAAAAGTTTTATAATCAATTACTAATAATTGAATAATAGTGTTTTTTTAAGAATTTAAAATCTAGTACAAAGTATTGATATTGTTAGATGAGATCAAAGAAAATATATATTTTAAAAGAATGATAAATATTTTAAAAAGATGTAAAGTAGAATTATCAGAAGATTGGAATCAAATTACAGATGTAAGATGCATAAAAATATATTTCAAATTTTTAAGAAATATAATTATTTGGAAATAAAATTCATATAGTTTTCTTAGGTCTGAAGACAGTCTTCGATGCATTACACATTTAAAAAAATAAAATAAATTAAAATATTAAACAATGTAAACTAATTAACTGCTTTTATTTTAAAAAAAAATGAAAATATATAAGATGTGATGTGGTTTTTAATGTAATAAAGCATATAATATAGATCTGTACGCTTCAGCGACAATAATAAATGAATTTGTAAGCTTTTTTTAGCAATAACAAACAATATATTTGTAGGCTTATATGAAGTTTTTTCAGCGACAACAAACAATAAATCTGTATGCTTTTTATAAGCTTTTTTAGCGACAACAAATGATAAATCTGTACGCTTTTATAAGCTTTTTTTTAGCGACAACAAATAATAGATCTGTACGCTTCAGCGACAATAAGAAATGAATTTGTAAGCTTTTAAAGCTTTTAATACAGCCATATATTTTTATGCTGGTCTCAAGCCCAGAAATCTTTTATGAAGATAAATATGTAAATATCTTATTTTTAGTTTTAAAAAAAAAATGTTTTATTTAAATTTAAGTGTTAATAAAGTACCTATGGATATTAAGCTAAAATCATTTTGAAATTTATAATTTACTTTTATAATAAGTACATTTTTTCAATAATAAAAATAAAGATACAATATATAGAAATAAAAATATTATATATTTATCTGAATAAAGGAAATACAGAGAGGAAGCTTTGTATTATCAATGAGTTATGTTTGCAATTATATTAATGAAATATTAATAATAATAATTTTTTTTATTTATTATTGAAATTCAATATTAGAATATAAATTAAATGCAGTGAAAAAACTTTATATTATTAATTAGTTACAGTTACTAATTATAATAATATTCAATTACTTATAATTGTTATTATAATTGTGACGTGGTTCGTCCCAATAAAATTTTTTTTTAACAATTAAAAATTTTTACTACTACGCACGCATACTCAAACACACCATCGGTGCACTCACCGACCCGGGCGCATCTTTAATAAATTAAATAAAGTTATTAAGGGGACGCTGTATCTCTCTATCCTTTTCTAATTGAAAAATGTAAATTTTTGGGAAAACTAGTTATTATTGATAGAAATTAAGGGTTGTCCGCAACTTCTATAGTGAAAAACAATATTTTGTCTGATGAGAGCAAATTAATTTTGTTGCTCTTTTTTCAAGTAAAGTTTGACATACTTACAAAATCCTAAATTAAGCTAGAAAATACGTTATTCAAGTATGTCAAACTTTACTTAAAAAAAAAGCAATAAAATTAATTTGCTCTCATCAGACAAAATATTGTTTTTCACTATAGAAGTTGCGGACAGCCCTTAATTTCTATCAATAATAACTAGTTTTCCCAAAAATTTACATTTTTTAATTAGAAAAGGATAGAGAGATCCAGCGTCCTCTTAATAAAGAGATTTTTTTTTTGTTTGTTTAAAATTCCCGGCACACGAGGAAAACGACGTGCAACAGCCATTACGCACACATTCGCAGACCATGTGTGTGAGCTATAATACTGCTAACGTAGACCGTAGGTAAAGTAAAGATGTAGAAAGAGAGGGAGACTCAAGAGACAAAAAGAAGAAAAGAGATAGGAAGATCAGCATGCCAGAAGAATAAATTAGAATTGATGGCGCGCTCTTCTCGCGCACAGAAAAGGAGAGAGGCAAGATATAATAGAGAGAGATGAGAAGAACGTAGATAGGGGATGTCACCAGTTCTTTCTCTTTGCTTAAAGAGGCACGCGGTAGACATACATATCTATCTATATAGTATATCTATATATATAAGGCCTTTACATGTCTGCACTCTCTCTCTCAAAATTTATATATACGAGAGAGATAAAAGAAGAAGCGAAGAAAGAGCATACAAAGAGACTTGAATCTCTCTTATTAAAGGTGGCGCGCGCATGTCAAAGACTTGCGTTCGAAGACTAGAAACGAGATCAACTAATGAAAAAACAAGAAATTATAAGAATAATTATTGATTGGATAAGAAGGACATAGAAGAAGACAGAAGATAGTAAAGGAGAAGGAAGAGGACTTGAGACGAAGGAAGCGGCCATCGTGCAGTTCACTCGGTTGCTATCCTCGTGCCGCGTCGGAGCTTTTAATTCGCTTATAGGATATTCCAGTCTTGAGATATTTTGTGAGTTGTCTTGGAGCCGTACAGAGACCTGGAACGTGCTGAGAGAATAGCAGAGTCGACTGTGACGATAGAGATTTCCAGAGGGAGATTTCATCGACCTGATTCCTTTGCGGTTCCTCGCAGCCGGCGTCGACTAGTTGACCAGACACAGCGAGAGAGAGAGAGAGAGAGAGAGAGAGAGAGAGAGAGAGAGCCAGTCTAACCGCCATTGCCGATATCGTCGACCAGCTTCCCTTCGTCTCGTCAACGACTTCTACAACGGTGAGTAGACTGTAGTCCGAATTAATAACGATTATATTGTAAATTAACGGCTCTCGCCGATCAAAAGTGTAAATTCAGTGCGGGCGTATAAAATAAAATTAAAGTGATTGTGACAACGTTGAATAGTAAAATTAGAAAAATTAATTGTTGCGAGGCTTAGTTATAAATTCGTAAAATTTGATTGTAAAAGTTTAATTTGTAGACCTATAAAGTGAAATTAAAAATTGACCACGTGTTCAACGATTATGTTGACCGGTTAAATTCTCTTTTAATTTAATTATATTAAAGAAATTTTCACTATAAGTTTTCTTTTGATTGACCGGGAAATAAAATTTTGAGATCGGTGGACATAGTAGTGCGTGTTACGTAACACATTTCATGACGCGGGCCTTAGCGGCCATCTTGTAAATTAGATTCTCTTGTAACTAGTCTGCGTTGACTAGCAATTTACGATAAATTGAGAATTAAATTTTCAGATCGTCAGAAATCATAATTAAATATTTTTTTTTACAAGGATATAATAAATTTCGAGAGTGCGGGAGTGAAAAATCGACCACGTGTCTAACGGTTTCGTTGACCTGAAATCTAAATTAATTACAATAGTAAATCGAATGAAACTATAAATAATTATCTTTCTGATTGTGCTTTTTTTTCTTGACCGGTAATTAAAGCCAATAAATCGATTGACACGTAAGATTAGAGTGATTAGTGTGAGAGAGAGAAAGAGAGAGATAAGTGCGCGGGCTCTTGGCAGCCATATTGTCGAAAAAAGAGCGAGGTCGCTTACGCCGACCATACCGTGAAATTCAATTTTTGGTTACTACTATTCGAATAATAGACTATCATCTCAGTAAAAGTGTTACATCATAAAATAATAAAATTTAACTTTATTAAATTTTCATTGACCGGAATGTATGGGTTATGAGTGTGCGCGAATGATTTCATAGATTAAATGAATAGACCAAGTGTTCATAGAATAAATTACAAATTTACGTTTTATTTTCTTTTGTTATAAATTAAACTGAAGTTCTAAATTAAAGTGTTGAGATTTAAACCAGTAAAATTTATTTATTTTTTTTCGTGTGTGTATACCTCTCCAACATTCAGCTCAATAAATTTGACACCAGGGGTCGCTCACCTCCCAATCCAAGATAGCCCGAGATTCATGCTGCCGACGAGTTAGCCGGAGATCTGTCTGGCGCTCTCCAATAAATTAAAGATTCTTTTCTTTTCGACAGACCGAATTTTGCATGCGGGACGGGCAACGTTATATTAAATTAATTAATAATTTGTTTATTGAAAATTTAATTATAGCTAAATTCTCACATCGCATAATAATAGAATATTATTAACAATAAGAATATTTTTTTATTACTAATTACTAAAACATAATATCATAGTGAGGGGGAGGGCATAATGAGGGGGGGGGGGGGATATTGAGAAGGGTTGAGGGGGGGCTATTAAAATTATGGGGGGGGGGGGCGAGGAGGGGCCTCAGTTACGTTAATTTTCTTAGAAATGGCCATTTATAAGAGGAATTACAACGTAATTTGAGGGAAGGCTGTACCGACAGACATTTGAAGGGGGGCTGAGGGGGGGGGGTCGGTTAAATCTTGTCTTACGACTATATATATGTATGAAATATTTCACGTCAATTCACACGATCAAAAATTGAAAATCGATCTCAGTCTGGAAATATGTTTAATTTCATAGCTAAAAACATACAAAATTTTTTAAATGTGTAGAATAAATGGTTCAAAAGTTAGAAATCATGGAATAATGAGAATTTTTCAAATTTTTGGTCAATGAATTCCTTGATTAATTTTTTCCGCGATAACGATCAACTTTTGGTAAAAATATGAAAAATACTTTTTGGTGGAAATAACATGTAGAGTATATTTGGATTCTCTCTAATTATAATATGCTGTTTTTTCAGCTCAACAAATTTTCGAATTAGATTCAATATGTTCCGATTATATTTTTTAATGATTTAAAAGGAAAATACTATTTGGTTGTTCTTTGGAAAGTTATGCAATAAATGTGCATTTTTAAAAATTGGTTGTTGTATATGACAGTGTAGGTGTAAATATGTTTATACACACGTATAGGTATAGACTCTGAATTTCAAAAAATCTAAAATAAATAAATATACAAATAGAAATTGTAAGCAAAATTTTTTATTATAAATGAACTTTATTAATATTAAAGAATTTACTCATTCATATTCAATGAATTTTCTTGTGTGAAAATGACAAAAGATTACAGCAATTAATTAATAAAATAATAACAATCAATGAATTTATAGTTCAGGATTCATTAGAAATATATCTTCATCATCTTCAAATTCATCGCAACTGATATCCATGTCTTCGCTGAAATATAAAATTAAAAAAAATATTAAAATATGGATTAAAAATCATGAAAAATTATAGCTTATGCTTTTCTATTTATAAAATATTAACTTACTTATTTATGATGTAGTGCTTCATATCTTTAGTAACTGGAAATACTTCTCGCTTTTTCAATCTCCTGCTGATACTTATGAGGGAGATTTTTGCATCAGTATGATTCAAAGCTCGATTAAATACATCTTTCAGATGATTTTTCCTGCTACTTTGTCGAGCATGTAGATCATGTTTCGCCTGTAGTGTTTGTGTCAAGATTCTAAGCAATACTCCGCATAATAAATTTGTGGCATTGGAAATCTTTGGGCAACATCACACCCGTGGGCCAAGATCTTGTGTAATGTTATAATTATGTAATGGATATAATTCGCAGTACAGATCGTGAGTTTCTGAGCAAATCAATTTTAATCACATTATGTTCACTGCTGCCTTAGTTCGGAACAAGATAACAATAGTCACCATATTCTTAACTAGTTTTAAGTCTAAATCTAAAATATGAGCGAGCTTTTCAGGATTCTTTAAACAAATTCTAGCTACATTGCCAGTATCAGTGGTACCATGGCCTTGTAACACTTTATCAGCCCATACTCCAAAACCCTTATGCAGTCGATCTTGAATATCCTTTTGTCTGGTTTCCATATCTTCTACAAATGAAAAGGTAACATTTTATTGTTATATGTGATTTTCATATATATTTTAAATGTTATAACAAAAAATTTCAAATAATTTGTATGCTATGAGTCGAGTTGAGTTTTAAGGGGCTTACAATCAATGAATATGAAAAGTTTTTAAATTTTTTTTTTTTAATATTTCAATAATAAATTATCAGGATTCTTTTGAACGTTGTAAAAAATGAAATTATACTATGAAAATGAAATATTATATTCTTTTTTATATTACTTACTTTCAACAGTGACTGATATCTCCCATTTCTTATAGGGTAGCTTGTAGGATAGATGCGAGAGATGCTCAAATGTTTTAATAAAAAAATGCAGGGTACTAAGTCCATACTGCATATTTTCTTCTATGAGCATGAATGAATCGCATGGTCTGTTAAAGTGCAAATAATGCGTAAAATAGATTGGACACTTAGAAGTACATTTGTTACTAACTATTCCATTTAAGCATTTTCCATCTAATAATATAATAGAAACATTAAACGTTACTCTGACTGATTTCCCATTAGACAGTTTGAATCGATAAGGTCGAAGGTCTTTTATTTCCTGTTTCAATCTATGAAATTCGTTTTAAATAAATTCTACATCTTCCTTTTCGAGTGCGATTCTAATTAATCTACAGATGATAATTCTTTGTGGGGTTGGATTGACCCATGAAAATTCAGATTTCTCGCTATGGAGCTTGATTATTGATGCACTTGAAAAAATAAAGATAAGTTTATTCTGTCTGTAATGTTTTCTTTATTCTCAAATTTCTGATGCGGATTATTGTGACCTAAAGAATTATCACATCCAGTAGTGATTAATAATTCAAGATTCAATAAATCTTGATCACTCCATTCACTTGCTACAGCTTGACATCTTTCTGTAGATTTATTTAGCAAATTCTGTAATTACACGCACACTTCGATTTCATCACTTCTGAACAATGGTATTTGGCAATCTGCTATAGCATTATTGAATGTTTTATAACAAGGATATATTGGACAGTTTCGGTTTCTTGCATCTTCTGCTAAATTACACAGGCCCACAAAATGAAAAAAAATGTCTGAACTTTTGACCGGACATACATATTCCCATGTATTTTTCGACGCTGAATCCGAATCTGTAATAAAAATATAGGGTTTTCCTACCTTTTCTCAGAGTTTTATTGAAAAAACCTCATTTTTTACGGTTTTTTTGCGGTTTTTCGAGTCTAGAAAAAACAAATCATGAGATACGGTTAATTGGACTTCAAAATCGAATTCTACGGGAAAAAATACACGGGAAACCATACCTTCAAATTTTTTTAACGCGATTCTAGTCCTCTGTATGGGGCTGAAAAGATGAGGAAATCGGTAAAAGTCGAAATTTTGCCTAAAATGGATTTAAACAATATTAAAATTTAATCATGCGTCTTTTGAAGAGTCGATAAACATTGGAAATACTATCCTGGGGTTTTTCAGATTGCTGATCATGAATTTGAAGTCAGATTGTGTAAAAACTACTTCTAGAGGGCGGTGACAAGAACTGTATATAGTAAATTTATCGATTTTTTAAAAATTTTACGTCTGAAATACTAATTTTAGAGTCTTTCACAGCATTGACTGTAAATTCAAGATATTAACTTAGCCTATTGTGTACGTTAAACTTAACATTTTGTCTATGTTTGTCTCTCTCTCTCTCTCTCTCTCTCTCTCTCTCTCTCTCTTCCGATGTTTTTTTTAAATTGGCTTACGCTTACGTACACGTTTCTCTTCGAATGACCGATGTAGTGGATTTCTGACACGTTTTTGTCCTTTTTCGCAGCTGTTTCTCTTTTTATCATCCAGCAGTAATCTGCTAACATGTTGATACTCCAGTTTCCTTGAAATCTACGTTCAAACTCCTTTAAATCTTGGTGAAATCGTTCACCATGCTCTTCACTAAAGTCTCCGTTATTTTCAGGAAACTGATCAACGTGTGAATCAAGAAAATGAAGTTTTAAGTTCATTAGACAACCCAATTTTTCAAAATTACGTACCATTCTTTTCACAATAGCTTTATAATTCGTGTCTTTGGCATTACCCAAAAATTTCGTCGATACCTCTTTAAAACTTAACCATGCTGCCTTTTCAACATCAGTCATGCTTTGTTCAAAGTTTTCGTCTCTAAATAAAGTTCGGATTTCAGGACCATCAAAAATACCTTCATTTAATTTAGCATCAGATTTATGGGGAAATACTTTGCTTATATATTGGAAGCATTGACCGTCCTTGTCCAAAGCTTTAACTAATTGCTTTATCAATCCAAGCTTTATATGCAGAGGCGGTATCAAAATTTTCGAAGGATTAACGAGTGGATCTTTTATAACATTCTGTTTTCCAGGTTCAAACGATTCTCTTGATGGCCAAATTTTCTTTTTATAGTGTTTTTCTCTATCTCTGCTATCAAACATGCATAAATAACATGGGTACTTCGTAAATCCAGATTGTTGTCCAAGTATCATAGATAAAATCTTTAAATCGCCACATATTTGCCATTTATGTTCTCTATATTTTATTTTCGTTAAAAGTAGTTCAAGATTGGAATACTCTTCTTTAAGTACTGTTGAATGTGCTAATGGTATAGGAGAATATTTATTTGTGATATTGAGGAGTACTGCTTTAAGGCTGCGCTTTGATGAATCAATGAATAGTCACCAATTTTCAGGTTTGTATATGTTGGGTTTCAATTCATCAATAAGACCTTTCACGTCCGTGCAATAAACCATATTAGAATCATTCTTGAAATAATTTCTAAAGCGCTCTTCTCGATTACGATATGCACATACTTTAGTACCCTTTGTCAACATATTTCGTCTCTTAAACTCTGAAGCCATAAACTCTGATTGTTCCTTAGATAAACCACTCTTTCTAAATAAATCGTTCAGACTTTTTTGATCAAACTTTTCAACAGTTCGTTCTTCACCCTTAGGAATATACTCTTCATCACTATCCAGAGAATGTTCTTCAGGTGAACTTAGATCTTCTTCATTTGGTGTGTTTGTGTCAGAGACAATTTGATCTGTCAATTTTTTATTTACACTTATTCTGTTGTAAAACTGGGTACTGTTGTTTAGAAATGAATTCGGTTTCATTTTAAAGCTCCGTTCAGTTAATCACTGTTGTACACTGTCATTGATCTTAAAGCATTGTTTATAAACGAATGGGACTTATGATCTTTTTCCAAAGCTATATATATATATATATATATATATATATATATATATATATCAGTACTCTATAAGGGTACCTAAAAAAAACCTTCTGCTGCGAAGTATTGGTCACGATGACAACTGCCCTGAAAATGGGATGTGTAGAATGATTCGCTGTACTCAATACTTTGCAGTAACGAACCCAGCGAAGGCGCGCTGTCCTGCAGGGGAGCACTAGGATGTGAGAATGATGCCGTAGTGTGTCCGACGACGAGTTGACATTGTCCTCGTCAAAGTCGGAAAGCTCTCATACTTAGGCCTGGGGAGGTATGAGAGTTATCACCCCTAGGACGGCGGACTCACCTGCGATCGGAACAGGATTCCTAGTGTGTGGGGTTTAATTCAACAATATGGCTAATTCAAATTTTCAACCTTTTTTAAACTGCGCTGGTACATCCAATAACAGTTTTAACCATACGTGTAATGGATCTCAAGATAATTTCTGTTATGTATGTTCAGAATATATTGGACAACGAAACAAAAGAAAAATCACAGATAATATTAATTTTATCTATCAAAAATGTTTTGATATTGAGATTTCTCGACAGGATAAAATTTGGGTTCCTCATTATATATGTGCTTCATGTTATGCCATGATGAATCGATACAACACCAGTCAGGCTAGGTCCAAATTAAAATTTACTATACCTACAAAGTGGAAGGAACCAAAAGATGAAAATGATTGCTATTTTTGTTTAACAAAGATACAAGGTTTAGACAAGATACAGAAAAAAGGAATAGTATATCCTAATACTTCTTGTATAGAATTTCCATCCAAGAATTTTATAGATATTTTTGAAAATAAAGATTCGAGAGATAGTTTTACAACAGGCTTAGGGAATCTAAATGTAGATGAAAACTCGACAGATGAAACAACTGAAAATCTGATTGCCGCAGACGGAAGCTCATCAAATGAAGAAGATCTAAGTTCACCTGAAGAACATTCTCTGGATAGTGATGAAGAGTATATTCCTAAGGGTGAAGAACGAACTGTTGAAAAGTTTGATCAAAAAAGTCTGAACGATTTATTTAGAAAGAGTGGTTTATCTAAGGAACAATCAGAGTTTATGGCTTCAGAGTTTAAGAGACGAAATATGTTGACAAAGGGTACTAAAGTATGTGCATATCGTAATCGAGAAGAGATCTTTAGAAATTATTTCAAGAATGATTCTAATATGGTTTATTGCACGGACGTGAAAGGTCTTATTGATGAATTGAAACCCAACATATACAAACCTGAAAATTGGCGACTATTCATTGATTCATCAAAGCGCAGCCTTAAAGCAGTACTCCTCAATATCACAAATAAATATTCTCCTATACCATTAGCACATTCAACAGTACTTAAAGAAGAGTATTCCAATCTTGAACTACTTTTAACGAAAATAAAATATAGAGAACATAAATGGCAAATATGTGGCGATTTAAAGATTTTATCTATGATACTTGGACAACAATCTGGATTTACGAAGTACCCATGTTATTTATGCATGTTTGATAGCAGAGATAGAGAAAAACACTATAAAAAGAAAATTTGGCCATCAAGAGAATCGTTTGAACCTGGAAAACAGAATGTTATAAAAGATCCACTCGTTAATCCTTCGAAAATTTTGATACCGCCTCTGCATATAAAGCTTGGATTGATAAAGCAATTAGTTAAAGCTTTGGACAAGGACGGTCAATGCTTCCAATATATAAGCAAAGTATTTCCCCATAAATCTGATGCTAAATTAAATGAAGGTATTTTTGATGGTCCTGAAATCCGAACTTTATTTAGAGACGAAAACTTTGAACAAAGCATGACTGATGTTGAAAAGGCAGCATGGTTAAGTTTTAAAGAGGTATCGACGAAATTTTTGGGTAATGCCAAAGACACGAATTATAAAGCTATTGTGAAAAGAATGGTACGTAATTTTGAAAAATTGGGTTGTCTAATGAACTTAAAACTTCATTTTCTTGATTCACACGTTGATCAGTTTCCTGAAAATAACGGAGACTTTAGTGAAGAGCATGGTGAACGATTTCACCAAGATTTAAAGGAGTTTGAACGTAGATTTCAAGGAAACTGGGGTATCAACATGTTAGCAGATTACTGCTGGATGATAAAAAGAGAAACAGCTGCGAAAAAGGACAAAAACGTGTCAGAAATCCACTACATCGGTCATTCGAAGAGAAACGTGTACGTAAGCGTAAGCCAATTTAAAAAAAACATCGGAAGAGAGAGAGAGAGAGAGAGAGAGAGAGAGAGAGAGACAAACATAGACAAAATGTTAAGTTTAACGTACACAATAGGCTAAGTTAATATCTTGAATTTACAGTCAATGCTGTGAAAGACTCTAAAATTAGTATTTCAGACGTAAAATTTTTAAAAAATCGATAAATTTACTATATACAGTTCTTGTCACCGCCCTCTAGAAGTAGTTTTTACACAATCTGACTTCAAATTCATGATCAGCAATCTGAAAAACCCCCAGGATAGTATTTCCAATGTTTATCGACTCTTCAAAAGACGCATGATTAAATTTTAATATTGTTTAAATCCATTTTAGGCAAAATTTCGACTTTTACCGATTTCCTCATCTTTTCAGCCCCATACAGAGGACTAGAATCGCGTTAAAAAAATTTGAAGGTATGGTTTCCCGTGTATTTTTTCCCGTAGAATTCGATTTTGAAGTCCAATTAACCGTATCTCATGATTTGTTTTTTCTAGACTCGAAAAACCGCAAAAAAACCGTAAAAAATGAGGTTTTTTCAATAAAACTCTGAGAAAAGGTAGGAAAACCCTATATTTTTATTACAGATTCGGATTCAGCGTCGAAAAATACATGGGAATATGTATGTCCGGTCAAAAGTTCAGACATTTTTTTTCATTTTGTGGGCCTGTGTTATTATACATTTTTACACTCATATTATTTTCCAAAAAATAAGAAAGAGCAGATTCCTAAGTATGACTTAAAGGTTGAGATTTATCATTCTGCAAATTTTCACTTATTATTGGAACCGATTGATTTTTGTTTTTATTCATAACATTGCCACCCATTTCAATGACATCCATATTATCTTCAGCAAAGTTAACAATTTCGTGTGCTTTACTTTGTACGTTTATAAGCTTGTTCATTTTCAACCTTTCGTTCGCCCAGCTTCAGATCAAACCCGAAGTATTTTCTTAGAGTGACCACGACCGCGAGGTCTTTTATTTGATTGTTTCTACTCATATTAGATGAGGAAACGCACAAAACTTCTCAATATATAATCTTCCAATATAATAGAAAAATTAAACAAGATTTATATATTTTTAAAAAATTGTTGAAAAAAATAAAAATTTATTTAATAATAACATGGAAAAAAATTTGTAGTTAAGAAAAATTTATTTTTTAGTTCACTTATAACTTAAGAGTAAGCCGAAGCAGTTCTTATTACAGACCGAGAAGTAAAAATCTTATTTTATCATAAATAAAATAATTATACTGTTTTCAAAAGAAATCGTTATCGAGCACAATTTTTTATACATACATGATTGTATAATAGATGTTTTTTTTTCATAAAATTCATCATATTTTAAACGAAAAATAAGTAATCGTACTTTTTTAATTCTCTTCAATTATTTTCGGCGAGAGCAGTAGAGAAATAAATTTTGTGAATGTATTTAGATTTTCAATGCATTCCATTACGTATAGTAGGAGAAAATCAAACAACGGATTTTCAATTCTCGGTCGGTATTGAATCTGTTCCGGTCTGTTCTCAAGTAATCCTTGAGGTAATTTAAAAAATACTTTTACATAGTAAGCAAAAAATTGTTTTATACGACCAAGAATATATCTTTTCAACCTTACGCGTGCCAAAAAAAATAATTTTCAACGCGATTGGTAACAAAGGAATGTACTAGTATGCAAATAACTTACCATCAAACTATAATTTAGTCAAATCTATAAATCAGGTATATACAAATTTTTTTTCATAAATTCAATACAAACCAAATCATCAATAATTTTCTTCAAATTGAATTTCCTTCACTCATGATCAATTCAGTCTGAGATTTTTCGGAATTTATTTAACAAAAAATTTGAGAAATTCTAATTATTACATTACTCCAAACTTTTGAACTATTTAAACTAAACATCTAAAAAATTTTGTAGGTTTCGGCTAAATATATATACATGTATTGATGTGAAATGTTTGATCTATGTACATTATTCAGTTATATATGAATGTATTGACCTGAAATATTGGATGTACGGCTGATTCAATTCAGATTCATAAAGGCCGTCACGGATTGCATTTTTTTTGTCTGCCAACTATGTGAATATGTTCTAATACTCAAGAAAAGATGTGGAGACTCCAAAATACGGCTTGAAAAAATTTTTTCACGACGCTATAGCCTATTTTGTGTTAAATGTTAAAATGAAAGGTGAATAAATAAAAATCGACCACCGTATTCAAAATGCTCTATCTCCGTCAATTTTTGTCTTTTCAAGACGAATTTTCATTAAAAATGTAAGGAATTTTGTCTAGTTTCGAATACCTTTCCGATTTTTGCGATGCGAATCGATCCCTCCAAGTTATTCATGATAAAACTAGAAAAAAAACGATTTTTTTATGATCCAATCTCGAAAACTATATATTTTCCTATTTTAATTTTTATACTAGCAAAAAATACCTCGCTCCTAACGTCGCTCGGTTGAATTTTCATATATTATCTTATTATGTATAAATTAGCCAATTTTAAAATAAAAAAAAAATAGCTACAACTTATGAATTTTGATATTGTAGTTTTGTACTAAATAAAATTTTTATATTTTTATAAAAAAGATTAATGAAAGTTACAATGTGCATAAAAATTGTTTAATTACAAATTATATCATGATGAATTAAGAATTTGTTCTACTAAATTGCATTAGAATCAATGAAAAAATATAATAGGAATTCATTCTTTTTAATCACGTGTTTCAATCACGAACCATAAAATAATCGTTAACAGTATTTGATGTTTGCTAGAACTAACTGTACGGAGAAAGGAAAGTATTGTTAAAATAGGTTCTAAATCAAATATATCTAATTTATGTACTAAGGTACTTAAAAAAAGAGTGGCGATATAATTTCAATTAGTACTATAGCTTGAATTTTAGGGATCAATGTTAGTACTATTATATTATGAAGTAAGAGCATAAATTTGCGATGCCTAGTGTCTTTTTTTGGTACTAAGACTGATATTTCACCTACTCGATTTAAGGACAATATTTCGCAGAAAATGTAATTATTAATATCTTTTCGGGCGGCATTTCCTGTTACTAAAATTAAAAATTATTAAATATAGAATTATTTACATCATATATAACACTTTAAAATTACTAATAATTATTATTTTAGTTCGTGATATTTAAGGAATAAAACGATACATGTTTATCTTCCACATTCCGTTTTAAAATACCCTGTTAAAAATAATGACGTCTTTCCAGTACGTCTTTGAAAGATGTCTTTGAAGACGTCTTTGAAGACACCTTTGGTCGTGTCTTAGATTGGAACAAAATAAGACGTCATTTTTTCAATGTTCCGGAAATATAGTAACCAAATTACGTCTTTTTTATATGTTAAAATAAGTTTAAATACGTATTTTTCCAATAAATACTCATAATAAAAGACGTTAATTTCCAAAAACAAATTTTTCTTTTTAAACGACTGACGTCTTCCCTGTAGAAAATAATGACGTCTTTCTAAGACGTCTTTGAAAGACATCTGTGAAATAAGACGTCATTGAAGACGTCATTTGAACCAAAAAAGACGTCATTTTTCCAATGTTTAGAAAAGTTATTTAACAAATGACGTCTTTTTATTATTTCAAAGACGTATTTCTTTTAATAAAAATAAAGCCTTTTCTTACGAATTTTTATTAAAAAAATACGTCTTTGGAATTATAAAAAGACGTATTTTTATAAAAAAATACGTCTTTGAAAATATAAAAAGACGTTATCTGTTAAATAGCTTTTCTAAACATTGGAAAAATGACGTATTTTTTGTTCCAATTGATGACACAATCAAGGACGTCTTTCAAAGACGTCATTTTCTCCAAATTTAGGGAAAAAAACGTCATTTTTCATGAATTATGTCAATGAAACATTTTTCATTGACATACATGATAATCATTTTCCATTTAAAGGAAAAATCAAAAACAAGGTAAACCTCGTAGTTTCAACTCTTTGAAAAACGAAGAGCAATTGCGATTAAGCTGAGATCATTCTGGTCTTATATATCTGCGTCTTCGAAATTTGCATCAAGGATCAGAAAATTTGAAAATTGCCACCTAGTAACTTACAGTCGAATTGATGGTTGATGGCTTCAATTTAATTTTAACTCGCCAGGTTGCGATTTTCAAGTTTTGCGATCCCTTATACAAATTTCAAAGACGCAGATATATAAGGCCAGAACGCTCTCAGTTCAATCGCAAATGCTCTTCGTTTTTCGAAAAGTTGAAACTACGAGGTTAACCTCGTTTTTGTTTTTTCCTTCAAATGGAAAATGATTATCATGTAAAGTCATTTTTCAATGACATAATTCATGAAAAATTACGTTATTTTTTCCTAAATTTGGAGAAAATGACGTCTTTGAAGACGTCTTTGGTTGTGCCTTAAATTGGAACAAAAAAGACGTCATTTTTCCAATGTTTAGAAAAGCTAGTTAACAAATAACGTCTTTTTATAATTTCAAAGACGTATTTTATAAATAAAAATTTGCAAGAAAAGACGTCATTTTTATGAAAAAAATACGTCTTTAAAATAATATAAAGATGTCATTTGTTAAATAACTTTTCTAAACATTGGAAAAATGACGTCTTTTTTGGTTACAATCTAAGACACGACCAAAGAAGCCTTCAAAGAAGTCTTCAAAGACATCTTTAAAAGACGTACTGGAAAGACGTCATTATTTTCAACAGGCCAGTTACTTTTGAGTTTTAAATTAATTATTAGTAGTTTAAAATTGATATATATATATTATATGATTTACATTATATTTATCAACTGTTTAAAATTGTTACACAATTTAATGGGTTTTACGTTAATAGGTATTAATTATATTCAAGTTTTTCGCTCCTAACGTCGCTCGGTTGAATTTTCTTTTATTATATTATTATGTATAAATGACTAATTTTAAGTAAATAAGAATTAATTAACTAAAGTTAATTATGAGTACCAAATGAAATTGAAAATAATTTGATGAAACATAATATAAAAATATATGTACACATGTGCTTAAAGTAAAAAAGCGTATAATTTATTCCATCAAGTGACTATTTCTCACTCTACTTCCATAAGAAAAACAAAGATAGTACGATATTTGATATAAATAAACTGAGAACTGAGTACAACTATAATTTCCAGACCTTAATATATGACCATAAATTTGAATTATAAAATTAAATTTTACGTAAAAATTTCTTTAAAAAAATTTTATGTTTGTTTCTAATAAAAATATCTTTACAAATGTATTTTATATATATAAAATACGAAATTTAAATAAAAAAAAAAGATTAAAATACACATTTTTGATTTATTATAAATTTAAATATTTCAGAACAATAGAATCTTTATTTGCAATCACTTAAATATTCTTTTACATCTAATATAAAATTTTAATGAAATACAAATATTACTAAGTGTATGTATCATAAGTAAGGTTTGCGTATCATAAATATTATAATTTTTAGAATTTTTGATATTAATAGATTATTAATTTAAAAAATTAAATATTTTTTCATTGATGACAAGTAACCTTTTAAATATAGTTAAAATAATACTGTAAATATCAATCAAATAACATTTTCATCAAAATAAATTTCAACGCTATAATTATTAAAATAAACATTTTTATTTAACTACAATCTATTGTAATAATTATTTTTTTAATATATATATTAAAAAAACAATAATTTTATTTATGAACAGCTATATAAATATTATATATTTGTAATTGTATGACTAAATTTATTAAATTTAATTTTTATTTATTCATCATCTAGAAAACAAAGTATTTAAATTAGTTTTCATGAAAATATATTATTTAAAAAGTTACTTGTTAACAATTTTTTATAAATAACATACATTTAACCTTAATTACATTTTCATTTGTTCACGTGTTAGTATTTAAATGAATTGTCATGTATATAAAAATTGTTAACAATTAAATATATTAAAATTACATTTTAATATATTAAAATTATATTTACCTTAGTTACATTTTCATTTGTACACGTGTTTGTATTTAAATGAATTGTTATTTATATAAAAATTATTAACAATTAAATATATTAAAATTCATTTCACTGAAGCAATAATATTCTAAATAAGAGATACATATTAATTTTTAAAATACATCAAATTACCTCATTTGAAAAATTATCATTATCTAATATAAAAATATTTTTTTTAATATCGTTTCAACATAAATTTTATGAAATACAATTTTAAAAAATTATTTGTTTGATATTAAATTTTTTTGATAGTCAATTATAAAGATAGGAAAATATATGAAATATGAATAAATTTTTCTGATTATATCTATAATTATGAATTTATATTTATGAACTGTCTGGATAGAAGTAAAGTTTTCCCTAAAAAAATAAACATCTCAAAAGAAAATGTACTTATTATTTGCGAAACACTCATTATAAATGCGGAAAAAAATAATATTCTGTAATATCACTCTAAAATTTGTATTAAATATGATCATTGAAACTACAATTATTTCATTATGTTGAATTTGTTGTCAAAGTTTGATTATATTTCACTATAAGGAGATATAAAAATTAACAATCATATTCAACATTTTTTCCATTCTATTGCTAAATTTCCATAAAAGGAATGTATTAACTTGTAGTATCTACCATGATGATTATTTATTTAAATTTTCAAATTATTCTAATCATTAGTTTTCAAAATATTTAGATTTCTGATTCCAAATAGAAAAATATTAGTAAATAATATTGCAACACAAACTCCTCAATAACTAATGAAAAAATTTATTTAAAAATTTAACTGAATAATCTTCGTGATACATATTATATGTTAATGCATCCCTCAAACTTTTGAAATACAATGGAAATATAGCCAATATTTATCGGCGCAAGTGTACTGTCCATTTCACATCTCCTTAAATAATATATACTTATAAAATTTACATAATAATTTATAAAAACTATTAAAATGATAATCATATATTTAATATTATTTTAAACTATGAATAAAAAGTTTAAAAATTATTATTAAGTGATAACTTATAAATAGTTATATTATTTTATCAAATACATTTCCAACTTGAATACTTATCTTCATGTTAAAACTAAATTTAATTAGCATTCAATTCCACAAGTTATTTAAAAAATTTACCATTATTCAAAGTTATTAAAAAGTTATTTATAAAAAGTGTTCTTATATCAAAATTTCAAAATTCTATTAATTAAATTTTTTATTCAATAACAAAATTATTATATTTGAATAACAATAAAAAAGCGTTAGGCTGGAGATAAATAATGATTGTTTATTATCATTTGAACATTTTTTAAATGTAGATACTGCAAATATCCGTAAATAACTATAAATAAATTGAAGAATACAGTTATTAAAAATAACTCAAAATAATTTTCATTTCAGTTCTTTTTACAACGAACATTTTTAATGATTAAATATATGAATATATATATATATATATATATATATATATATATATATATTCGGGACATTTCACACCAACTGGAAGAGCAGAAAAATAAAAATCTCTGAAAATCTAAGAATGTATTCTTTTTGTTACACAAAAGATGTAAAAAAATTTCCAAGTATTCAGATTAGAAGGATCAAGAGCTATAGATACTTGAAATTTGGAAATTTTTCAAAATTTTAGGAAAAGTCCCAGCTTAATCATTTTTTTCCTGAAAATCCTGATGTTTTAGAGAGAGATTCATGTGAATACTTTTTGTTGTAAATGAAGAGCAGAGTTAACATGATTCTTTACAGATATTAATTTTGAAGTTTTCTATTAGTTATGTTAAGAGGCGGTCGGAACCAAATCGGTGACTTGCGGTATATATCAAGTCAGCATTTTTCGCTTTACGATAATATTTTGTATATTTTTATGGCTTAAACTATTTCAAATCATTCTTTATATACATGACTAGAGGAAATGACTATATTTTTACTATATGAATAAGTAAATAAATTAATATAAGCATTTATTACAAATATCAAACTGACTTGACATATACCGCATGCAAAAAACTGTCGTGTCGATTGTTAGGTGGCATTTTTCGCTTTATAACAATATTCTGTATATTTTTGTGGCTTTAACTATTTTAAATTATTCTTTATATACATGACTAGAGGAAATGACTATATTTTAACCATATTAATAAATGAATAAATTATTATAAGCATTTATTACAAGCACCGAACTAAGTCACCGATTTGGTTCCGACCGCCTCTTAACCGATATTCATATATTAGAATTTAATAATATTTCAAACCTCATTCAACATGCAATTAAATTCACTAATTCAAAGACCACAATATATTAAATCAATACCGATTAATGGAGAATTTATACAGTTATTATTTTTAGGAAATTTGGAATAGGGTCACCGGATTTGTGTGTATTATAATAATAAGGTAATATATATATATATATATGGCAGTTCAAATATTTAATATCTACGAGATGAGCATAAGATTTATATGAACAGATTATTTCCAAACAAATCAGAATTGAGCATAGTATTCAAAACAGTACAATCACAAACAGATAATTATGATTGTGGCGTTTTTACAATTGTTTTTGCCATTGCAATTATTTATAATTTAGGAACATGTTGTTTAAGATATGATGTTTCTCTGATGCAATTACGTTTATCAAGAATTTTTGAAACGCAACAAATAAGGATGTTTTCAGTTTCACAAAATAATATTAATGCAAATATTAATTACGATAATCCACCGGACATGATAAAGAGGAGTTTTTGTCATGAGCAACGTCTAAATTAAATACTATGAAATTTAGATTTTGCCGAGCTGGAACTATTAGAAAAAAACTCACAAATGCATTTATCGGCAGAACAAAAAAAGATCATAGAAATGTATCGTAAACGATAGAATTCGAATCATGAAACAATTTTTATGGAAATTAATAATGACATTTCAGATACAAATTTTTAAAAACCAGATAATGATATAATAGAAATCGATGATATCCGTTTAAATTATAACGATAATAAAATTAGCACAGTTGAAATTAAATTAAATGAAGAAAAAAAAGAATCACAAGATAGATGAAAAAGAAGCTTTATTTATAACAGGACTTAAGAGCATGATGAAGCTGCCCGCCTTCTAATAATATTTCCAATCCTAACTTATGAATAAACGATGCGTTTAATTGAGTTTTTTTGCAACAAAGTAAAAATTTGTAAGATTAAACGCTAGTGCGGACAACTCTAGAAATCCACCAAAATATTATACATATAAAGTTATAATAAAAACTTTTAATATATCGTATTTTATGGTTAGGTTCATCGACTTTGATATCCGATTTCCAATCCAAGTTCATGAAAAAACAACAAGTCCAAATGATTTTTTATTTTAACAAAAATGACTGTATTAATATAGCTTTGGTGCGAACAAGTCATTAGATTTGTTTAATTTATAAATTTAAAAAGATATTGATAAAATAAAAAAAGCAAGACTCAGTTGCTACAGCTCCGACATCCCGTTAATAAGAAAATGGTAACAAAACAATCACATAAATATGAAAAAATTTCAGAAAAAGACATTATTATGAAAATGCAAAAAAAAAGTAATGATAAATTAGAACTAAGACGTGTTCAAGAAACTTTACGGAAAAAAAAGCTTATATGAAAATGAAAAAAGGACAGCCAAATAAATATAAACAGAAATTAGAAAATACTAAGATAACAAAATGGCAATTCAAGGAAAGAATGAGTACTGATAAATTGGAACAAATACGTGCGAAGTAGGCTTTACTCAAGAAAGAAGTTTATATGAGAATTAAAGAAAAACAACCGAAAAAATATGAAGAAAAATTAGAAAATACTAAGATAACAAAATACAAATTCAAGGAAACAATGAGATCTGATAAATTGGAACGAATACGTGCGAATGAGGCTTTACGTGAGAAAGAAGCTTTTATAAAAATTGAAGAAAAACAACCAAATAAATATAAAATAAATTGGAAATATTAAGATATAAAAAATAAAATCATTTGGAAATAGAGATACTAATAAATTGAAAAAATTGCATGAAAAAGAAAAATTACGCAAAAAAGAGACTTATAGAAAAGTTATTAGTGAACAATATAATGAATATGAGAGAATGGTACAAATTAAGAATCAAAAATTGGAAAATGCCGATATTATTAAGAAAGCACAAGTAAAAAATTATCGTTACCAATTAAAAGAATCACGCACAAGGTGTAAACAAATAGAAATTGATGACAATAAACATGTTAATAATGATACTACAATAACTAAACCAATAGATGAAAAAAAGCGAAAACATCAATATGATTCTTATCAATTAAAGATATTATTTATTAAGTGTAAATGATTAAAAATTAAAGACAATAATTATAAGAAAAATTACAATAATAATAATTATAACAACAATCATAATATTGTATTGAACGAAGTTATTGATAAAACAATAAAGGGCAAAGTAGAAGAAAAATTAACGAAATTGAATGGAAAAATAATGACTGAAAAAATTAATTTGAAACTGATTGGTTGTATAGCAAATATATATTTCGATGAAAATCTCATATCTGAAAATAACATTGGTTCCATGACAAATACATGTGTTTATTGTGATGCGAAACATTTTGCTTTAGAATATACTAAAAGTAACGGATGCGAAACATTTTGCTTTAGAATATACTAAAAGTAACGGTTTCTCCAATGGTTGTCATAAAGGTGAAGTAGCATTGTTAGAAAATATTCCTTACCCAGAACAATTAAAGTTTATAGCAACTGAATTGATGGAAGAAATTATTGATTTTCGACGAAATGTTAGGTTGTACAATGATGTTTAAGCATTTGCAAATTTTCGTGCCAATTTTGATACATTGCCGAGTAAAGGACCACAAGTTATTAGAATATGTGGACGAATTTACCATAATGTATATGCGTTACATCCTAATAGAGATAAAGCACGTAAATATGGACAATTATATATTTTAGATAATGAAATGGCAACGATTGAACGGAATAAGTTTCACGAAAATTCAACATTATTAAAACATTTAGATATCTTAATAAGAGACATTAACCCTTATGCTAAAGCCTATAAAATGATGCATAAAGTAGAAGAAGAAGAACTACAATAATGTGCAAAAATCTATTGTCCTTCAAGAACTGTTACTATGTCTATTGTCCGCAATAATAATTTGGATAAAAAAAGATATAATCTACTTACCTATAATGAAGTCGCAATAGTATATGTTGGAGAAGACGATCTTCCTCCTATTGAACGTGATATTGTCATTTACTTCAAGTATGATAAACCAATTAGTATACCGACAATTAGCAAACATACAGATCCTATGACATATCCGCTTATTCATCCTAATAGCGGTGATGGATGGATGCCAAATATGAAGAGTAAATTTGGAAAATCTAATATTTCAAATTTGAAATTTCATAATTATAGATTTAATGTTAGAAATGAATTTAATCCATTACTTAATTTGGGAAAATTATCTCAACAGTTTATTGTTGATGCGTTTGAAAAAGTTGAAACCTCCATATTATATTTCATACGAAAAAACCAAAACGTATAAAGAAGTGATTGTTACAAAGGTGTTGTGGACTATTTACATAACAAAAAAGAATAAGATTCTTCAAAAATTGGAAAAATGGTAATATTACCTTCAAACTTTACAGGAAGTCCACGATTTTTGGAATAAAATTACATTGACCCAATGACACTTGTAAATTATCGTGGTAAACCTGATCTTTTTGTAACTATGACCTGTAACCCACATTGGAAAGAAATAACTGAAAACTTGGAACTTTATGAAAATACAATAGATAGACCGGATATTATAAAAAAAGTATTTCATCAAAAAGTAAAAGAATTAAAAAATTTAGTAATAAAAAAGGGAATATTAGGAAAATATATTACATATAGTTATGTAATTGAATTTCAAAAACGAGGATTACCGCATATGCATTATTAGTAACAACTTACTCTTGGATAAGAATAATAAATTTGGTATTTCCGGAAAAGTTGATAAAATAATAACTGCAGAAATCCCAAATAGAGATATTTATCCAAAATTATATAGTATTGTTAAACAATTTATGATACGCGGTCCCTGTGATATGCAAAATATAAATTGTCCGTGTATGAATAAAAATACGAAACAATGTACTGGAAATTTCCCAAGAAAATTTAATAATTCAACAACATTTACATCCAATGGATATCCACTATACAAACGTAAAAATGATTGCGTCGAAATAATTCTCAAAAATAAATTTACAGAAAGAATTGAAGATAATATATTTGTTGTTGCTTATAATCCTTACTTATTATTAAAATTTAATGCATACATAAACGTAGAAGTTTGTTCCACTGTACACTACATTAAATATTCATTTAAATACTGTTATATAGGTCATGATTGTGCATACATTAAAATACATCAAGTAAGTGTGGATTTGAAATCAGAAAATAAAGACACTTTTTAAAATGACAATCGTGAAAATGTTGAATATGAATATGACAAAACCCAACAATACATTAATACACGATATTTATGTCTACCTCAAGCAATACACAGATTATGAGAATATCCTTTACATGTTATTTCACATACTATAAAACGTCCAAGCGTTCATGAGGAAAATCAACAAAATGTATTTTATAAAGAAGGAAAAGAACAAATGATCATGCAAAAAAATGTACTTTGTAAGTCCAAAAGATAGACAACGTTATTTCATTAGGTTATTACTGTTACATGTTAAAGGAGCCACATCTTTTAAAGCTTTGCGTACTGTTTATGATGTGGTGTACAATTCGTTCTATGAGGCAGCTAAGGCAAAATAATTAATTAATAAAGGTGAAAAATGGGATGGATGTTTGGAAGAAGCATCTTTATGAATTATTTGCTTTCATTTGCGTTTTTTAAAATCTTATAAATGCACGAGATTTATATAAAAAATATAAAGATAAGTTATACCATCCTAAATACGAAAAAAATATAGGTAAAAATCCTGCATTGAATATTATTAAAAATAATTTACAAGTCAATGGATTTTCTTTAAACGATTTTAATTTACCTAACATAAGCACATTTATAGAAGAAGATGATAATCAAACAATTTTAAATCATAATAATAATATTCTTAATGAATGAGAAATAAAAATAAATTTTTTAAATGATAAACAAAGACAAATATTAAACTCTACTATAAAGAGTTTAAGCAACCAAAGTAAAGAAAAATATATTTTTATAGATGAACCAGGTGGAAGTAAAAAAAGTTATTTAATTAACGTTTTAATAGTTTATTTTAAATATCATATTATTCATTATTTATGTGCAGCTTTGACAGCTATAGCAGCGAATACATTAGTCAATGGAAAAACCGTGCATACAACATTTAAACTACCGTTAAGAGGCCGCTGAATTAAATTAATTAATTAATAATGGAATTAACTTTGATGCTTTGTTTTCAAAAAAAGTTTGACATACTTACAAAATCATAAGTAAAGCTAGAGAATTAATTTGTCCTTATCAGAAAGAATATTGTTTTTTACTGTACAAGTTGCGGACAACTATTGATTTCTAGTAACAACTACTAGTTTTTCTAAAAACCAACATTTTTTAATTAGAAAAGGATAGAGAGATACAACGTCCTCTTAAATATAACAGATTGTACAACTTGTAATGTTAAGCCTAATTCTGCAGAAACCAAACAAAGGAAAAACAAATAATTATTTGGGATAAAATATTCATGACTTCAAAATTTGCTTTTGAAGTAGTCGATCGTCTTTTTCAAGATTCATGCGATGTAAACCAACTTTCCGGTGGTAAAACACTAATTGCATCAGAAGATTTCAGGCAAACATTACCAATTGTACGACATAGAAGTCGTATGAATATTATTGAAAATTCAGTTAAATTTAGTTTATTATGGCAGAATTTAGAGCCCAAAATATAAAGTCAAAGTAATTATAAGAATCAAAAAAATATTGGGCTCAAAAAAATATAGAGACCAAAAAAATTTAATAATAAATAAAATATTAGGCCCAAAAAAATGTTTTAAAAAAATATTGGGCTCAAAAAAATTAAGAGCCAAGAATACATAAGAATCAAAAAAATATAAGATTCAAAGAAATATTGGGCCCAAAAAAATATAGAGCTCAAGTAAATATAAGAATCAGAAAAATATAGAGCTCAAGTAAAATAAGATTTAACAGCAGGCCGGAGTAGAACCTGATACCGACCGAGTAGCAATTGAGTTTTTTGTTATTTACTCAACTATTAATCAGTGTATCTTCAGATTAAAGGTTAAGCGCAATAGATATTATTATAATAAACATTTATGCACAAGAAAAAAAAATTCTAATGCTTTGTTTTTGAGAAAAGTAAGGAACGCCGAGGTGAAAGTTTATGTTTATAATATTTTTGCGTTCCTTACTTTTCTCAAAAACAAATTGGTAGATTTTTGTTTTCTTGTGCATACATATTTGTAATAATAATATCTATTGCGCTTAACCTTAAATTTGCAGATACACCGATTAATACTTGAGTAAATAACGAAAATCTCAATTAGACAAGGACAGCGAATCCGGCCTGCTCTTAAAAAAATATTGGGATAAAAAAAACGAATCAGATAAATATTGGGCCCAAAAAAGATAAGATACAAAATACAAAGCCCAAAATATATAGAGACCAAAAAAATATTGAGCACAAAAAAATATAGAACCCTAGAAAATGTAAGACCCAAAAAAAATATGAGGCCCAAAGAAAATAGGATTAAAAAAATGTAGGGCCGGAATAATAGAAGTCCCAGAAAAATAGAGCCAAATAAAATATAGTACCCAAAAAAATTATAAAACCCAAGTAAATATTAATTTCGAAAAAATATTGGGCCCAAAAAAATATTGGTCCCAAAAAAATATAGAGCCCAATAATATATGAGAATCGAAAAAATATTGGGCCCGAAAAATATAGAGCCCAAGAAAATATAAAGTCAAAAACAAATATGGGACCCAAAAAAATATAAAGCCCAAAAAATATAAAGCCCAAAAAAATATAGAGACCAAAAAAATATTCTGCCAAGAAAAATATTGGGCCCAAAAAAATATTAAGCCTAAAAATATAAGGCCCATAAAAATCTAAAGCTAAATAAAATATAGGACCCAAAAAAATTATAGAACCTAAGAAAATATAAATTAAAAAAAAAATATTGGGCCCAAAAAAATATAGGGCGCAAGAAACTATAAGGCCCAAAAAAATATTGGTCCTGAGAAATATAGAGCCCAATAATATATAAGAATCGAAAAAATATTGGGCCCAAAAAATATAGAGCCCAAGAAAATAGAAAGTCAAAAAAAATATAGGGCCCAAAAGAATATATGACCAAAAAAATACAAAGCCCAAAATATATAGAGACCAAAAAAATATTGGGCACAAAAAAATATAGAACTCTAGAAAATGTAAGGCCCAAAAAAAATATGAGGCCCAAAGAAAATAGGATTAAAAAAAATGTAGGGCCCGAAAAATAGAAGTCCCAGAAAAATAGAGCCAAATAAAATATAGTACCCAAAAAAATTATAAAACCCAAGAAAATATTAATTTTGAAAAAATATTGGGCCCAAAAAAATATTGGTCCTAAGAAAATATAGAGCCCAATAATATATGAGAATCGAAAAAATATTGGGCCCGAAAAATATAGAGCCCAAGGAAATATAAAGTCAAAAACAAATATGCGGCCCAAAAAAATATAAGGCTCAAAAAATATAGAGACCAAAAAAATATTATGCCAAGATAAATATTGGGCCAAAAAAAATATTAAGCCTAAAAATATAAGGCCCATAAAAATCTAAAGCTAAATAAAATATAGGACCCAAAAAAATTATAGAACCCAAGAAAATATAAATTAAAAAAAAATATTGGGCCCAAAAAAATATAGGGCGCAAGAAAATATAAGTCCCAAAAAAATATAAAGCCCAAAAAAACATTGGACCCAAAAAATTATTGGGCCCAAAAAGATGCTTATGACTAATGAAGACTAATCATATAGGGCCCAATAAAAAATTGCTACTCTTATTACCAAAAGATTAGACACATTTAACAAATGCGGAGAACCGGAGAAACGGAAAAAAAGTGGTTTCACTTTAATATAATATAAGATAAGATGTTTTTATACGTAAAAAATGCTAACTTTTAGGATAGGTGAGAATATGCTATTTTGCCTTATTTTTTTTAAACAAGTTTTCGAACGTTTTTATACATTTTCCATTTTAAAGCAGTAATACTATGGCATATCGTGCCATTTTTTCAACTACTACGTCTTCTTACGATTCGTTTATGCTTTTATTTATTAATGTAATAAAAATATTAACAAAAATCTTTAAAATAAACCCCCGATCAAGTTTTTGGATCAATTAGAACCAAAGTTATGACGATTTTAAGTTTATAAAAATAGATGAATTAAAAAAATTTTTTTCAATCATAGAGTATTAAAACCTTATACTCTTCCAATAATTATGCTCTCATACTTTTCGTTCACTGTTTCACTTATAAGTATATTATTAGTGTTTGCAAAAACCTTTAGAATGAGCCATTGCTCACCTTTTTTGGTCAATTAGAACAAAACTTATAGCAATTTTAATTTTAAAAATGTTTTCAAAAATAAATAATCATTTAATCAGTTCGAATTTCGCGCCTGCAAGTGAAATTCAGTTTGAAAGTAGTTGGTGCATGCCGCCGCTAAGTAGCAAAGTTGCGTTCCAAGCGTATTCATTAGCAATATAGTCCATTGCTGTAGATAAGAAGAGATCGAATTGAAAAACAAATCGTCTAACTTTTATAATCTTTTTTTTCGCTTAATTAAAAGATTTTGAGTTAATTATAATGGCTTCATCACTGGGCAAGATGAAGTGCAAGGACTTAAAAAAAAGGCACACGAAAGCTATGTACCATTTCTCTAAAAATCTATTCAGAGAATCGGGCAATATAACGGAGTCTTTGCAGCGCGTGTATTCAAAGATTTTGATATCTAGAGAAGATTAAGTTTGCGCTGCATGTTATAAATGATTATCCTTAGAAGAAGTGAAAAATGCTATACCCTCTTCATCTAATTCTAGCAGTCAACAATCTTCAGAAGAAATTAATGACGGCCAGATTATGGTGCGTGAGCTTAACGAAACCGCAAATAATTTGAATCTGAAGATTTCACCTATCAAGATGTCTGAAACTCTTAATGTAAAGATGCGAAAATCGTATACTATTCGAAAAATAAAGCAAATGAATGATGCATTAGATTCTCAAGTAGCTAGTAAGATGATGAAATTTTATGATATAATGGATTTGCCTAAATGGAATGAAAGCATCGAATGTAAAACATGTGATAAATGGTTTGAAAATATTAAAAGGGCCTTAAAAAATTGTTCAAGTTTTTCCGAAAAAGTGCGGCTATTAAGAGCATGACGAAGCTGCGCGCCTCCTAATAATATTTCTAATCCTAACTTATAAATAAACGATGTGTTTATTCTAGTTTTTTACTACGAAGAAAAAATTTGTAAGATTAAACTCTAGTGCGGATAACTCAAGAAATCCACCAAATTACTATATATAAAAAGTTATACTAGAAACTTTCAATGTATCGTATTTTAAGGTTACCCTTATGAAAATAATCTGTAGATTAAACCGTAGAAAAATCTGCAGGAAAATCTGTAGAATATCTACGGAAAACCTACAGAAAATCTACAGAAAAATTTAACGTAACACTGCTGAATTTTCTGTAGGGAAGATTATGAGGAAATCTACAGGTGAAACGGAGATAAATTTGTAAAAAAATCTGCAGGATGCCTACAGGATTATTTGCAGCTAAAACTGTTGAAAAGTTTACAGAGATTCTACAGGTTTCTTACAGAGTAATATACAAGATTTGTGTAGGATTTCCTGATAAATTTTTACAGGGTTTTCGCCTACATTATTTCCTAAAGTATTTTCTGTAAACCACCACGTAAGATTTGTGTGGGTGAGAATGAGAGTGGCATAAGTCACATTTTTAAAAAAATTTAGTTTGTGGTACATTTCATTTCTTTAACATTAAAACAACTTATTTTTCAAAATAGAGTGGCTTTTTTGTTTATTTTTCTTTAATATTATAAGCACTGTAAAAATTGCACTCAATAGAAATGTATATAAATTTAAAACTTTAATATCGAAAATCTTGAAATTAGAAGTATGTGACTTATGCCACTCCCATTCTAACCCACACATTTAGTAAAGAAAATATTTGAAAATTTCCTACAGAATTACCTGAAGGAATTTTCTTATTTTCCGAAATTTTTTCCAATTATATGCTTTCTAAAAATATATTCGACTTTATTAATAAAAATATACGAATAAAACTTTATTATTATTAAATTATTTAAAATTCTTTATTTAAGTATAATAAATAATTACGAGTTAATAACTCGATAATTATTTTCCTATCATAGGAAAAGACCAAAAACGAGGTTAACCTCGTAGTGTGGTGTACCCTTGGAAGATTGAAGAGCTCACGATTCAACACTAAGTGCTCTGGTCTTATATACCTGCGGCTTGAAAATTTGTATAAGCGATCACAAAACCTAGAGAAACGACACCTAACGACTTGAAATTAAATTGAAATAATATAGAAAAATCTGCAGGAAAATCAGTAAAAATTATGCAGCAAAATCTTAAGAAAATTTTGTAGGATATACGATGCGAGATCGATTACGTCGATTTAATTTTAAGTCACTAGGTGGCATTTTCCTAAGTTTTGTGATCGCTTGTAAAAATTTTCAAGCCGCAGGTGTATAAGACCAGAGCACTTGGTGTTGAATCGTGAGCTCTTCGATCTTCAAAGGGCTCGCACCATGAGATTAACCTCGTTTTTGGTCTTTTCCTATGATAGGAAAATAATTATCGAGTTATTAACTCGTAATTATTTATTATACTTGAATAAAGAATACTAAATAATTTAATAATACTAAAGCTTTATTCAAGATTTCCTACATAATATTTTATAGAATTTCTTGAAAATTTTTTTATAGATCAAAAATAAATAAAGGAAGATTTCCTATTGGTAATCCTGCAGGAAATTCTTTGAAATTTTCTGTTGGAAAGTCTAAAGGAAATTCTGTAGAAAATTATGCAGACATTTTTTTAGTGGAATATTTTTTTATAAAGAATATAATTGGAAAAAATTTAGAAAAAAAAGAAAATTCCTTCAGGTAATTCTGTAGGAAATTCTCAAATATTTTCTGTACTAAATCTTACGTGGTGGTTTACAGAAAACTGTAGAAAATTCTCTAGGAAATAATGTAGGCGAAAACCCTGTAAAAATTTATCAGGAAATCCTGCACAAATCCTGCAGATTACTCTGTATGAAACCTGTAGAATCTGTGTAAACTTTTCTACAGTTTTAGCTGCAAGTAATCCTGTAGGCATCCTGCAGATTTTTCTACAAATTTATCTGCGTTTCACCGGTAGATTTCCTCATAATCTTCCCTACAGAAAATCCTGCAGTGTTAAGTTAGTTTTTTTCTGTAGATTTTCTGTAGATTTTCCGTAGATATTCTACAGATTTTCCTGCAGATTTTTTTACGGTTTAATCTACAGATTATTTTCATAAGGGTAGGTTCGTTGAGTTTGATATCTAATTTCCAATCCAAGCTCATAAAAAAATAACAAGTCTAAATGATTTTTTATTTTAACAAAAATTATTGTATTAACATAGCTTAAGCGCGGACAAGTCATTATATTTGTTTAATTTATGAATTAGAAAAGATATTAATAAAATAAGAAAAGCAAAACTCGATTGTTGCAGCTTCGACATCCCATCAACCCTTATACTAACTGATTTTTCCAAAGAATATTTATTATCAGCTCTGCCAGGCGTAACTATGTACATGATTGATCAAGCACGCTCACTGGTTAATAATGGAGATGTCTATAATAAGCTTGAGAATTATAGTGGACATTCTTTGGATAGGGAAGTTGTGTTAAAAGTCGAAGAGTATTATTTAAACAATGATTATAATTGCTCTCGACAAAGTGAAAATAAAAATGATACAATATCTGTAAAAGAAAATGGTATCAAAACTAAAAAAGTTGAGCGCTTTTTTACGCGAAGCATGAACAAAGGTTTCAATTATTTGAAAAAGAAAATCCCCAAATGAAAAAGAAAATCGGCAAATCAACATTCTATGCCTTGAGACCAAATTGGGCTATACCCCATCCACCCAATGATACGTGTCTTTGTATTTAATGCAAAAATTTAAAACTTATGTTGATAGCTTTAAAAAATTATAATACAAACAATAAATATGACATTTCAAAAATTGAATCGATATTTTCTTCTTTATTTTGCTCTAAGAATGATATGAAATATATACTGGGAGACTGTGAAAAATGCCCAATTGGAGAAACTATTGATTTAGAAATGATTTCCTTGGCGGAAGAAGATCTTTATGCAGAAATAAGTTGGGATATATATATATCTCTCTATATAATATAGTTGTAGGGAAATTTTCTACGACCAAGGTCCTCCCCTTCTCTTCTTTTCCTCATCCTCTTACCTAATTTTGATCCTTTTTTTTCCCTTATTTTTTACGTTATTTTACGTTATTTGTTCCTCTTCCTTTTCTTTTCCTTTTTCCTTCCTCCCCTCTTCTTTTTCTCTTCTTTTGAGTTTCCTCATGCCTTCATTTTCTCTTCCTTTTCTCTTCCTCAAAAAATCCATCACTTTTTTCCGTTATTTTTACGTTATTTTAGGTCATTTTTGCTCCTCTTCAGGTAAATCCTCAAATTTTACCTTTTTTTTGTGTTATTTTACGTTATTTTACGTTTTTGTTCCTCTTCCTTAGCTGCTCCTTAGCTCATCCTCTTTGATCCTCAATTTCATTCAAATCCTATCATTTGAAAAGCTTCTTGCTAATTTTTATTGTTTGCACCTACTGCTTTTACTTTAAATATATAGAACAAACATATTAAGTTGATAATTTTTATGATAAATTTTATAAAATTTTATACAATTATTGTTTAAAAGAATAAATGACATCAAACATGGTAAAATGGAAATTTCGCAAGCCTCCTGTGCGTAAGCGCGCCAACCTCCACTACTAAGTAAAACTGAAAAACATATTAATTCATTGAAATTATTTTGAATTCAAAATGTTCTTTTAACATTATAATTTTTATATTTTAAATTAGATCAATGTTTTTCAATATTTTGATTATTACTTTGAATTATTTTATAATGGGTATCTAATGAATCAAGTGTACCACTTGTAACGGGGATAAAAAATTACTCGTATACTATGATATAGTATACGCATATATCCATCTTCGTTGTGAGTCGCACAGCACAACGTAGATTTTTATGCTTGATGTGTGAGTATAAGAGTGAGACGGAGAGAGTCTGTGCTAATTTTTATTGTTTGCACCTACTGCTTTTACTTTAAATATATAGAACAAACATATTAAGTTAATAATTTTTACGATAAATTTTATAAAATATACAATTATTGCTTAAAAGAATAAATGATATCGAACATGGTAAAATGGAAATTCCGCAAGCCCCTTGTGCGCAAACGCGCCAACTTCCACTACTAATTATTTTGTTGAAGATTTTAATGAAAATAAAGAAAATAATGCTTTATTTGAACTTAATAATATTTTTATTAATGAATATATATCTTGTAAAGATTTTGGTTTACCTGAACCTAAAATAAATTCAATTACTTTGAACAATAATCATCATGATGAAATAGAAAGCAAAAAAAATTTTTAAATTAATGTATAATAAATTAAACGATGAACAAAAATTAATTTTTGAAATTTTAATTGAAAAAGATAATAAAAAAATATATTTTATTGATGGTCCTGGAGGAACAGAAAAAACTTTTTTATATAAGACTTTAATATTTTATTTTATATCAATTAATAAAAAAATTTGTCTATGGCTTGGACTAGTATTGCATCTACTTTATTACCTAAAGGAATGACAAGTCATAAGACTTTTAGATCACCTTTAAATTTAAATACAATTAAAAATGCATTTTTAGAATTACAATCAAATAAAAAAAAATTAAGAGAAGCTGATATAATAATATGGGATTAAGCATCAATGATTCCAAAAAAGCATTAGAAATAGTTAATAATACATTAAAAGATGTTTGTAATAGTAATTTTCTTTTTGGTGGAAAATTAATTATTTTAGGTGGTGATTTTCGACAAATTTTACCAGTTGTTAAACATGGAAATAAAAATTTAATTATAGAAGAAACAATAAAAAGTTCATATTTATGGCAATTTTTTAGTATATTAAAATTAACAAAAAATATTCGATCTAAAAATAAAAAATTTGCTCCATTTCTATTACAACTTGGTGATGGCAAAATAAACCCTTTCATAATTCCAAACAAATTACAAACTAACGATATTTGTTCTAAAATTTATTCAAATATTAATAAAAATTGTTGCAAAGAAAAAATTATATTAGCTCCTCATAACGAAGATATTGATAATTTAAATAAAAAAGTATTAAATTTATTAAATGGAAAAACTGAAACATATTATAGTATTGATTACGCTACGCATAAAGCTAACAAATTTTTCACTGTGAATATTAGTACGTGCGTAGGGCAAGCGATCAGCAAAAGCCACTTCAGTGTCGGGTAGGCAGCTAAGTAAAGAGTTAGTAGACTCTTTTTTTTCTCTCTCTTTCACATCAGAAAATTGCAATCAATGAAAATGTCAAATAAAGCAAAGGTGGACCCCTAAAAAGTCATTGATGTAAATTATTAAATGTGTTATGCTTATTATATTTTATTTTTTTTAAATATAATAGAAACAGAATACAATTAAACTTAAATAAAATTATAAATCCCCATATATAAAATATAATTAAAATGTTTCCCAAGTTTTTTATAAAATTATTATTTAATGAAAATTAATGTTTAAACTTAATATTAATAGAAAAAAAGGATGTATTTCAATGCCCGTTTTGCAAAAATTTTTATTCTACATCTGAATTTTTAAAAATACATATAAATAGAATCCATATTAAAACTATAAGTTGTAGAACATGTTGCTTATTTATTAAAATTAAAAATATTAGAGGACATGAAAGCACTCACGTACAAAAAAAGGAAATATGTATTTATTGTAAGAAAAATTTTAGTACAAAATCTAATAGAAAACAAAAATTTACATGCTAAAAAATAATTTATTTTTATAAAAAATATATGTATGAATTATGTATATATAATTAATATTACATATAAAAATTCCAAGAAGTATTTTCCAGAAATATTATTTTTTATTTATAAAAGTAAGTAAAAAATTATATAAAATTTTATAAACAATTATATTAAATAATTTTACAATATTTACAAAAATTAGAACAAAAAGATGAAAAAAATTCTAGGTATATTGACAAAAAAAAAGGATAATACATAAAAAAATTTTTAATTTCTGTTTTCAAAATTTTTAGTCATAATAAAAACAGGTAAAATTTTTTTAATATTCTAAATTTATGAATTAAAAAAATTTTTGAATTTCTAAAAACTGTTTAATAGTAAGTACAAGTAATATTTTTTTGTATATTTAAATATATTAAATTTAATATACATATTATTTTTAATATTTTATATTTCAGCGAACATATTTAAAAGATGTTATTTTTTATTTTTAATATGTAAATAAAAAAATTATTTTTTTTATTTATTTATTAAAAAGAAAAACATTTTTTTTAAATGTGAGTGGAAATAGGCCTCCTGGGGAAACGACTAAAAAAAACGCGCCTACATATATACCTCGGTATTTAAAAATACTAGGTGGTGTGGAAAATATAGAAATATATTTATAATACAAACTTTATAAATTTAATAATTTAGGTTAAAAAAACAAAAATTTATTAATGATATGGACATTCATAAGATATTAGTATTTATGAAAATTGGTTCTATATAAACAATAAAAACTTTTATTATGTAACATCATACAAATAAGAAAAACAAAAATGGGTTTGTAATAAATATTTAAATATATTTTTGAGTATAACTTAATATATTTTAATAATTATATTTTTCACAGTTGATAAAAATAAAAAAATAAAGATAATGTAACCTAAATAACAAATAGGGGGTTGGCGAGCGGAGTGAGCTTAGGGGGTACCCCTATATAATATATATATATATATATATATATATATATATATATATATATATATAATATATAATATATTTTTTATACAAAACTTTTAAAATGTTTCGTTTGTCCGAAAGAGAGCGAATATTTTTCTAATGATGAGGGGTTGGGGTGATCTGCAAAGGTCGTATACTAATGTGGTTAATCTCTTTAATGCAACATTTCGAAACAGCGATGGTGACACACCTTTGCCTAAATCCACAGTTTAAAAGACCTAAAGACGTTATGAAGAAACGGGGTCTATTAAAAATCGTGCTGTTACTGGAAGACCACGAACAGCGACAAATGAAGAAAAATCTTTGGATATTTTACTATTTTTTGTGGAAAATCCACATGAATCATCTTGATCAGTAGCTTTGCAACAGGACATCTATCAAAAATCTGTTCTTAAGATTTGAAAGGTAAACAAGAATGCAAGAATTGAATGAGGATGATCCTGATCGCCGGATTGAATTTTGTGAGATGATGATGGAAATGATAACTGAAAATCAAATATTTTTACAAAATATTGTTTTTTCATACGAAGCGACATTTCAATTTAATGACGAAGTCAATCGTCATAACTTTAGATATTGGTCCGATACAAATCCTCATTGGATGAGAGAAAGTCACACACAATATCCTCAAAAATTGAACGTGTGGAAATAGTAGGTGATACAATAATAGGTCCCTTTTTTATCGAAGGAAATTTAAACGCTGAAAGTCATGAACAAGCAAGATGACGCTCTAGTTTACGGTGTCAATGGCGGACAATACCTAAATGAGACATTTTTCGAAAAATGAATAGGCAAAAGAGGTACAGTAGAGTAAGCTCCAAGATCTCCAGACTTAACATTTTTGGCTTTTTTTGTGGGAGTATTTAAAAGATCGGGTGTACAGAAATAATTTAGAAAATCTTGAATAATTAAGACGTAGAATAGTTCAAAAAATTAATGTCATTTCACGACAGATGATCCAAGATGCAATTGAATCATTTTAAAATAAAATTGGTCACTGTCAGGAAGTAAAAGAAGAAGAATTCAAATATCTGTTATAAATTCATTCACGTGAGAGGCAAGCGGAACTCACTGTAAAAAAGCACCCTGGAGTGAGAGGAAACGGGAATACACTGAAAAAAACCACTCCAAAGAAAACGGATTCCTTCTACGTCAACGTCGTTGTTCCTGGCTAGCGCTAAAAGGAGGATTAGGGATTATGCTATCTTCGGACTTGAATTGTTTCCACACGTACAATTTCCCGCTATTTTCGGATACAGCATCAAAAATAGGGATTCAAAAATGAGGTTGACCTTGAAATAACTTTGAAAATGAGGTTCCCAGTGAAATTAGAGGTCACCGTTGGGTTCCTTCTTGAAAGTTACCTAGAGTATGCCTTTTGTTTGTTTTGTTTAACTACTAAACTAGAGAGATTTTTAAGAAGTCATACTTTGACCTCTATTTGACCTCTTGAGGTTACGTTAAGCTCATACTTAAACACATACCCGGACGTAAAATTTTCTGCTCTTTTCGATTACGGTATAAAATAAGGGTTCCCATTTAAAAAAATTAGGTTGACCTTGAAATAACTCTGGAAATAAGTTTCAAGGTCAAAAATGCCGTTTGATTGATTACGCTATCTGTTTTTTCTCGTGAAATATTAGATTTTGACACAAAATAATCCATTTTCCACACTGTGCGTTGGTAGCCATCTTTTGCCGCTGATAGAGCCTGGATTGCGCCTGCGTAAGTGGTATCAGCTACTCAATTGAAATTCAGAGGCCTTTCTACAATTGTGCGGCACGTGTTAATTACATGCGTCCACACTTGTGAGTGATCTTTCTTTTATTTTTTTGGTTCTACAGCATCTTTTAAACGATTTTCTTGCTGTTGCTCGTATTTTTGAAATCGTTTTGAGTTATCCTGAGCAGTATAGTTAAATTTAAATCCAGAGGCTACTTACACAATGTAGATGCATCAGTTTGGCCATTTTGAATTTTTTCTTCGGTGGTTTTGCTGCTGTTTGTGGAGTCTACAAGGCTTTCACGTTTCCCATGCAGTGCATATTTTATCTTAATGCGCACTCACTGTGGTATGTATCTCTCTTATACATAGTTTTTATTACTATCGTGTGTTTAACTGTGCTGATTCAAATTCATGAGAGATTTTATCTCGAGTTTATGAATTGCCTGCTCATCCAGCTAAAGCGCTCCTGGTGATTCATCTGCTAATCACACTACTATGCTGGTGCTAAGTCTACAAACTTATTATTTCTCTGAGCAAACTACTGGCTAGATTGCAGAGATTTTATGCAGAGAACTACTTTTCTTGCATCATTTTTTTACTATTAATTTATCAAATTTGTGGATCTGTCTTTTGAGGTTAAGTGCCTAATAGATATTTTGGAGTTTAAGTTGACGCTCATTACATGTCAATGACGGTCACAGGGCGAACCAAGTTCGTCAGTCTTGAAGCTTCTATCTCTCGGATAGTCATATAGAAATCTACATTACCGTTTGGTGTTAATATATTATTTTATATTGTTTTTTGTATCGTATGAGCCTATTGAGGTAAGTGTCTAATCTACAATGCTCTCTGCACCTTCCTAGATAATGGGGCGATGTCTTATCTGTAATCTGTTAATAACTCATGCTTCTTCACATCACTGTTCTCATTGTCACTCCCTGTACCATACCGACTGCTGTCCTTCCTCGTGGTTTCTTATTGATAAGATTATCGTCTGCTGTATTAAGAAGCAAGACGAATCAAGGAAACCAGCAGATTCTGGCGCTCGTGCATTAGATACAAGCGATATTGTGCTGGTCCTCACATAGCAAACGAGTAACCCACCGTCTAATCAACGTTCGCAAAAGAGCGGTGCGACTTCTCCGGCTCACCTACTTGAACCATCTCCTAGGCAACATTGCTTTTCTGATACTAGCTCTTCTTCCTCGCTTGATAGTTCTTGTGCTTTGGGCAAGATATTCTATTCTGTATCGGCCTCTAGTTTGTCGAAACTGTCTGAGGATTATCTGTCCTTTTCTTCACGGCTATCTGCTACATATACAATGCCAAAGGATCTCATTGATAACTTTTCTTCACGGCTATCTGCTACATATACAATGCCAAAGGATCTCATTGATAACTCTGTTCCTCCAGAATGGTTTTTGGAGTTTTTGGGCGAATACAGAAAGAATCAGAAGATGTATTTTGCCTTAAATCGGGAGCTTGTCAACGACATACGGAGTCTGAGAGCAGATCTCAATAATTTTAAAAGCTCTTTTGACCAGCTTAACAAGAAGTATGATTCACTTTCTATACGTCTTGACGACTATATTGCTTCATGTTCTGCGTTCTGTTCATCGGTCTCCCATGACACCTATGAAATTCTTTTCTCTGGCATTTCTTGTTGTAATCTGATATCAAATTAGGAGTTAATTCTAAGAATTTTGGACAAGCTAGGTCTGAAGTATAATGATCAACACCTTATCTCTACACGTAAATGGCTTCCTACAAACTCGATGGTCGCTGATCAGCTTGAAACATCTTAAATAGGAAATTTTAAAGTCATGATTGGTCAGTTTGTATCAGATGCTGATAGAGATAGAATAATTGAGAAGTCGTCAGGCTTGAGAGATGTCACTTCACAATCGCGTTTTGGGACTGGTGGTGCACAAAAGATCTTTATCCGTACAATTTGATCTAAATTGGCGTATAAGCTTCTAAAAAAAGCCATTGTTGTCGGAAAAGAGTTGAATTACTTGAGACCTGTAGTTCAAAATCTTGTCGTCTGCATGTGACCTTCAAAAAATTCTAAACTTATTCCAATTCATAATGAAAGCGAATTGGCTTCCTTAACTGCAAATAAGTCAAGCTGAGGTGGACTTTGCTCACGGGTTAATGTTACTTATGTAAATTTAAATTGTTCTTTTCTAAATTTTATTCTGAATAGTAATTATAATTGTTCTATTGGTTCTTTTTTCAACGATTCTCAATCATTTGAAAAATTAGTAATTTTTCATGGTAATGTAAATCGGCTCAAGACTTACTTTTCTTTGATTGAGAACAGCTATCTAGTAATAGTATAGATATCTTCACAGTAACAAAAACCTGTAATATTATAGATATCTTCGCAGTAATAGAAACCTTTCTCACAAATCTATATGATAGCAGTATTGTTTCCGTTAAGCATTTTAACTTCTTTAAACTTGATAGGATAGGTAAAACAGGTGGTGGGGTGGGTTTTTATGCTTGAGATTATTTCAGAGTGATGATTCTTGCTCAATCAAATCCAATGTTTGATAATACGGAAAAATATATTATCGTTGAAATTTTTCATAGTACAGATAAACTTCTATCTGCTATTACATACGTATGCCCTAAAGCTATTTTTCCTGATGAATTTTTTTCTCATTTTTCAAGTTTTTTACCAATTTATAAAAATATTACTATAACTGGTGATTTCAATATTAATATTTGGCTAATAACTATTCTACTGATAGTCTGCGGTCATCAATTTTTGCATATGCTTTGCATATCGTTCCGTCTGATCCTACTCATCACACATTTACTGCACTTCTCTCTCTCTCTCTCTCTCTCTCTCTCTCTCTCTCTCTCTCTCTCTTACCTGAGCTTGAATATGTATACATGCACACATAACGACACTGTGCTGTTGAGCCTTCTTTCTTTCCTGCTATATATTGCTTGGTGGTGTACTAATGCATGCGTTATGAATTAATAATGAAAGTTTAATGTAATTAGTGGGTCTACCTAAATTTGCGTTTTTAGTAAGGGGATTCACTAGAAAATAGAAAATAAAAATTTTTTAACAAAAACAAACAATTAAAAAAATTTTTAATAAATAAAAACCGACTTTAAAAGTATCGAATAAAAACAAAATTTTTTACAAAAAAAAAGATTTTAAAAACATTGCACTAAAAAATGACAAATAAAAAATTTTTAACAAAAAAAAAAACCGACTTCAAAAAATGCACTAAAAAGTAATAAATTATTTATTATCTTTAGAAATCATACAAATAATTGGTAAAATACAATTTTAGAAGTCGGCGTCTAATTCTAAATCTGTGGTGCGTAAGCAGAACGACTTAGTCCATTTTTTCAAAAATAACGTTCACATTCATTGTTCAAAAATAACGTTTACATTTATTGTTAAAAAATAACGTTTACATTCATTGAGGAATTAGACGCCGACTTCTAAAATTGTATTTTACCAATTATTTGTATGATTTCTAAAGATAATAAATTATTTGTTACTTTTTAGTGCATTTTTTGAAGTCAGTTTTTTTTTTGTTAAAAATTTTTTTTTTAGAAAAACAGTCGATTTATGATCAGAACCTTTAATTACATAGCTTATAAATTGTACAAAAATACTATAATATTCTTGTAATACATTTTGTTAATGAATAACAAATAAATGAGATGCTGACCTGTTTCATGTAAATAGATTTTTTCAATCAATTTTTTTTTATAAATAAGTAAAAAGTATTATAACATATGTCAAAACTTTAAGAGCTTATTTCTTAATATGTTTTCTATTATTACTTAAAAACCTGTAAATCTATCTTATTTCTATCATAGTTTTTATGCATAATTTATATGTCGTTCCATAAGAACCAATGTGAAACAGTACATTTTCATCGCTGAATATCTCGGAAATAAGTATTATAATCGATACCAAAAAAAAAAAATGCAAATAGTTTCGTAACATGTTGAAGATTAAAATTATTAATTTTCAGTCATTTTTGTTATTAAGAGTAGGTTGGAGCAGTTTTGATTACCGACCGAGATGTAAATATGTTATTTTACCATAAATAAAATAATTATACTGTTTTCAAAAGAAATTGTTATCAAGCACAATTTTTTATACATACATGATTGTATAATAGATGTTTTTTTCATAAAACTAAACATATTTTAAACGAAAAGTAAGTAACTGTACTTAGGGTTTAATAAACAGCTGTAGTATAAAATTTTTAATTTTTTTAAAATTTTCTTTAATGATTTTTGGCGAGCGCAATAGAGAAATGCATTTCGTGAATGTATTTAAAATTTTGATGCATTCCATTACGTATAGTAAAAGAAAATCGAACAACGGATTTTTGATTCTCGGTCGATATCGAATCTGCCGCGGCCTGCTTTTAAGAGCAAAAAGGGTCAAACGTCCTTAACGGCATGTCGGAGCTGCAGCAATCGAGTTTTGCTTTTTTTATTTTATCAATATCTTTTTAAATTCTTAAATTAAACAAATATAATGACTTGTTCGCACTAAAGCTATATTTATACAATAATTTTTGTTAAAATAAAAAATCATTTGGACTTGTTATTTTTTTATGAGCTTGGATTGGAAATTAGATATCAAACTCGACAAACCTAACCTTAAAATACGACATATTGAAAGTTTGTATTATAACTTTGTATGCATAATATTTTGGTGGATTTCTTGAGTTGTCCGCACTAGAGTTTAATCTTACAAATTTTTTCTTTGTAACAAAGAAACTCGATTAAACGCATCGTTTATTCATAAGTTAAGATTGGAAATATTATTAGAAGGCGGATAGCTTCGTCATGCTCTTAAAGGGAAACCGTTCTCCGGATCCGTGTATTTTTTAAATGTGCATAATTTTTTTGTAATAAGATAGCAATTTTTTCTTGAGTCCTATACGGTTAGTACTTATTATTTATAAGCTTTTCTTTAGCCTTATTCTTTGGGCTACATTTTTTTGGCTACATTTAGACCTTAATATCTGTGTTTCTCTCTTCATCGATTTTTCAGTTCATTTCGTTTTGTTATCTCTTCCTCTCCCTCCATTTTTCCTTACTTGCTCTTTTTCTCACCCCTTCAACTTTCCCTATTCTTTCTCACTTTCTCTCTCGTTACATATATAGAGATAGTAGGCGCGAGCACATCCCCCCCTTTAGGTCCTTTCTAGGCTGGTTATCTATGGTGTATAGAAGGAAATACTTTTCTGCTACTTTTCTATTCAAAATGTTTTGAAGTTGCTCACCATCCTATATTTCAGAATATCAATACAGATCTTTCTTTATCACATCATCTCAGTTGTGGAATTCTCTACCAGCCTCACTCCGCAACTAACCTTCATTATCTACATTTAAGTCATCCTGCTTTTTCTATTTTCTTACCCTTGAGAGTGAACCTGTACTCTAAGCTGTATTTTTTGCACTCATTATTATGCCTTTTTTTAAATCTTTTATAATTTTTTTCTTGTTGTTTATTTTCTATTATATTATTGTGATTTATTTTATTGTTTGCTATTACTGCTTATTAATCATTGTTTTATATGCTTTGTATTATAATTTATTTGTATTTTTATTTTACTTTTTTTTGTTATACAACATAATGTACAGTTAATCAATTTACTATCTATTTATCTATCTATTTCTCCTCAAGCATCGACTTTACTCATGATATATTATTAAAGTCTACACTTGACTAGCTTTTAATACTAAAATGAATATTTCTTTGTTAACAATTATCCTATATTATATTAATGTAAAACCATCCTTTTCCGGTCCTCCGGTTCTCCAGATCCAAGCATTTTTCAAATGTGCATATTTTTTTTAAAAGAGTAGCAATTTCTTATTAGATTTTATATAATGAGTACTCATTATTTATAAGCTTTTTTTGGTCTCATTTTTAGGTGTCATTTTAGGCCAAATTTGTGCTTTAATATCTGTTTTTCTTTTTTTATCTATTTTTTACTTTATTTTGCTTTACTATTTCTTCCTCTCCTTCCATTTTTCTCACCTCCTCCATCTTTTGCCACCTTCTTTTACTTTTTCTCTCTCCTCAAGTATAGACTTTAATGATAATATATTATTAAAGTCTACACTTGACCACCTTTTAGACTAAAAAAAATTTCTTTGGTAACAATCATTCTATATTATATTAAAGTAAAACCATTAGAGGCGACTTTGGCTCAATTGGTTAGGGCGTACATCTGTGCGCGTAGCGGGCTTATACTAGGCATGGGATTATTTTCGAATTTTGCGGTTATTTGAATTATTCGAATAAACGATTAGTATTATTCGTGATGAAATAATTTGAATAATCGAATAATATTCGAATAATTTTCAATTATTTGAATAAATTATATCTATGTGTGAGTGTGTGTGAGGGTGGGGGTATTATTATTTGAATACAAAAGTCGAATAATCAATATTCGAATAACGAATACTTTCCAAATAAAAGAATTTATTATTCGAATAGTCCTACCCCTAGTCTATTCACGTTCGTGCTTATGGTTGTAAATTTAAATCCCCGTCAAGTCTGGAAATTTTTGGTGGTGTAGTTGACCTATGGACCGGATTTTTCCAGGGCGATGACTTGCTTACTGACTGACGGGTTTTTGGTGATAAGAAGCTGTATAATTTTCAAAAAAGAGAGGCTATAACAATAAAAAAAAATAAAAGAAGTAGAACTACCTTTTTTCCGGTTCTTTGGATCCCTGTATTTTTTAAATGAGCATAATTTTTATTTTAAAGAGTAGCAATTTTCTATTGGGTCTCATATCATTAGTACTTAGAATTTATAAGCTTTCTTTGGACCTTATTGCTTGGGCCTCATTTTTTGGGCCTTATTTGGGCCCTAATATCTGTATCTCTCTTTTTATTAATTTTTACTTTATTTCGCTTTATTATCTCTTTCTCTCTCTCCATTCTTTCTTCATTTCTCTTTTTTACCCCCTTCATCTTCTTCCAGCCTTCCTCACTTTCTTTCTCTCCTCAAGTATAGACTTAAATTATGATATATTAGTAAAGTCTACACTTGACTAGCTTTTAGACTAGAGACAAAAACAATCATCCTATATTATATTTTACTAAAACCTGCGTACTTTCTAAATGTACATAATTTTTTTGTAATAAGAGAAGCAATTTTTTATTTGATCCTATTTAATTGATACTTATTATTTATAAGCTCTTTCTTTCTTGAGCCTTATTTTTTGGGCTTATCTTTTTCTCTCTTTCTCTTTATCCTCCTTTCCTTCTTTTTTTATTTACTCTGTTTATCTTACTTTTCGTGAACTATAAAATTTATAGACACATGAACGCTAAAAAAGACAATGCTACCGTTTCAAAACTCGTAACTTTCAAAAATTCAATCGTTTATGTTTAGACTCAAGGCTCAAATTTACAGGCGTGACTTGAGTATTGCGGCTCGAACTCATAGTCAAGACTGAATTCTCAAACATTATTCTTTCTTACTCTTTTTCAATTAAAAAAATAAGGACAAAATGATGATTGAGGATTGGGTGTCGAACATAAATTCAAAGTTGAGTATAACTTAGAACTAAGCTATTGTTGTTACTTGAGTATCAGCTGTTACTTCAGCGCAGTATTATCATATAATTTGAACTATATGAAGATCTTTTAACGTTTTATTAATTTTATTTAACAATTAACATACGTAACAAATACAAATATTATAACATACAAAAAATATTGCTTAGAAATAAACATTCCAGGTACTTATGTGTTTTATCCATACGCTTTATCCGTATCGTAGACAAATGTGCATCGTGTGTATGTATATATATATATATATATATATATATATATATTTTATTTATTTTATTTATCAACCAGTTAATTACAAAGTAATCCTACATAGGCAAAGTATGCCTGATCGTAGGTCTGGTATAAATTACAAAAAATACTTATACAACTAACTTACAAACTAATACAAATAATAATAAAAATATAAGTAGTGCACCCTTGCTATTTGTGTTTTAATATTTTTATCACATCGCTCAGTCCAACTAAAATATTAGTAGGGTGAACGTAATTCATATATATTATATCTCTCTAACACCCAAGTACATCTTTATATATATTAGACTTAATCCATTTCTTTAACTTTTTCTTAATTAATTTTTTATTACTCTCAATTGTTTTGAGATCATTTGGTAGTAAATTATAAAGTCTTATAGCTACAGTATAACTATTTTTCTCACTAATCTTTTTAATCATTTTTGGCATTTGCAAACATTTTTTCCTAGTACTGCTATTTTGTACCTCATATTTATCCATCAATTCATGGTAATGAAACATTAATGACTCTAAAGAGAACAGTTGCTCTAAATTTAGCGGATAGTTTTCTATTTCAAAAGGGTTTTTATAGATTATTTTTAGTATTCTGTTTTGTAAACTTTGCAATGATCTTATATTACTTTTGTAAATGCCTCCCCAAGCAATTATTCCATAACTAATTATGATGTTAAATAATGCATAATATATTATAAGTAATGTTTTTGTATGCATAATATAAGCTAATTTGGAAAATATAAATGTAAGATATTTGGTTTTCTTTATTAAGTTCTCTACGTTCATATCCTATCTCATATTCGAATCAAAAATAATTCCCAAGTATTTAAAATTTTATATATATATATATATATACATACAGTACCGGGCAATAATTCTGAGCAGGTTATCAAATTTTTGCCCTGCCTTTGAAAAAGCGTATCTTCTTCAAGTTTCATCCTAGAAAAAATTAAAGAAAAACATTTTAAAGTATTCTTAAAATTTACAAAATTTAAAGTATTCTTAAATTTTTACAAAAATTTTTTAATTATTTTTTTTCAAGTTTTAAGCATATAAAGTTATTGATCTAATACTTTTGTAGTTGTAAAAAACACTTCAATAGCAAGTAGAAAATAATCGCTGGTGCAAAACTTTTGATTTCTATGATATACTTTTTGCAAAATAAATCTTTTTGTTGTTTCATACTTGATTATGTTTTATTATTAATAATGAATAGTTATAATTTCCTACTAAAATTAAATCACTACTTCACCATCGATTATTTTCTATTTGCTATTAAAGTGTTTTTTACAACTGCAAAAGTATTAGATTAATAACTTTATATGCTTAAAACTTAACACAAAATAATTAAAAAATTATTGTAAAAATAGCTGCAAATAGCATTTTTTAAGCCTTTTCCAAATCTTTTTTCAATTTTTTTCTAGCTCAATTATTTAAAAAACTACAGCTAATTGAAGAAAAAAAGAAAAAATTTTCAAAATTGCCAAAACGATTATTTTTTTTTTAAATATCGTAAAAAAATGTAAGTAAGCTAAAAAGAAAGCCTTTAAAGAATACTTTAAAATATTTTTTGTAAATTTTTTTTAGGATGAAAATTAAAGAAGATACGCTTTTTCAAAGACGGAGCAAAAATTTGATGACCTGCTCAGAATTATTGCCCGGTACTGTATATATATATGGTTTAAAACAATACTTTTCGGACAAAGTCCCCACTCCGGGGTCACTGATTTGGCTGATCATGAAATATTTTTAAGTACTATGAAAATTAGGAATCCGTGCAAAATAATTATTTTAAATTTAATGGAAATTAAAAATATTAGAACCTTTAATAGCCAAAACCATGTAATTATTTCAACAATTCAAATGAATGATTTACGTTCGATTTGCAATATATAAATACATCTCATATAAATCCAATCAACGAAAGAATGTTATTTTCCTATGTATTTTTTTACAAAATCATGAAAAATTGGATTTGATCCATTGTAATGAACGATAGTCTTATTCTGAACTACATAAGTGCTTTTTTAGATAAATTTACTCTTTTATTGTGTTCTATAATTACAATTTATTTAACAAATATAATAAAATTTACAACATTTTAAATCATTTTGATCTGGTATACCTCAGTATCTGTAAAAAAAAATGTGTGTATGTTTTAGTATTATTAAAGTTAGGAATCTGTGCAAAATTTCAGCTCTCTAAGTGCAAAACTCGCCGAGAAATGGCCTTTTAAAAGTAAAAAATTGGCTTTTCTCGGTTGTTTTTCACTGATTTTCAAAATGCTGCCAACATTCCAGTTTTTAACATTTCTTAATTCGGTAGGCGTCAATTTTTTAGCTTATAAAAAGAGCTTTGGTAATTTATTTGCTGAATTAAATTTTATAAATTATGAGCCAGACGACATCACTTTGAACAAAACATGTAATTTTGCTATTTTACGTACCTTTGAATGATCATAGCGTCTTCCTCTCTTAACTTTTAACAATTCTGCAAAATAGGTTTAATTCCTCTTAAGAAAAACCAATTTTTTTTGGCGAATTTAATTTTGTTGAGAATGGACCGGGATATGAGATGTTAAAGATAGTGAGTTTAGCAAAAATCGCGTTTTTGCGATTTTGGAGTATCTGTTTCTCGGCCTTAGCGAAATATTTTTTGATGTACCAAACTTTTAAAGTTAGTTTACACTATAGACAATACCAAAAAAATATTTTGGTCATGGTTATTTGGCTGTTTCTATAGGCTTCAAAGATATAAAAATCAGTATTTTTGCAAAAATCGCTCAAAATTGATGTTTACGTATTATTTTGAATTTTTTACTGGTAGCGACTTTCAAGCTATTTCGTAAGGGAGGTAACTCCATCTTTTTCAGTTTATTACTATAAAAATTTAGATTTTTTCTTGCTATTTTGAATAAAATTGGTCTAATTTGGGTCGAATTCTTATCGACCTCCTGAAAAGCAGTTTAATATATTAAAAAAATGGCAAAAAGTACCAATGTTAATGGGATATTCCGATACTTTCTTTTAAAAAATCGTCACATGATAGTCACAGATTGGGCTAGATTTTCAATAAATCATAGTACTATATAAAATTCTTTGAATAAAGATTAAAAATTCAGGAAACTGCAATGTCGGTTACTATGTATTAAACATGTACCTTATTATATCACCTTAGCAGGCGGTCGTAACTATTTGCCGTATTTTCCAACAACAGTTTAATTCACTTCTATTTTAAAAAACAAAAACAATTTTACTGTTAAAAGAGGAAAAAAAAATTTGCAATCTTTAACTCAATAAATTTTTCGTAACCACAATTTTGTTTTACCAAAGTGATTTATTAACACGTGCCGTATTTAATTTTTGTTATAGGCAAACGCCATCTTTAACACAAAAATTTTGAAATGCGCGAAGCCTGTTTGCGTCGACGCCAGCTACTTGCTCGACGCTATTTGCAAATTTTGCTTTATTATATGACGCGTAAAGACCTGACCCGTTGACGAATCTATACATTGGGCGCCATTTGGTAACGGTTATTTTGCTCACGTTACAAAAAGAGTTAGCTATCATTTTACTATTATTTTTTTGCTAAGTCAAGAAATTTAATTGTAAGTAGAGTTACCGAAAATTCATAAGAAAATACTCATATATATTACGCGGCAAACTCTATTGGTGCTAGTTAGTCAAACTTATATTGACTAGTAACAAGATTTTATTCTAGATACTCGTCGCTGAGCGTCTCTCTCTCTTACCTGATCAAGAGACGCGATGCCGCTAGCACAGTTCTCCTTATTTTTATGAGGTTTAACTTTCCTAGTTAAACCTATTCAATGCTTCATATGAAAATTTATATTTTATACTATAGTGAAAATAAGGACCGTGGAGGCGTCAGGATAAGCAACAGGTACAGGCTTTATATATAATATCCACATGCAAATAAATAGGATAAAATCTTTACATTTAACTTGAATTTATTAAAAATAATAAAGTAATATACAAAGTAAAGAATTTAAGTTCAAGCAATGAACTAAGAGTAATAGTTAATTTAATAATAATTGGATTATAACAAAGACACTTTAGAAAAAGATAGCTATAGGGAAGGATGTGACGCGAACTAAAATATCTTATATGTTCGAACGCACGCCTATTCTTTTCACACTAGAAATTTCTTCGAGGTAAGAAATTTCAAGTTGACAAAATCTTACAAATAACTTACAGTAACGCGTGGAAGCTTCCTAAAATGATGCCGGCGTTTCCTTATAGCAGCGATCTCCTTTTTAGACGAAACTATATAGCGGGTCTACACCAACGTATTAAGTCAAAACTTGAATAAGGTCGTAAGAATATGGCCACGATGCGTGCTTGTAGACCGCTAGAAAATGTCTGCCCCACAGAACAGGAATGTATATAAGCAAACGTGTGCTCTTATGAACTGTCGGAAATGTTCTAACGCGCCTCGTGGCTTTCTTGCTCCTTGCGCGCGCGCTGCTCATCGAGTTACGTGCTTCTTGACGTTACTTATACGAGGTATATGACCGAGCGCGTGTCATTTGATTTTACCTAAGCGCGCAAGATTTGAACACGGTAGAATACCGTGACAGTGTATGCATACTAACTTATAAACAGGTACTTCACGAACATAAACTTTTACTTTGCTACAAACACATATTAACTGACATAGACAAACCCCCTTACATACACAAAAACATACACCTAGCTCTTTATCGATATACACTTCTACACCATGCATTTACAAACTCATACATAAACGCACATACACATACATATATACACACACGCGAAAACATACATGTACACACACTTACATACACTCACACGCTGGCGCTCAAATACACAAACACACACATACACACACATCATTTTATACGCAATTCACCTACATAAACTTCTTTACTGCTATAGAAATATACTTACTGACACCGGCAAACCTACAACACACATAAAAACACTATCATACAGGCGCACTACATATAGGGCCCTTAATAACTTATATACTTATAGACAAAGACGAACCAACTAATACGCACACAGGAAAATACACAGTGGCACGAATACAAAATGACACACTTTTTAACTGACGTAAACACTTTCACTAATACATATACACACGATATATACGCACACAGAAACATACACAGTGGCACGAATACGAAACGACACACTTTTTATTTGACGTGAACACTTTCACTAGGGTACATACACACAATATATACTCACACATATACGCGCACATATACACACAACACACACTCATACACACTCACATAATACATAGATGAACAAATACACACACACGCACACACACACACACAGACACCCACACGCACACACACACACACACACCCTCGGTCCTACTTACACCTTTCTCTCACTTTAATATTCTGTTGTAATAGTAAAGATTAATCATTTTTATTTACATTTCATCAATGTGATTATAATTATAACTAATAGATAATACAAAACTTCTTCTTTGAATTACATATAAGTCTGATATTATATTACAATAATAAAAAAATAATATCTTCATTAATATTTCATTAATATGACTTCAATTACGATTAATTGATAATATTCAGCTTCCTCTCTTCATTTACTTAACAAATATAAATATAATGATATTCATATCTTTTACATTTACACTTGTCTTAACATTTATCTTATTTACATTGATATAATTTATTTGCATTTGATTCGCGCAAAGTTAAATTTTTAGCAGAATGTTGACTTGATTGTTATTCTGTGATATGCAAGTATGCTTTTGCACTAAAAATTACCATTCCAATGAATTTATTGTTGGTTACCAGAGGCAGCGAATTAATTGTTGAACGAGATAAATTATCATTTTTAATACAGTCTAATTATCTTTTATTTATTAGAAATAAAAAACAAAAATTCATTTTTTAATAAACGCTATAGCTTTTACATAGAAAAATATCGTCACGATATTGATTGACAACAATTGAACCTAGCAAAGTCTATACTCAAGAAACTACATAATTATTTACAGCATAATTCGAAAACTTTTATAATATGTTGATAAAATTAGTTTGACTGCAGTTCCAAAGAATAAATGAAAAAAAATTACTATTATTATATTAAAATGGAGAATTAGGACTTTTTATTTCTTACGTGAATATCTTTTGCATTAATGTCACATACATAAATACACATACACATGTGCACTTTTAACATACACATACACACATACATTTACATACATGCACATACACACACATACACAATATTCGTCACTCCCTCTTCGTCTCTTCGTCTCCATATTTACTTCCCGTCTCTTCGTCTCCGTCTCTCCGTCTCCGTCTCTACATCTCCGTCTCTCCGTCTCTGTCTCTCCGTCTCCGTTATTACTTTATTATATAACTTATATATAATCTTATATTACTAGCATTATGTTAATGTGAAAAATTAAGCCTTCTTTTCTCGCAAGAATATCATTTGCATAATTGTCACACACACATATATATCGCCCATTCTCTGCCAAATCGAAGGACAAAAAATTTTTTCTGCTTAAAATTGGTATAATGGTTCTTTTCCATATTATGGACTACTCAAAATTTTTATAGATCTCTTTAGTACATTTTTTCAGAGCTGCAAAGCTTCAAAGTTGGGCTAAAACCATATTTTTGACATTTTTGACTAATTTTAGGCTTAAATTACTCAGTTGAGTTGCGTTTTAAGAATATATTACTGAGAAACTTTTTTGTTCAAAATATTCTAAATTTTGAGAAAAAAGTAATTCATAAGTGCCAATGTAGCCATCCGCTGAGCTAAAGTCATTTAAAACATTGAAATACCACTTTTCAAGGTTTCGAACCATGATCCCATGTCCAAAAAACTCATCGAAGCAGGTAATATATGTATAAATATAGCTTAAAAATTTCAGAGTGGACATCCTTGGCGATCCCTTGGAAAGAATAAAAATGTAATTAAAAATAATGAAAAATGTGATTTTTAGATGAATTTCTTAAGTTTTAAACTTGAAATTATTTTAAAATAATTTGCAAAATGATACTACGCAAGTTGTATTAAAATTTGTTATTTCACTTTTTTTTATATAGAATTAATCACTCAATTTCAGAATTATCAAATTTGCGTTACTGCGAAGTGGGATAAAAGTTGAAAATAAATAAATTGACTTTATGTGTCTATTTATGAAATCGTCGTATCAATGATAAGTCAAAAAAAATCTTATAATTGTTTAAGAAAGTGCATTCCCATGTTTCTAGTATACATTTATTGTAATTAAAGTGAAAATAATTTCGAAGATTATTATGGATGAACGTAGAAGTGATAAATATATTTTATGGGGATTTCGTCTTGTACAACCTCAAAAAATATGGTATATCAATATATCCAAAACTGACATGAGTTTAATCGTATATCACTGGCAATGAGAATGAATTAATTTAATATTAATATATACCAATGTCTATGACATGCTGATTTTAATTATTGGTTTAAATGACTCCTAAGTTTTTATACATGATAAGATTCAATTATTGCTGTCACATCATTGGATAAATTCAAATTAAAATGAAAATCAATTTAATCAATTTTCATAAAATGAGAATATTATTTTCCAATGTGAATATAATAAGCTACTCTAAAAAAATACAGCAAGAATTAGAATCAATCATTTTCTAAAACTTAACTTAAGAATATAGATCAATAAGTACTTTAATTTCAACAAGACTCGAGAAATAAAATCCAAGTCAGTGTCTATCATCCGCTAAGTCTATAAAAGAATATGATCATTTACCTGTTATTCACATTTATATTATTCATCTGTACTGTTATAAATAGAATGCTTACTCACCCTGAATCACACTATTTATAACTTGTAATAAAAATAAAAGTTATTACAAAGAATCAACCATTATTTCAAACAAATTTGTCAGGACATACATTCATACATGTTTTAAAGTACTTGGTTGAAAAATTCATATGAATTTTAATATAAATTTTTAATATGCATTTTTTATATGAATTTTTTATATATTTAATATATATTTTTGTTTCATTTTTTCTATATTCAAAAATTCATATAAAAACCTGCAGGTTGGATTTTGAAGTTTTTTCATACTTTTTCCATATAAAAATAATTAGATGATCACCATGATTATTATTCACTTGAATTTTTTATATGAATTTTTGAATTTATGAAAATGAAACAAAAATGCTTATTAAATATATGAATAATTCATATGAAAAATTTATATTGAAAATTCATATGAATTTTTTCAACTTAACATTAAAACATGTATGAATGTATATCCTGACAAATTTGATTGAAATAATGGTTGATTCTTTGTAATAACTTTTATTTTTATTACAAGTTATAAATAGTGTGATTCAGGGTAAGTGAGCATTCTATTTATAACAGTACAGGAGAATAATATAAATGTGAATAACAGGTAAATGATCATATTCTTTTATAGACTTAGCGGATGATAGACACTGACTTGGATTTTATTTCTCGAGTCTTGTTGAAATTAAAGTACTTATTGATCTATATTCTTAAGTTAAGTTTTAGAGAATGATTGATTCTAATTCTTGCTGTATTTTTTTAGAGTAGCTTATTATATTTACATTGGTAAATAATATTCTCATTTTATGAAAATTGATTTTTATTTTAATTTGGATTTATCCAATGATCTGACAGCAATAATTGAATTCAATCATGTATAAAAACTTAGGAGTCATTTAAACCAATGATCAAAATCAGCATGTCACAGACATTGGTATGTATTAATATTAAATTAATTCATTCTCATTGTCAGTAATATACGATTGAGCTCATGTCAGTTTTGGATATATTGATGTATCATATTTTTTGAGGTTGTAAATCCATCCATAACAATCTTCAAAATTATTTTCATTTTGATTACAGTAAATGTATATTAAAAACATGCAAATGCACTTTCTTAAACAATAATAAGATTTTTTTGACTTGTCATTGATACGATGATTTCATAAAAAGACGCATAAAGTCAATTTATTTATTTTCAACTTTTATCCCACTTCGCAGTAACACAGATTTGATAATTCTGAAATTGAGTGATTAATTCTATATAAAAAAAAGTGAAATAACAAATTTTAATACAACTTGCGTAGTATCATTTGCAAATTATTTTAAAATAATTTCAAGTTTAAAACTTAAGAAATTCATCTAAAAATCACATTTTTCATTATTTTTAATTACATTTTTATTTTTTCCAAGAGATCGCCAAGGATGTCCACTCTGAAATTTTTAGGCTATATTTATACATATGGTGAATTGTCAAAAAATTAGCCGATTACAAAAAAAAATTTTTAATGATGATGATTGAAAAAATTATTATTTCCTATTGTTATGTATTATATTTAATTTGAATAATACTCTTAAGATAAAATTTGAGCTTAAGTATTTATGAATACCTTTCAATGAGTACCTTAAGTTAACGGAGGTTACGTCGAGTTAACGGAGTTTACAAAAATGAAAAAAAAAAGTATTACAATTGTAAATAAATAATAATATCTTTATTAAACAGTAATATAACATTAATTTAAATACAAAGTATTCCAAACATCATTTTTAAACCAATTATTATGCATAAACATTAAATGTTGAAACAAAAACTCGAAAAAATATTTACTTATTTTTCTTTTTAACGTTTTTTTTTTTTATTTATTGACTTTTTTCCATTATTCGCTATACTTCTTATCGACCATGGATCGCCTACTGCGTAGTGCACACATCGTTCTCCACGTGCACAATCATAACAACTCATACTGTTAAAATGAATAAGATCTTTTTTGCTGTTTTTCCACGTCCATTGATGAGTAGACATAGTACCTTTAAATGGCTTTAAGTGTTCACATGATATTTGACTTACAATATCAATATTTTTAGGTCTTACAATGTCAACATGAACATTTTTTACACAAGACTTCAATACCTTAAACATTTCATCAAGATTACATATATCTGTACCGAGCGCTACTGCTCTATCGGCTGCTTGTTTTATTACTGAACCTACGCCATTCGAACTACCCTTTCCATGACCAGCTTCGGTAAAATTATAAGTTATGGTTTAAATCTTGTTGAAAATCTTGGGTAAATATGATACCATTAAAAAGAAAGTATTTTTATTTCTGTACTGCGTTGAGGGCGTAACGTATTAACCAATCGACGATTTTCAATTAGGTAGTTAGCCAAAATTGGAATTAAGTGAGCTATAATCGCTGCTGAATCGTGTTTTAAAGATTCAGATAATGTACAAAATGATTTCATTTGATTGGCAGTGTAAACAACGAAGATAGACGCTTATAGAAGCGTACTTTAAATGAGCGGACAGGGGCTCAAAATCTAAAGCTTATGTCCTCCAGCCGCGTGGTGGCGCTACCAAAATGCCATGTATTTCTATATCTATACATATCGATGTTTTCATATATATAGATATACACGTAATGTTAAAGTGTCCTCCAAAAGCTGGGCCCCCAAAGTTAACCCAGAAGTACACTTCTATAAGCGTCTATCTTCGTTGGTGTAAAGAACGCCGGTGTGCAAGGTAATTTGTTCGCGTGAAGCTCCATAATGGACTGACTGAGGCTCATTGCTATACTTACAGGAATAATTTTCTGCAAAATCTATGTGCAGTATAATATCTGTTTCTGCAATACTATTTTTTAATAACTGAAATGTTCGATATTAGTGGTATACTCTTGCACAATGAGACATAAATTTTTGTAATAAGTTGTTAAAACATATAATACTTTCATCAATATTTTCTGTTATTACTTTTTTTACCATTCGTTGTACAATGATTGGTTTATTTGTTTTTCCGCTGATTCGTTGAATTTTTTCAGTCAGCCACATTTTTCTGGATAAGTTACCTTTTTTAACCCTTTCAGAACGGAATTATTATTTTATCATGAAAAGTTCTGATAACCATTTAGCGATGATAAGTGTTCATTTATTAAGCAATTTTTGCGATAAAAAAATTTTTTTTTTTTTCTTTTCAAGTTTTCTCAGTTTCTATCAAAGATATAATAACTTAGGCCCTCAGTTTGAGATCGGAAATAGTCCACTTGAATCTAATACACATATTTTTTTTTACAAAATTTGAAGCCACTTTTGCACAATTTCAAAAAAACCAAAAAATGTCAATGTACATTGTAATGTACATTGGTTCTGAAAGGATTAAGGGTAAGTATTCTATAATTTTGTGTTTACACTTAACACATTTTCTTAATAAACAATCTTCATTTTTTGAATCACAACATATGCTTTTAACAACTTTACTTATAGTTTTAGAAGAGATAATCTTATTATAGTATAAAGCAGTGGTAAATAGTTCAATATCTTCGTGCGTTACGCATAGGCACGTATCTCGAGAAGTAACACTTGGCATAATAACAAAAATGGACGCAATTTACAAAAAGAAGATAAAGGTATTGAATAAGGAGTTTCTTTAATGAATTTTTTATGTAGTTCTACCATTGAATTTTTTAAGCGTCTTTTTTGTTGCTTCACTTTATTTTAAGTAATAGTGGCATTTTTTCCTGGCACTATACTACTAACATCGTCGCGTAAAAAGAATTCATAAACAACATTTTTCAATATTTTTTATTTCAATTTTGCCGCTGATAACATTAAATATGTAGTGTCTCTATGTGATCGACGTTATCGCCTAGATGAAAGGAAGTCGTTGCATGTTGTCAATAACTTATATTCACGCAAAATATTTCCATTAAGTACTTTAAAAAAATTTTCCTTTACCTTTGTATCTCGAATATTTTGGAGACTAGTTTTTATTTGTAATTTCAATGCTTCATGTAAAATTAGTTTTTTTCGAATCACGTCTTTACTTAGGAATCTATTTTCTAATTGATTATCAACTTTTTTTACACTTAATTTTGTTTTGTTTGGCTTACATTTTTTTAATCTTTTTACATAACGCCACACTTTTCTTTGCAAAATACGATTATCATTTTTTAATTTGATGTTTTCTTTTTTCGTCTTATTCAACTCGTATACAGTTTTACTTCTGTTTCGTAAAACTTGTTTTCGACCAGCTTTTTTTGGCGGGAAACACTCAAATTATTTTCACAGATATCACTAACTATTTTGTTTTTTCTGGCATTTATTTTTTGTTTATCTCTACACTCTTTACGGTATTTTCTCATATAAATTCTACGTTTTTCTTCAAATTTATCAAAGTTATCAATCTTTTTATTACTTTGAAGGGCTCTTCTTCTATGCCATCTTTCACGCTCCAGTTTTTTATAATTTTCATGCTCTATCGGATTGTCTTTTATGCGCTGCCTTCTTTTTTTCGTATACTCACGTATGTAATCATTTTCACACTTTTTCTCTTCTAGTACAGAAGATTTTAAAGGAGTCGAAGAGGTATAATTTTTCTTTCGCGTTTTCATAACACTACGCTACTGTCGGACGATTAAGACAACAATAAATTTAGTTTTACATTGCCAGGACAATAGTATCGTAGAAGATTAGCTCACGTATATATAAAGTTTGGCACAAGAATTTGTATCATGTTTGTAAACAAAACGCCTCTAAACGTTTGGCTTGTCATCTTCACATTTATTCAAAACATTGTACTATAAATTATATTTCAAATTTATAAATCGTGAAACAGAAAACATAATGTGTAATAGGGTTACGAGTATTTATTGATTGACGGAGTTTACGATTTTGTTAAAAAATTTATAAGAATTTGTATTAAAAATAGCACGTAAAATTTTTAACTGTAATAAAAAATATTGCAAATTCATATATTTAATAATTTTATACTTTTTTAAAATAAATACTTAGTTGTTCCATTATAATAGTCGGTTAACGGAGTTTACGCGTAGTTAAAATAGAATTCTATTTTTAGTAATTTTATGTAAGTAAATCTTGCTAAAAATGTTTATTCCACTTTACGTACTTAAAATGATGATAACAAAATATTTTTATGAATATATTCATCTTTATTTTTACTACTAGAATGTCATAGTAACATATAAAAAATATAATTTTGAACTCCGTTAACTATTTTCTTTTTAGGTGGAATTAATTTAATTATCAATACTTAATAATGAATGTAAAAATGGGTATAAACAAATAAATATACTTTTTTTTATTAAAGTAAAACAAACATTTTTGAGTGGGAATAAAATAATTTCTTAATAAGGTTCAAGGATAGTATGTAATAATACTTCTGTAATTTAATGCGTGGAAACTAACGGAGTTACGTTTTTTAATATTTCACAATTCTTTGGTCAACAAATAGGGTACCTCATTAATAATTTCAACGTGGTTTCTATTACAAGGAAGTATGAGGTAACTTGGAAAAATTTTTTCAGTCCTGTTACATATTATTTTATATGAAAGTTTTGGCAAAGAACGTAATCGGCCGATTTTTTGAGAATTCACCATATGTTACCTGCTTCGATGAGTTTTTTGGACATGGGATCATGGTTTGAAACCTTGAAAAGTGGTAGTTCAATGTTTTAAATGACTTTAGCTCAGCGGATGGCTACATTAGCACTTATGAATTACTTTATTCTCAAAATTAAGAATATTTTAAATAAAAAAGTTTCCTAGTAATATATTCTCAAAACGCAACCCAACTGAGTAATTTAAGCCTAAAATCAGTCAAAAATGTCAAAAATATGGTTTCAGCCAAACTATAAAGCTTTGTAGCTCTGAAAATATGTTCTAAAGAGATCTATAAAAATTCTGATTAGTCCATAATATGGAAAAGAACCATCATACCAATTTTAAGCGAAAAAAAATTCTTCGTCCTTCAATTTGGCAGAGAATGGGCGATAAATATATAAATATATATATTTACACACTTGCACCTACACATATGCATTCATACACACGTACACTTACACACATACATATACACACACACACACACACACACACACACACACACATATATATATATATATATATATATATATATATATTTCCATGTACATTTCCACATATACATGTCACATAAACACATACACTCTTACACATAAACACATGCACACATACACATACATATATACGCATATGCACACACACATAAAGAACATTTGCTTCTGCGTCTCCACCTCTCCGTCTTCGCCTCTCCGTCTGTCCGCCTCCGTTCTTCGTCTCCGTCTTCGTCTTTTCGTCTCCGTCTTTACGTTCTTGTTTCCGCCTTTTCATCTCCGTCTCTGTCTATCCGTCTCCGTTATGAGTTTATTATATAACATATATACAATCTTATATTATATTACTATCATTTTATTAATGTGAAGAATTAAGCTTTTTTTCTCCAGGGAATATCGTTTGCATAATTGTCACATATATATATATATATATATATATATATATATATACGCACGCACTTGCACCTATACATATGCACACATACACATACACACCATACATAACATGCATGCATACACACATACACACATACATATACACACATACACATATATGTAAATATATATATATATATATATATATATATATATATATATATATATATATATATATACTAGGGGGTACCCCCTGCTCGCTCCGCCTGCCGACCCCCATTATAGGTATCATATTAATATAAAATGTAACATTCATGCATTGTTTTATATAAAAAATTTTTGTCATAATATATTTTTATATTATACATAATACTATATAATTGTACATTTTTATTAAATTTTTATTATTAACATAGAAACATGGAAAAAAATACGTCATATTAATTATTTATGTAAAATATCTGAAAAAAATTATTAATAAATTTTAATCATTATTCATAACATGTAGATTAAGTTGGTTTTTATACCACCTTACATTTTAAATCTTTCAGATTTTTATCATTGTGAATTGAATTAAAATTTTTTTAATATGATATAATTATATATATAAATATATATATATATATATATATATATATATATATATATATAGAATGAATTTATAAATATTTTCACTTTTTCTTAATTTATATTATTATTATTATTATTATTAATTTTCAATATATAATGAATATTAATGAAAAAGAAAATTTCTAATGAAATATTTTTAAATCTTAAATTTTTTAGTAAAATTTATCGATAGTATTATTTGATATATTTAAATGTATACTTAAGATTTTTGAGATATAGAGGATTATTTTGTTATAATTCCTGTTTGATATCTTTTTTCTTAATTTTACATTTTATAAATATATCAAAATTTTTTTCATAAAATTTAATCTTAATAAAATATTAAACATTTTATAAAAATATTAAATTTATAATTTAAATAATTAATAAATTTTAAAAAATATTATATCATAATATTTTTTTCAAAATATGTGCAATATTCAATAAATATCTTGAATATTTTTTGTAATTTTGACTCAGATAAAATTCATTTATTGGTTCATGTTATGTTATTTTATATTCTATAATTTCATTAGTGTAATATTTATAATATTCTGGTACTTATTTCCAATTATGAAATTCTACTTTTTCATTATCTTCACCAATATATGAATTTATTATATTATTTAAAACAGATATTTCAGTATTATGTGAACTATTATTATCAGAAAGATTTTCCAAGTAATATTCATACTCTTCCTCATAATTTAAATAATCTTCAATGTTATTATTCAAACTATCCATCATTTCTTGATCATTTACGTTATCAATTATAACATATCTACCTTCAATCGCATTCTATTCCATTTTGTTATTTGTTAAGATTTATATATATATATGAATTTTATAAATAAGATACCTGTAAACAATAATAATTAAATTAGACAAACAATTTTTTAAAAAATAATAACTATAATATTAATTTTTTAACTATATTTTTTAATATCTATTTTTTTATATAAATTTTATGTTAAATTATTATAAATTATTATTTTAATATTTCTTTCCAAACTATGTTTTTAATTTCATTTTTATTATCTAATTCATTTTGAATATATAATTTTTTTTTATTTTTACATCTTGAAAGTGCGACATATAGCAGACCATGTGTAAATAATGGTTTTTTAATATATATATATATACCTATATTTTCCAAACTTTGTCCTTGTGACTTATTAATTGTTATTGCAAATGCTAACACTATCGGAAATTGTTTTCCGTGTAAAATAAAAGGCAAAGAAGACGATTCATTTGTACTTAAAGTTATTTTTGGTATGAAAACTTTATTTCCTTTATTTTCTCCTGTAATAATCTCAGCTTTAATATTAAATTTAAATAATTTAGTTATTTTTAATCTAGTTCCATTACATAATCCATCAGTTATACTAAGATTTCTAATTAACATTATAATTGCGTTAATTTTTAATTTAATTTCGTGAGGAGGTAATCCTTCTCTAATATTATTTAACATTTCAATAGGATAATTTAAATGAATATTTTCATCAGTTTGATCAACGCCCTTATAAGTTGCATGATCTATACTGTAATAAGTTATCATTTCACCATCAATTAATTTTAATATTTTATTATTTAAAATGTTTACATCTTCATTATGTGAAGTTAAAATAACATTTTTTGAAAAATTGTAATTGTTGTTTATATCTTTATAAATTGTATCACATATATTGTTAGTTTTATATTCTTCGGGAATAATGAAAGTATTTTTTTTTAACAGTGGGCTAAAAATACCACTTTTGGTCCCGGCACGGAAAATGAAAAGTGCTAATTTTAGCCTCACTGTTAAAAAAATCGTATATGCACCGCGGAAGGTAAAATGGACAACCCATAGCACGAGTTTGCCACCCTCGGCTTCGCCTCGGGTGTCAATTCACTCGTGCTATGGCCTGTCCTTTATTTTACCTCCCTAGGTGCATAATATACTATTTTTTTCTTCTCCTATGTTTGATAAAAAAGATGAAAATTTTTTATCATTACATCTTATATTAGTTTTTAAATTAAAAATTTTAAATAATTGCCAAAGATGTGAATATTTTATAGTGTCTTTTATAATTGTATCTTAAAATCTATTTTTCCCTATAGGTAAAATTTATCTAAAGTCACCACCTAAAATTATTAATTTATTTCAATATGGTTTATTATTTAAACAAACATCTTGTAAAGTTTTATCCACAATTTCTAATGCTTTTTTGGAAATCATAGAAGCTTCATCCCAAATAATAATATCTGTTAGTCGTAACTTATTTTTATCAGATTCTAATTTTAAAAAAGCATTTTCAATATTACTTAAATCTATAGGTAATCTAAATGTTCTGTGGCTTGTCATACTATTTGGTAACAAAATTGAAGCGATTCCCGTCCAAGCCATTGATATAAATTTTTTTTTTATTGAAATATAGTAATATATTAATGTTTTATATAAAAAGGTTTTACCTGAACCTTCTGGACCATCTATAAAATATATTTTCTGTTTATTATTTATTATATTATTAAAGATGTTTTTTTGATCTAAATTTAATTCATTAAACATTTTATTAAACATTTTGTTCAATAGTTTCGTTACTAAATTTATTTTCTTTTTTAATATTTATTTCATTAGGCTCAGGAATACATAAATCTTTACATGACATTTCTTCTGACATTAAAATTTTGTTAATATGAAAAAGTGCATTATTTTCATTATTTTCTTTAAAATCTTCTATAAAAATTTTTTTATATTTTTCCCAAATTATATTCCTTTGAATATTTTTACATGATAAGATTTTCTTAATTGTAATTGAGTTCCTACGTCTTCATTTTTTCATCTCCGTCCTTCTGTCTGAAACACATGATTAATAAGAATGAATTCCTATCGTATTTTATCATTAATTTAAATAAAATTGAGTAAAACAAATTTTTAATCTATTATAATCATATGATTTGTATTTAAGGGGGTGTATACATATTGGACCTTGAGAAATAAAATACAATTTTCTTATTAATGTTTAAATGATTCTTGAAATATTTAAAATACTACTTTGAAGTAAATATTAACACCTTTATTTTAAGCCCTGTTGGGCTTATTTCACTGCAGCTATACTCCCATGATCACTTGATGAACCTTCAAATCCATAATTCCTGCACCGTAAGGTTTCTGATGACCTAATGAACTAATTTGACTTTACCAAATGGATTTGGCTTCAGTATTGATGTCATTCTTGCATGAATATAGGGTTTTGAAATTAAATGACTAATAGTGGTAAAAAAATCCAAAAATATTTAAATTTATTTAAAAAATTGAGATTTTTTGTTAAAAAATTAAAAATTTTTGGTTTTTGAAAAATCTTTACATCCAAAAAAAATGACATCAATACTGAAGCCAAATCCGTTTGGTAAAGTCAAATTAGTTCATCGTAGTAAAATTTTAAAAGAGAGGATTACCGCATGCATATGTGCTAATATTTTTAAGTAAAGATGATAAAATTTACAATAGTGATGACGTTGATTAATTCATACTAGCTGAAATTTCAAATAAAAATGAGAATTCAAGATTATATAAAATAGTTAAACAATTTATGATCCTTGGCCTTTGTGGAGATCAGAATGAAAACTCACCTTGTATGGATAAAGAATGAGGAAAGTGTACGAAAAATTTTCCAAAACGATTTAATGAAACTACAATAGTGTCAAATGGTTATCCTATTTATCAACGAAGAAATAATAAAAATAAGATAATATACACAAACAAGTGGGCAGATAATAGATTTGTTGTTCCTTATAACCCGTATTTATTACCAAAGTTTAATTGTCATGTTAATATTAAATTATGTTCAACAATAGGAGTTATAAAATACTTATTTAAATACTGCTTCAAAGGACATGATTGTGCATTCATAGAAATAAAAACAAGTGAACTAAATACTAAAAGTAATACTAACGATGAAACGGATGGAACGAATGATTTGGATATGTTTTATGATGAAATTAAACAATACATAAACACAAAATTCGTTTGCCCGCCTGAAGCTATGTATTGCATATTGGAATATAATATTAGTGAACTTTCACATGCAATTTATAGATAAGCTGTTCATAATGAAAATGATTAATACGTTTATTTTAAAGAATGATCCAAACACGAAATTGATGAGAAAAATGTAAATACAACACTAACAGCGTAGTTTGAACTTAATAAAAGTGACCCAGAGACACATAATTACTTCTGATATAGCGCAACATTATGTTTTTAATCAAATACATAAAACATGGACGAAAAGAATAAAAACTATGAATCCTATTCTAAGTGGAATGTACTTACAAAGAAAGCACCCCACCTCCGGGGAACAGATTCGGCTGAAACTGCAGGATATGATTTTTTGATTAACCTTTTAAGGACGGGACTGGTCGATATTTCGACCACTCAAGTATCATAATATTTTTGAGTGTTTTAATATAATATTATCCTCAAAATTACTCAAAAATATTATGATACTTGAGTGGTCGAAATATCGACCAGTCCCGTTCTTAAAAGGTTAAAAAAATAAAACCTGTGTTTTTTCTTTTCGTCAAATAGGCCCCCAAGACGAGGATATAGAAATTTTTTTAAAATTATGGTTAATAAGAGCCTTTATAAGAACCTAAATAACCAAAGAACTAAGACTCTTACAAAAAAATGCATTAAGAGGCGGCCGTATAGTTCTGTCCTTGTCTAATCTGAATTTTCGATATAATTAGTAAACTAAATATTTTTATACAAAAGTAAGGGCAGAGCCCAATAGATTTAAGGATGAATAGACGATTCTATTCTATGAAAAAATATAAAATTTTCATTAGTTTTCGAGTGAAGTCTGAAACGGAAAAAGAGTTGAACACTTCAATCAAATTTAACTCTTTTTCCGTTTCAGACTTCACTTGAAAACTAATGAAAATTTTATATTTTTTCATAGAATAGAATCGTCTGCTCATCCTTAAATCTATTGGGCTCTGCCCTTACTTTTGTATAAAAATATTTAATTTAGCCATAATAACGAAAATTTAGATTAGACAAGGACAGAACTATACGGCCTCCTCTTAAAGATAAAATGAAGCACGAATTGAATGCTTTAATTTTAGCTCTGTTGCATTAAAAAATCTTTAGTGGTTCAAAAGTTATAGGTGATTAAAATATGTTAATGAAATAACGTGAAAAATTGATCATATTTTATATGCTAAAAATATTAAGTAAATACGTGGTAATATTTAATTAAGAATAACATTCGAACAACAGAAGCTTTTTTAATGCAACAAAGCTTAAATTAAAGCATTTAATTCGTGCTTCATTTTATCTTTTATGCATTTTTTTGTAAAAGTCTTAGTTCTTTGGTTATTTAAGTTCTTATAAAGGCTGTTATTCACCATATTTTTATAAAAATGTCTATATCCTTGTCTAGGGGGCCTATTTGACGAAAAGAAAAAACATGGGTTTATTTTTTTCTTCAAAAAATCATATTTTGCTGCAGTTTTAGGCGAATCCGTTTACCGGAGGTGGGGTGCTTTGTTGGTTAATCCAAAACAAAGAGAAAGATTCTTTTTAAGATTACTTATGCTTCACGTTAAAGCTGCAACATCTTTTGAAAACTTAGAAACTTTTGATAAAATTACATACCCAACATTCTTAGAAGCAGCAAAACCAAGAAATTTAGTTAAAAAAATAAAGAATTTTAGTTTAAAAAAATCATGTGAATCTCGATTTCCAAAAGCTCTTTGTAAATTATTTAGTTACATTCGTACATTTCACAATCCAATTTATGCTCGGGAATTATATAGAAAATATAAAATCTATTTTTATTATATTACCAAAAATGAATCAACAAAGAGGGTGAAGAATATGCATTAAGCATAATTAATGATATTTTAACTAATAATAGATTCCAATTAAGTGACATTAATTTACCTACTTTAGAATTCTTTATTGAAAATAACGAAATTGAATATATTACAGAAAACAATGTTAATATAATTCGGTCAATTATTAATAGTCTAACAAATGCGCAAACGGCTATTTTCAATACAGTAAAAAAATTCATTGAATACAAACTGCACTGAAAAGTATATATATAGACGGTCCAGGTGGAAGTGGTAAAAGCTACTTATTAAATATAACTATAACTTATCTGAAAATTAATAAAATTAACTATTTAGTTGTATCATGGACAGGTATAGCGGCTAATTTATGGCAAGATGGTGTGACAGTACATACAGCATTTAAATAACCGTTGAACATATCTGAAGACACAATATATAATATTAGTGCAAACAGCGAAATAGGTAAAAAAATGAAAAATGTATCAATTGTTATCTGGAATGTAATTACAATTACATCAAAATATGCTTTTGAAGCCGCCGATCACATTTTTGAAGATGTATGTGATAATAATTACTTGTTTGGAGGGAAAACATTTATCGTATCAGGTTATTTTAGACAAACATTACCAATAGTAAAACATGGAAATAGAATACAGATAGTAGAAAATTGTGTCAAAAAAAGCTATTTATGGGAACATTTTCAATGTATGTCTTTGAAAGAAAATAAACGTTTATCGGAATCAGATGATAAATTTAAAAATTGGTTACTTAATGTGAAAAATGGTGATTTTCATTCAAAAATATGAAAAAGGGAAATAAAGTTATACAAATTCCAAAAGAAATATTGTCAAAGGGCAATCTAATTGATGAAATGTACGAGCATAATATAAATAATAAAAATTGTGACTATTACGAAAATACTATATTAGCACCGAAAAATGAATGATGAATAAAAAAATTTTATCAAAAATAAACGAACCAGTAATAGAGATCTTGAGCATTGACTCTGCAAAAGATGTAAATGACGAAAGTTTAGACGCCATTTTGCCGACAGAATTTTTAAATTCTTTAACGCCCAACGGTTCACCTCCACATAGATTACAATTAAAAAAAGGAGCTATAGTAATGCTTCTAAGAAATGTTAATTTGAATGAAGGACTTAGTAACGCAAGCTGATTAACGAAAATAGAACAATTTACTATTATTGCACAAATATTAACAGAAATTAAAAAAGGAAGCACTATATTCTTACCATGTATGACCTTATCAACAAATGATGAACTGCCATTCCAGATGACCAGAAAATAATTTCCTGTAAAACTTGCTCATGCAATGACTATTAATAAGTCGCAAGGATAATCATTTCAAAAAGTAGGAGTGTATTTACCAACACTAATTTTCAGTCATGGGCAGTTATACGTGGCACTTTCGAGAACAACTAATAAAAATCAATTGAAAATATTATTAACAGAAAAATCAAGAAAAGTTACAGATGAAATGGTCCATACTAAAAACATCGTTTACAAAGAAATATTATAAAATCACAATACAAGAATTCAATACAATGAATAAGAAAATAAAATCAAAAATATTTGAAACTCTAATATAATATTAAACAGAAAAAAATTAAAAATTATTAAGTAGGGTTTAGCGCTGTGAGGTTGAAAATCAAGGCTGCTATTTTTAATTTAGTGCCGTTGAAAAAATGCGATTGCTTTTTTAAATAATGTGTGGTAAAAAAAACATTGCTGCTATTGTAAGTGCTGTGATGGGGAAAAACGCTAAAACTACTGTAAGCTCTGTGTAATTAGAAATTTACGACTGCTTTTTAGAGCACCATCTAGTTTAAAAAACGCGACTGCTTTTCAGAGCACAATCTGGTTTAAAAAACGCGACTTCTATTTTAAGAGTTAAAGATGAAAAACGCAACAATTATTGTAAGCGCTGTGTAATTGAAAATTTGTGGCAGCTATTTTGAGCACTGTGTGGTTAAAAAAACGCGGCTGGTATTGTAAGTGCTGTGTAGTTAAAAAAACACGGCTGGTATCGTAAGTGTCGTGTAATTAAGAATTCACGGTTGCTATTTTCAGTGCCGAGACAAAGAGACGAAGACGGAAAAACGGGGACGAAGAGATAGAGACGGAGAAACGAAAACGGAGAGATGGAGGGACAGAGACAGAGACAGTCACGGAGACGGAGAGACGGAGACAGACAGACGGAGAGGCAGAGAGATAGAGACGGAGAGACAGAGACGAAAAGACGTAGATGGAGGCAAAGAGATGGTGACGAAGAGGCGGAGACGTAGGTACGGAGGGGGAGATACGGAGAAATATAGACGGAGAGACAAAGAAACGGAGAAGGAGAGACGGAGACAAAGAGACGAAGACGAAGGGACTAAAACAGACAGCTGGAGACGAAGGGGAGGAGACGGAAAAACGGAGACAGACAGACGGAGAGACAGAGACGAAAAGACAAAGACGGAGACGGAGAGACGGAGAGGTAAAGATGAAAAGACGAAGACGGGGACAAAGAGATGGTGACAGACAGATGGAGACAGAGACAGAGAGACAGTGACGGAGAGACGGAGACGGAAAAATGGAGACTGAGAGATGGAGACAGACAGACGGAGAGACAGAGACGAAAAGACGAAGACGGAGACAAAGAGATAGTGACGGAGAGACGGAGACGGAGTAGGGATGGAGACAAAGAGACAGAAAGACGGAGACGGAGACAGAGAGACAGTGACGAAGAGATGGAGATGGAGACGGGAAAACGGGGACGGAGAGACGGAGACAGTGACGAAAAGACGAAGACGGAGACAAAGAGATGGTGACGGAGAGACGGAGATGGAGATACGTAGACGGAGATACGGAAATGGAGATACGGAGACGGAGAAATGGCGACGGAGAGACTGAGACAGACTGACGGAGACGTAGAAACGGAGAGTTATAGAGGAAGACGGAGACGGAGAAACGGAGAGTTACAGATGAAGACAGAGACGGAGGAACGGAGACTTACAGACGAAGACGGATAGATGGAGACGAAGATGGAAAGGAAGAGGGAGGGATGGAGACGGAGACGGAAAAACAGAAACGGAGACGTAGAGACGGAAATGGAGAGGCGGAGGGACGGAGAGACGGTGACGTAAGGACGGAGTTGGAGAGGCGGAAATAGAAAAACGGAGAAATGGAGGCAGGGTGGCGGAGACGGAGAAACAGAGACGGGAAGTCGAAGAGACGGAGAAACAGAGACGATGATATGGAGTTAGAGAGTTGGAGATAAAGGGACGGAGTTGGAGAGTCGGGGACGGACAGACGGAGACGGAGATGGTGATGGAGAGACTGAAACGAAAAGACGGAGACAGTAATAAAGAAACAGAGACGAAGAAATGGAGACGGAGAGACGGAGACAGAGAGACGAAGAGACGGAGGGACGGAGAGATGGATATTTTGTATGTGTGTATGTGTTTAGGAATAAGTGTATGTGTATGGATATGTGTATATATTGTAACGTTTTTCCCCTTTCGGGAGGGGGAAATACGTGTAACTCCTGTTGCCAGACGCTTCAGTGAGTTACCAGGGTAAGATCGGCAGGAGTTGGAGGGAGCGGACGGGGGAAAGTAAAGGAAAGTAACCGGGTTTAACACGTTTGGTTATGCTATGGAGTACCTTGGCTTTATTGTACTCATAAAACTCTTACAACGACGATTACAAATATGAATTAATAATAATGTATAAATCAAAGCTAAACCTAATGATCTTATATAATGCAAATAATTAACCTAACCTTAACGGAATGTAATGTACAAAAGATAGTTAAATCGGCCACTTGACGGCTATTCAATAAGTGAAATCAATTAATCAATAATCTTTAAAGAATCTGAATTATAGTTTACTTTAACTAACTAGGAGAGTATCACATCTCCGGATCACGGATTTTGCTATAACTTTGAGATAGGTTTTCAGATGTCAAAATATGGAAAAAGTCAGAGTTATAGACCCCAACGCTCAATATTTCTCCAGTTGCAGGCAATTAAAGAAAATCACTAAAAAAGTTACTAGATTTTTAAATGCTTATAATTCTTTAACATTAATAGCTAGACGCTTGTAACCGGTTTTAAATGAAAGCTACGTTCAAATCCTTTCGAAAAAGCACCTATAGCATATCAAAATATTATTTTTTCTCAAAGTTACAGCGTTATGAAAATGGTACTACATTTTAACATTTATCATTGATTAATATTTTTAAAAGGAAATTCAGCTCAAATTTTTATAACGCTGTAACTTTGAGAAAAAATAATATTTTGATATGCTATAGGTGCTTTTTCGAAAGGATTTGAACGTAGCTTTCATTTAAAAATGGTTACAAGCGTCTAGCTATTAATGCTAAAGAATTATAAGCGTTTAAAAATCTAGTAACTTTTTTAGTGATTTTCTTTAATTGCCTGCAACTAGAGAAATATTGAGCGTTGGGGTCTATAACTCTGACTTTTTCCATACTTTGACATCTGAAAACCTATCTCAAAGTTATAGCAAAATCCGTGATCCGGAGATGTGATACTCTCCTAGTAAGTGATTCTACGGCCTGGACGGTTTAGTTTATACCGGCGGCTTTTACCTGCAACAATGTGCAAAACAAAAGAAACAAGTGATTAATAATTAAATATAATTATAATATAACTAGGCGGCGGCGTCTAGTAACGCTATACTTAATACTACGGAAATAATAATAATGACGGGGGTAGCCGGCTCCCTTAATTATCTGAATTACTAATCTCTATAGGCATGCGGGACCTTTAAGTGACGTAAAGACAATGGGTGGCCGACACCCTTAACTTATTCTAATATCTTTGTAACTACGCGGCGGGCGGACGGAGTCCTCTAATTAATATAAAAATGTATTGGGTGGACGACACCCTTAACTTAATCTAAGTTCTAATATTTATACGCGGTCGGACGGAGTCTTTTAAACTAACAAAAATGTATCGGGTGGACGACACCCTTAACTTATTCTAATGTCTAACATTTATGCGCGGCCGGACGGAGTCCTTTAAACTAATACGAATTGAATAATTAGGTGGACGACACCCTTAATATATTCCATAATCACGTGGCGGCGGACGCGACGGCTACGGGTTAACCAGACTCTTAATTAAGCCAGCGGCGGAATGTGAAATAGAGTATAACATTATGGGTGGACGTCAACCTTAAATTCAACGGCGCAGGTTCGGCATTGCGGCGGCGGCAAAAATATAGCTAGTGTGCTCTAGGCAGGTAGATTTACGCCAGCGTGCTCACTCGACGTATCTCTAACACTGCCAGCATATGCACTAGAGTTTAGACCAGCGTGCTCACTCGGTCTATCCCCATGTGCAAGAGAGAGAAGCTTTGCCTAAGCTGTGGTGCTCCACAAGCCAAGGCAACCAGCTACTACTGGCCCCACTCTCTCTTAGCCTAGCGTGCTCACTAAGGTAAAGAGAGAGAGAGAAGACCGTAGTCTACACTGCTCTGGTTAGCTGTGCTTCTCGGCCTCTTATATACTCTGGCCTCATTTTTCCCGTTGAGTGCAACGACGTTTGAGGTTGCCGCCTAGCGACTGAGCTCAGAACTACTGTTCTATCGTAGCTGGCCGTTAGGCGGGAAATTTAAATGCGCGGGTATGTATACTCGTCGCAATATGTGTATGTGTATGTGTATGTATGTGTATGTCTGTATGTGTATGTGAAAGATGCACGTGTGTACGTGTATGTATTTATTTGACAATAATGCAAAAGATATTCACGTAAGGGAAAAAAAGTCTTAATTCTTCACTTTAATATAATAGTAGTAATTATTCTGGAAAATAAAAAAAAATAAAAAGGTATATGTCAAATTTAGTTTCTGAAAATCAATTTTCAATTTCGTTTTTAACTATTCAGAAAAATGATAATATTAAAATATTTCTTACTTATTTTTGTATTGAGTAGGAGATCCATCTGTAAAATAAATAACTTTTTCAATCCATTGGTAGTCTTGTCTTATCCTATTCAGTTACTCTCCTGAAAAAATATTTACGGTATAAGCTGTTTGCCTAGAACAGTTAGAAATAACACAAAAGCTCTTTACATTGACTTCATTGGTAATCTCATTTTTGTAATAAATAACCATGGGATGTACAGTTGCAGTAGTGTTATTATAATAAAAACCTTGTGTGTGCGTGCGTGCGTGAGTGTGTGTGCGTGTGCGTGTGCGTGTGCGTGTGTGTGTGTGTGTGTGTGTGTGTGCGTGTGCGTGTGCGTGTGCGTGTGCGTGTGCGTGTGCGTGTGCGTGTGTGTGTGTGTGTGTGTGTGTGTGTGTGTGTGTGTGTGTGTGTAGAATCCTGACAAATGAATGAATATTTTTCAGCAAAGTTGAAAAGGATTATTGCGGAGTGATTGTCTAAATTCTGTTTGCAGTAGCTAAAATAATTTTTTTGGTTTTCAGAAACATAATGATATATAATCAAAATCCACAAGTCTTCGACTAAATTATCAATAAATTCATCATAAGGTTCCTGAAATTTCTATAATATAGTTTGATTATATGAAAATGAGTACCTCGCTTCTCTTGGTACAGTTACAGTTACCCAATTATTATAAGCTATATTATCAGTTGCACTTGTTTCAGTTATAGCAGTTAGAATATGTCTTACATCAGACTTTGTCGGACAGTCATTGCAGTTATGCTGCATACCATGCCTGTTCGTAACTGAATGAACGCAGCTTTCCATAATATTTCTATAATCAAGTTCCTGTTTCAAAGCATTTAATTTAAGTTCGAAATTTTGGTGAATTTGACACACACATATTGTATGTGTATCTGGGCTATCTACTATAACACATTCTTTTGGCCAAAGACTTGCAAACATCGGAAAACTAAATAAAACATCAAAATTATTTTTATTATTTTCTTTCAATCTTCATAAAGAATATTGAGATCATAGAGTAATAGCCGTTTTTAAAGAAAGATAGACTTAAATCCTGGAATTTTCTGCATCACGTATTCTTTCATCCCACTGCGCATTCGACTGTTACTATCATTGTAGTAAAAATTTATAATTGATGTTCATACATTTTCATGTACTTTAATATATTCTTTACGGATTCGTTTAGGAAGGATTCCTATAATAAAAATACATCTTATGTAATCATTTTTGTTTCAAAATATTAATATTTTAATTAAAGGTACACTCGATTAAACGCAGCGTTTACTCATGAACTTGGAATGAAAATATTATTAGAAGGGCGCAGCTGTGTCATATTCTTAAATAACAATAACTTTATTTTCAGACATCATAAAAAATTGCTTAACATGACAAATTGAAGGTTTTAATACTAATTCCATCTGTATGTGGTGAACAAATGTCAAGAGTGTAATCGGTACGGCGTTTTCCATGTTGAAGCAATAAAGTTGCCATTTTTTATAAAAATCGAAAATGCACATAATAAACGAGCTAAATCAACTACTAAAATGTATGCTGGCTTTTTTGAAACTATGTTTAATGAATATTCACGAAAAATTCCGTTCGATTTTGAGTTGATAGAAAAAAGTTCTACTGCTGCAAGCAAATATTGAAAATTCGTGTTTCGTTAAATGGCTGTATCGTGGTTTCTACTGATCGTAAAAAGCTATCCAACATCGCAAATTGAAGCTCTCTTTATAAAAAAAAAAGTTATATTAAAGAATATTGATTTAGATTTACGATTTTAAAATTACAAAGCTTCTAATATTGTCTATTTTTTGTTGAAAATACCGTATCTTTCCTTGGCTGCAGATTTTTTCCTTGGATTATAATCAATCTGTTAAAACTTGCTTTACAATATATAAAATCCTTTTTAAAAAAATGATGGACAACTTCCGTCATTATAATAAGAATGTTTTTATTAGTTGAAATAAAACATTATTGCAGAATAGCATGAAGTTTAACATTTGAAAATTTGACGATTGACAGCTAATGCTTGAAAAATTAGAACTATAAAATTAATCATTCATCATAATTATGCACATGCTTGGAAATTGTTGATGAAAAAAAAACAAACGAAGTATTTTAAAATTATTTCCATTCATTTAGATTTTCATAACAAAAATTTAAATATTCTGAATTTTATTAGAAAAACAAACGCAGTAAAACGCGCGAAGCGTGCTTAGAATTTGCTAGTAACGAAAAAAATGTCGTTGATTAAATAATGATTGATCAAGTTTTAAACTTTCTAGAATAGCTGAAAATTTGTAAAAAAAATGTAAAAAAGGCCTTTTTTCAGACTAAACTAGCCTCAATTTTGAAATTTTCCATACTATCATTTTTTATATAGTACTGTAATTTATTAAAAATCTAGCTGAAGCCATGATCATCATGTGACGAATTTTTTTAAAAAAGTATAGGAATATCCCATTAACATTGGTACTTTTTGCCATTTTTCTCATATGTTGAACTGCTTTTCAGGAGGTCGATAAGAATTCGACCCAAATTGGACCAATATTATTCAAAAGAGCAAAAAAAAATCTAACTTTTTATAGTGTTAAACTGAAAAAGATGAAGTTACCTTCCTTATGAAATAGCTTAAAAGTCCCTAACAGTAAAAGAAACAAAATAATACGTATGCATCAATTTTGAGCGATTTTTTCAAGAATACTGATTTTTATATCTTTCAAGCCTATAGAAACAGCCAAATAACAATGAACAAAATATTTTTCTGATATTGTATATAATGTAAATAAACTTTAAACGTTTGGTACAACAAAAAATATTTTGCAAAGATCGAGAAACAGATACTTGAAAATCGCAAAAAACGTAATTTTTGCTAAATTCACTATCTTTAACATTTCATATCCCAGCCAATTCTCAACAATACTGAATTTGCCAAAAAGAAAATTGGTTTTTTTAAAGAGAAATCAAAACCATTTCGCAGAATTGTCAAAAGTTAAGAGGGGAAGACGCTACGATCATTCAAAGGTACATAAAATAGCAAAATTACATGTTTTGTTCAAAGTGATGTCGTCTGGCTCATAATTTATAAAATTAAATTCAGCAAATAAATTCTCAAAGCTCTTTTTATAAGCTAAAAAATGCCGCCTACCGAATTAAGAAATGTTAAAACTTAAATGTTGGCAGCATTTTGAAAATGAGTAAAAAAAACAACCGAAAAAAGCCAATTTTTTTACTTTTAAAAGGCCAGTTCTCGGCAAGTTTTGCACGTAGAGAGCTGAAATTTTGCACAGATTCCTAACTTTAATAATACTAAAACATATCTCAAAGCCAGCAAAATCGGCAACCCACGCGCGACCACTTTTAAAAAAAAGTATTATTTTGACCCATATATATATATATATATATATATATATATATATACATCTTACTATTATATAAAAGGACAGCGTTTGTTTGAATGTTCTCAATTATCTCAAAAACTACTGAACCGATCGTTTTCAAATTTTAAATTTAAATTCTTTATAATGTGACGAGTGTCATAGGCTATATAAATAATTACTTTTTTAATCAATTATTACAATAAAATAATTATAGACCTAGATCTTAACGCGTAGGGAATAGGGACTACTTTTTTTTCGGCGTTCTGCGGTCAACATGCTCTATTCTTGCTACTTTCCTTGGTTGCCCAATAGGTGGCGACCGATTTTGTCTTTCACTTTATTAAACTGGTACGGCAGAAATACTTATACACCTATGATATTCCGTAACTTCAACACAATAAATTTTTATTGCATATTCTCTAATCACAGAGTAATATTACCGTGGATTATTTAATGAAATATTTTCCTATTCCATTAGGCAGAATCTAAAATTAGACAATTTTTTTAACTTTAGAAAAAATTTTAAATCTTATTCAAGGAAATTTTTTATTCCTTAAATATTTATTGGCTCATACATGAGAATTTAACCCTTCATGCTTAATAAAATAATTTTAAAAATAACAAATAATTATGTATGATTTGCGATTTTTTCTAAAAATTTTATTCCAAATATATTAACAAAATATATAATTTATTTGACCCGCTTTCAGATCACGTTAATTATATTCAAAAAAAAAATTTTTTTTCATTTTTTAACACAATTGCAAATAACGTTTATTTTATCATCCTGTGATATTTTCAAACAAATATTTCAGCAAATTTTCGGAAATAATAGATTTTTTCAATATTATATATATTTACCGATTTTATTCAAGAAAAAATGCTCAAGGTTAAATTGTCATTTTTAGTTTGAACAAAAATTTACATATTCAAGAAAAAAAATTTTTTTTAATGAAATCATTTTATCAAAAATTTTTTTATTTTGATTTCATATTTTTACCATTTATCAATAAATAAGTGCTGAAGGTTGAATTGTCATTTTTAGTTTATGTTTACTACAATTGACATAATTATGAAAAAAAAAATTTTTTTTTAATGTAATTATTTTTCAAAATTTTTTTAATTGATTTCATTTTTGGTCATTTTTAAAGATAGAAATTAAATTATTTTGTACTTTTTTCATGTCACTTAAATTTTAATAACTTACGATTTTTTTATTAAAAATTGTATTCCGAAGTTTTGTAAGAGTACGATTTAATAAATAATAGTTTTTGAGATTTTATTTCTATACCTACCGACTTCTGCCCAACTATTGCGCGGGCGAAGCCGAGACGGGAGATGCTAATATATATATATACATATATACATATATCTACATCGAAGTATACCGTTTCGGAACATTCCTGATTTTTAAGGGAGTCTTTCCAGGGCATTTCCGACTTCCAGGACATGTCCTGGAAGTTGCCATATGATTTCTATATCTATATCTGCGATTAAGGTTGATTTACGATTATTTCTTTAGTAAATTTTCAAAATTTCGTGGGTTATTTATTATGTATACTCGGTGCGGAAAAACCCCGTCCCGAAACCATCCCTTTAACGTAATATATATATATTTATATATATAAATGTATGTACATATATATTGTGACGTTGCCCTTTGTGCTAGCCTTAGGAATTGATCAATTCCCTACGGGCGCACAAAATGACCACCGCTTCTTTATTTGCCAAGTTTATCGAGTGCAGTGATGGATTTCGAAGATGCTTATATGATATCCAACAGCCAACTTCAGAGTATATACTACAGAATATTATATTCTGCTTATACTCTAATTCTACGGTATACTCTGAAGTTGGCTAAAGGATATCCTAATATATAGATATACATAAATGTATAAAGCATCCTCGAAATCCATCACTGATCGAGTGCTTCTTTGCACTCGGACATACTTGTTGTTTCATGTTAGAAGCTTAGAGCATATACTTCTAGAGGGAGTAAGTTAAATGAGAAGAGTGTGGTCAGTTTTTGCAGAATATGAGAGAGAAAGAAGAGTAAGATTACCATTCTTGACTCTATCGTACTTGCTAGTGATTGGCTTAGTGCAAGAGAGACAGGAATGGTAGATATTATCTTCTTTCTTTCTCGCAAGGCGACCACGATTTTTTAACATGACATACTCCCTTCAGAAGTATATGCTCTGAAGTTAGAAGATTTAGAATTATTTGGCAAGACCGTAACTCATTAGAACGCATTGCCCAGTCGATTTGGGTCTATATGCCAAATAAGATAGCGTGACTTTACTTCATTAAGAGCAGGCCGGATTCGCTGTCCTTGTCCAACTAAGCTTTTTGTTATTTACTCAAGTATTCATCAGTGTATCTGCAAATCGGAGGTTGAGCGCAATAGATATTATTATTACAAATATGCATGCACAGAAAAAAAATCTACCGCTTTGTTTTTAAGAAAAGTAAGGAACGTGAAAATATTATAAACATAAACTTTTACTTCGGCGTTCCTTACTTTTCTCAAAAACAAAGCGGTAGAATTTTTTTCCTTGTGCATAGATGTTCATAATAATAATAATATCTATTGCGCTCAACCTTTAATTTGAAGATACACCGATTAATACTTGAGTAATAACAAAAACTTAATTTTCACTTGGTCGGTATCAGATTCTACCCTGGCCTGCTCTTAACAGGATTTCGGAGCTGCAACAATCGAGTTTGGCTTTTCTCATTTTATTAATATATTTTCCAATTTATAAATTAAACATATATAATGACTTGTCCGCACTTAAGCTATGTTAATACAATAATTTTTGTTAAAATAAAAAATCATTTAGACTTGTTATTTTTTATGAGCTTGGATTGGAAATTAGATATCAAACTCAATAAACCTAACCTTAAAATACGATACATTGAAAGTTTGTAGTATAACTTTTTATGTATAGTATTTTGGTGGATTTCTTGAGTTGTCCGCACTAGAGTTCAATCATACAAATTTTTTCTTTGTAGTAAAAAAACTGGATTAAACGCATCGTTTATTCACAAGTTAGGATTGAAAATATTATCAGGAGGCGTGCCGCTTCGTCATGCTCTCAACGCGTACTTCAACTTACGAATGCGATCTAAAGCCCAAGACAAAGCTTTTCAGTTTTATACACGCACTAAGAACATTATTACTTATATTCACTAAGAACACTATTAATTCGCGATAAGAAAAAAATACTATGTAAGAATAAACGGATACAGAGACCACACTTTCGGTCATCTCAATCGCCGTATTTTTCTCTTACCTAGAAATAATACACCTCACATGACTCTATATTTAATTATAAGATCAACTTTCTTCAATAATTAAAGATACAAGAGTGATTTACATTGATTTTGGCTCTTACGCCACAGAAAAAAATTATTCATTCATATTCCATGTACATATGTCAGTGCGCGTATGTGTATATATTATAAGCGAGCACAGTGCTTTTCATGACCAGCGCTTACTCTGAAAATAAGTGCGGTAAGTAGTGAAAAGGAAAAGAAGGTGTATATATATATATATATATATATATATATATATATATATGTATATTCATGGTGGGCCATTTTAATATCCCCTGCCGGATATCTCAGTTTTTTTTTGCACGCTACGAAAAAAATGACGGAAAATCGGAGCCATCGATTAGTGTAGTCAGATTTGACTTTCAAATAAATTTTCAAGGTTAATTGAAGGTCAAATCGCGTTTTTCTTATGGAAGTCTATATTTTTCAACCTGGATTCTGAAAGAGTGGAAAATTTTACGTTCGAAACCATATTTGAAAATTTTTTTTCCGCGGTCCTTAAATGTTAATTACAAGGGGAAACACTGAAGTCAGTCAGTCGATCCTACGACCACTTAAACTGAAACCACATTGAGGCTAGCCTTTTTTAAACCCAAGGCGGTCAATTTAGTCACCACTAACATAACCTGAAGCTAGCAACTAATCCGAGGGTCAGTAACCAATCAAGCCACCATGCAGAAGTTCATTTTTCGTCTTGATTGCTAAAGTTTGAGCTTTCCAAAACCTTACTTTTAGCGTTACCCAGAAAAAACGGCGTAGAGATAGTAAGGGTTTCCTTTGGGGTGCTTGATTAGCGCGAGTTCCCTTGCCTCTCTCGATGGGATGTTTGATTAGCGTTAGTCCCCTTGCCTCTTACGATGCCGCGCACTCGGGTTAGTCAACCACTAATTAATTATTCGGAAGTGCACCCATTTTTTTATAGGCATAAGCGTAAACGCCTTTGGAAGTGGCCTACAGTGTTGAGTAAAGTTTGCCTGGGGATGGCAGCGCAAGCCTGACAAATGCGTTCCATCATATCTTCTCTAGATGTGGGCCTCTGCGCTTAAACGACATTTTTTAGGTAGCCCCATGAATAAAAATCAAAGGTATAAGGTCAGGTGAGATAGAATACCAATTTATTAGGCCACCTCGACCGATCCATCTTCCAGTGTAACGGATATTTAAAAATTACCTAACGATTCTTGCATTATGTGGTGCCGCACTACCCCATTGGAAACACATTTTTCGTCTTGTTTCAATATCAACATTTTCAAGTTCTGGCAAGTAATATCTCAACAATGCCAAGTAGCTGTGCGGTTGACATTTTCTTCAAAGAAGTAGGATCCAGTTAGGTACCCATTGATGATTCCACACTAGACCATCAAGGTCCAACGACATTGATGATCTGCAGTTTCGAACCAATGTGGATTCTGATCTGCACAATAATGACAGTTATGTCAATTCAACGCTCCAGTACTACAAAATTGAAATTCATCCGAGGAAAGCACATAATTGAAAAAATTTGGATCATTCCTGATGATGCCTAATGCTAAATGGCAAAATTCTATTTGCATTTGAAAGTGCACTGGTCTTAACTCTTGGACCAGCACTATGTGATAGGCATGATATCCAAGATTATTCAGAATTCTTAATGCTGTTCTTTTCGGTACACCCAATTCTCTCTCAATTCATCGAGAGCTAATGTGAGGGTCAAGATGAACACCAGCGAGGACCAGTACTACACGAGGATCGTTCTCATCGTATTGACGACGCCTGCGTTGCCGATGAAGATGTCCTCGTCAAGCTCTGGCAACCAGATGTGTTATGGTTCTGTGGTTGGAATGTCTCCTATTCGGGAACCGTGCAGCGTACTGTCTTGCTGCTTGATGTGCATTGTTCCTACATTTTCCGAGAATTAAAATTATGTCAACTATTTCATTAGGAGAATAATCGGCCATCCTCGGACTTGATTTGTTCATTCAAGTGTTTTATCGGAATAGTTTATAGCACACGCGGTTATTTAAATTTATCAGTTGTGAAGCTACTAAGTGGGCGCACAATGAAAATTTTTCGATATCAACGAGAATGGAAACTTAGCTGTTGGCAAAAAAATTTTACCCATTGGGGCTAGTCAATCATGAATCAGTTGTGCGAAGTTGCGCCTATTTGCTTATCAGAATAAATTTGAACACCGATTAATGTAGGGTCAGATGAGGTAGAAAGTCAATGTACTAGACCACCTAAACTGACTTAATATTTATGTGGGTCAAAGTAACAATTATGAGCCAAATTGAGGCAAGCGGGGACCGCAAATAAAACTTACGAGCCTATCTTGAATTTCAGCTCTGAAAGTGGCCTGGGTGCCAAATTACAGCTCTTTGAATTAAAAAAATACACTGTTTTTGAACCTCTTTCATACAATTCTCAAGTGTTTGCCATCAGCGAACACTTGCTCGGAGAACTTTCGTCTTTTCTTCTACTTTTTAAAGAAAAATATTGTGATTGCGTCAGAACCACTCAAATTCACGGTGGTGTGCAAATCACATAAAATAGCGTTTTGAGGCGTTATTCAATTGAACTCTAGACTGCAGATCCGCTTTTTCAGTTTTTTTTTAAACGGGTATTTTTTTCATCTTGAAATTACTTTCAATTATCATCGCCCACGCTATTGTTCCTGGGTAACGCTAAAAGTCAGGTTTTGGAAAGTTCAAACTACAGCAATCAAGACGGAAAATGAACTTCTGCATGGTGACCTAGTTGGCTACCGAGCCTCGGATTAGTTACTAGCTTCAGGTCATGTCAGTGGTGACTTAATTGTCCACCTTGGGTTCAAGAAGGCTAATCTAAATGTGGTTTCAGTTTACGTGGTCGTAGGATGGACTGACTGACTTCGGTGTTTCCCTTTGTAATTAACAATTTTCCAAATATGGTTTCGAACGTAAAATTTTCCGCTCTTTCAAAATCCGAGTTGCAGAATATAGGCTTCCATAAGAAAAACGCGATATGACTTTCAATTAACCTTGAAAATTGATTTCAAGGTCAAATCTGACTACACCAATGGATGGTTCCTATTTTTTTAGCAACCTTTGGCTAGATCATTTTTTCCGTAGCATGCAAAAAAAACTGAGATATCCGGCTGAGTAGATTAACATGGCCCACCGTGTATATATGGGACGTTTCGCGTCAACTTACTTAAAAAAAAAAAATAGAATTCGTCGAAAATCTGTGAATATGTTCTATTTGATACCTAAAATATACAAAAAAAATTTTAGAGGTCCAGGTCAAAGGGGTCAGGATTTAAACGTGATGAAATTTTTCGAATTTTCCAAATTTTTTGCTAAATAAATATTTTAATGAATTTTTTCCTCAAAAACTATCAATTTTTCGTTGAAACTTGATAGAATACTTTTTCTTGCAAATTAGATGTAGAATTCACCTGAATTTTTGCAAATTATAATATACTGATTTTTATGCTTACTTGATCGATTTAAACCTACTATTTAGTATATCTAAAAATCGAGCAGGTTAAATTGGCTTTTTAAAGTCTTATTTTTTTTGTTTTTTTATGAGGAAAAAATATACGAAGCCTTCAGTTGGGCAGCCTTCTCAAAGTTACTTAATTGTGTAAAAATGTCTGAAAAAATCGTTATTTTGGATCAATGATGAGATTCGTGATTTTTTTTCTGAAAAAGTATTGATTTTTGGGACAAATGTATAAAAATGTTTTTTATTGGAAATCATGTGTAGAATATAAACATATTTTTACAAATTGTAATTTAAGACATTATAAACCATGTATACTAAAAATTTAACAAAAAATAAATTTTAAAATTTCAAAATTTTGTTTATAATTTGAGATGTTTAGCAAATAATGGTTTACAAAAATTTACATACATTTTACATACAATTTCCAATAAAAAACATTTTCATACATTTGTCCCAAAAATCAATACTTTTTCAGAAAAAAAATCACGAATCTCATCATTGATCCAAAATAACGATTTTTTCAGACTTTTTTGCACAATTAAGTAACTTTCAGAAGGCTGCTCAACTGGAGGCTTCGTATATTTTTTTCTCGTGAAAAAACGAAAAAAATAAGACTTTAAAAAGCCAATTTAACCTGCTCGATTTTTAGATATACTAAATAGTATGTTTAAATCGATCAAGTAAGCATAAAAATCAGTATATTATAATTTGCAAAAATTCAGGTGGATTCTACATCTAATTTCCAAGAAAAAGTATTCTATTAAACTTTAACGAAAAATTGATAATTTTTGAGGAAAAAATTCATTAAAATATTTATTTAGCAAAAAATTTGGAAAATTCGAAAAATTCCATCACGTTTAAATCCTGACCCCTTTGACCTAAACCTCTAAAATTTTTTTTGTATATTTTGGGTATCAAATAGAACATTTTCACAGATTTTCGACGAATTCTATTTTTTTGTCAGGTGAGTTGACGTGAAACGTCCTATATATATATATATATATATATATATATATATATATATATATATATATATTGCGATGTGAGAATTTAGCTATATTTAAAATATCAATAAAGTCAATTATCAATTCATTCAATATAACGTTGCCCGTCCCCGCATGCAAAATTCGGTCTGTTGAAAAGAAAAAGAATCTTTAATTTATTAGAGAGCGCCAGACAGACCTCCAGCTATCTCGTCGGCAAGCATGAATCTCGGACTGTCTTGGATCAAGAGGTGGACGACCTCTGGTGTCAAATTTATAAAGCTGAAAGTTGGAGAGGTGTACACACACAACAACAAAAAATAACTTCTCTCTGTTTAACACTCGAAATTTTAAGTTTAGACTTTAACTTTTATTCAATAACAAAAATAATCATATTTCTTTGAACAATTTACTTGTTAATTTGATCCATGAAATTAATTTTTATCGCGCACACTCATAACCCATTCACATCTCTTAACTTAAAGCTGATAATTTTAATTCTAATTAAATAAATTGTCTGTTAATAATAATAATCAAGTAAGAAAAGGAAATTGGAATTCATGTTCTGATCGGCGTAAGCGACTTCGCTCTTCTTTATGTAACAAAATGGCTGCCAAAAGCCCGCGTAATAATTTATCTCTCTCTCTCACTCTAATTACTCTGTACCTTCGTGTCTATCGATCTTACCAGATTCAATTACCGGTCAAAGAAAAAACTATCAGAAAGAAAGAAAAAAAATAATTATTTAAACAATTAATCAAGTTTACTAATGAATTATTTTAAATGTACGGTCAACGAAACCGTTAGACACGTGGTCGATCTAACACTCCCGCACTCTCGAAATTTTATTATATATATCTTTTCCAAAAAAAAATAATATTTAATATGTTATTACGATTTCTGACGATCTTAAAATTTAATTCTCAATTTACTTTAAATTTCTAGTCAACGCAGACTAGTTTCAAGAGAATCTAATTTAACAAGATGGCCGCTGAGGCCCGCGTCATGAAATATGTTACGTAACACGCACCACTATGTCCACCGATCTCAAATTTTATTGTTATTTCCCCGGTCAATCAAAAGAAATCCAATTATGAAATTTTCACTAATATAATCAAATTAAAAATCAATTTAGCTGGTCAACGAAATCGTTGAACACGTGGTCGTGGTTTATTTCACTTTCTCCGTTCACAAATTAAAAGTTTTCACAATAAATTTTTACGAATTTATAATTAAGTCTCACACAATTAATTTTTCTAATTTCACTATTTAACGTTGTCACAATCACTTTAATTTTATTTTATACGCCCGCACTGAATTTACACTTTTAATCGGCGAGAGCCGTTAATTTACAAGATAAATCGTTATTAATTCGGACTACAGTCCACTCATCGTTGTATGAAATTTCGTTGACAACAGGAAAATCTTGTCGGCGATGGCAACAATCTGGTCGATAATGGTGGTGGTGGGCCTCAGGTTGTATTATTTCTCTCTTTCTCTCTCTCTGTGTCTGGTCAGCTATCGACACCGGCTGCAAGGAACTGCAAAGGAATCAGGTCGATGAAATCCCCCTCTGGAAATTCCTATCTTCACAGTGGACTCACGAAAAATCTCCAGACTGGAATATCCTTCAAGTGACTAAAGAGAGATCCGACACGGCACGAGAGCAGCAACCGAGTGAACTGCACGATGGCCGCTTCCTTCGTCTCAAGTCCTCTTCCTTCTTCTTTACTATCTTCTGTCTTCTTCTATGTTCTTCTTATCCAATCAATAATTACTCTTCTAATTTCTTGTTTTTTCATTGGTTGATCTCGTTTCCGGTCTTCGAACGCAAGTCTTTGACATGCGCGCCACCTTTAATAAGAGAGATTCAAGTCTTTTTGTATGATTTTTCTTCGCTTCCTCTTTTATCTCTTTCATATATGTAAATTTTGAGAGAGAGAGTACAGACATGTAAAGGCCTTATATATATAGATATACTATATAGATAGATATGTATGTCTACCGCGTGCCTCTTTAAGCAAAAAGGAAGAACTGGTGACATCCCCTCTCTACGTTCTTCTCAACTCTCTCTATATTATATCTTGCGACTCTTTTTTTCTGTGCACGAGAAGACAGCGCGCCATCATTTCTAATTTATTCTTCTAGCCTGCTGATCTTTCTATCTCTTTTCTGCTTCTTGTCTCTTGAGTCTCCCTCTCTTTCTACATCTTCACTTTACCTACGGTCTACGTTAGCAGTACTAGAGCTTACACACACGGTCTGCGAATGTGTGCGTAATGGCTGTCGCGTGCTTCTGCTAGCATCGTGCCCCCGGCAAATTTAAACAAACAAAAAAATATCTCTCTATTAATAATTTTATTTTATTTATTCAAGATGCGCTCGGATCGGTGAGTAAGCTGGTGGTGTGTCTCAGTGCCCTGGTGATTTTACAGTTTATTATTTCTTGTAACGTGTTGCAATAAGTGCATACAAAATAAACAAAAAAAAAATTTTTAATTATTACAAAAAAAAATTTTATTGGGACGAACCACGTCACTATATATATATATACATATACACATACATATATTGCAATGCATCATTAAAAGAGTGTAATGAAAAGAGAGAGAAGATCAGATTAAGCACGAACCGTGAAAAGCACTGAACGCGCTATTACGGAAGCGCAGAAACACGCCTAAATGAGATATATACATGCGTACATTTCCTTAGTGTACACTGATATATGTACACTAAGGAAAAAATATGATTGTATCAACTGAATCCTTCTGTTAATATACCACGATGAAATATTCTATTCATTTAACAGACGAGTTCTGTTAATTTGATGGATATTGTAATATTGATTCAATTAAAAATTGACTTTAATTTAACAGCAAAGTAAGTCAAATAGCTGTTACACTTTATTGTATCAAATGAATGAGTCTTAAAGATGATTAAAACTTTTTCATTCAGTTGAAGCTCACAGCTCACAGCGTTCCCATTTTTTTAGATATTTTACACTATGCTATTGATATTTACAAATAAAATCTAACGTCGCTCGCTAACAATCGATATGCATCGCATCGCATCGCATTTATACATACAGCGGATAAATTCATTTGTTCTTATATACGAACTGACGTGCGATCTTACTACTTGCGAGCTACAAGAAATACGCCATCTATTATTATACTATCGAAACGTAACTGTTTTGAAAAGCGGAAGATTTAAAAATACTTATTGAATAACGTAAAAATCTTTATAAAATAAATTTATCAACGACATAAATGACAAATATTTTATTTTGACTCATGTTTTTTATGTTAACTCTTATTTAATAATATCAACAGTAGGGCTGTTAATATAATTGAATTGAAACATTTATATTGAAATAATTCATCAGTTAATTTGAGCATGTACATTTTATTGGTTCAATTTATAAAATTTTGTTGAAATGTAAGTCATACTTTTATTTTGACTTACGTTCTTTTTATTTTAACTGTTATTTAATTATATCAACAGCCGTACTGTTGATATAATTAAGTTGAAACATTTGTATTGAAATAATTCATCAGTTAATTTAAGCATGTACATATTATTGGTTCAATTTATAAAATTTTGTTGAAATGTAAACCATACTTTTATTTTATTATAACTTGAGCTTTTTGAACACGTTTTTTTTTAATCGAATGGTTTTAATCTCAACTTTAATATGCAATCAGTAAAAACCTTCTAGAATAAGTAGTTCGAAAACTGTAAAATTATAAAGCAGATGCAATTTTTTCAACAAAACAGACAAAACTGCTCATAACTCGGAAAAAATCGAGCGTTGGACCAAATGGACGCGGCTTTTTTCATGATTTTATGTAAGAAAAAAGATCCCAAAGCTAGAAGAAAATCCAAGACCCAAATGCAATGCACTCTCCTTGTAAGCTAAGAAAATTAGTTTTCAAAAACCTGTATTCTTTAGATTGTAGTGAATAAATTTTATTTGAATTTTGACGTACATCTATCAAATAGTTTACGTAAAATAGAAAAAAAATTAAATATGAAAATTTTTTCAAAATTTTCAAAATGCTCTAAAATTAAAACTGTGCTGAGAAAATTAGTTTTTAAAAGCTTGTTTTTTTCGTACAGTAGCAAATAACTTGTATACAAATTTTGGAGCAAATCCATCAAATAGTTTATGTGAAACAAAAAAAATGGAAAATGAACATTTTCTTCAAAATTTTTAAAACGCTCTAAAATTAAAACTACGCTAAGAAAATCAGTTTTTAAAAAATTCCCTTCTTTTGAAAGTCGCAAATAATTTGCATGCAAATTTTAAAGCAAATCCATCGAGTACTTGACGTAAAATACAAAAAAAATAAAAAATCAAGATTTAAAAAAAATTTTTAAATGGCTTTAAAATTAAAAGTACTATATGAAAACCAATTTTCAATGGCTTCCGCATTAGATAGACAAAAAAATAAATTCCATTGAGTAGTTTTCGAGATCTAACTGGCGTAATGAATATATACACACACACAAACACATGTACATACAGTCATTTTCTGGAAACCACTTATTTCGACTTCTTGAGTCCCAAATATATACAAATTGATGAAAAAATAAAAAAAAATTGTTATTAATACAATGCTTTCTCTATAAGAAAGCAATCATTTTCCTACATTGGAGTTTTCAACGTTACTTTAGTTATTCCCCCTCCCTCCCCCATGTTACCATCTGTAGGTTCTGGTTATATCCCCCCCCTAAAATTGGTAACATAGTTTATGCACAACTCCTTATTAAAGCTTACAATCAGAAAAAATATAAAAATTTTAAAAAATGAATGCAGGAAAGTAAAGGCAAATATTAGAAAATTTATGATAAAAATAGTATTAATAAGTGGAAGAATTAAAATTACATTAACCATTTCAGAACAAATGTACATTACTACAATGTACATTGACATTTTTTGGTTTTTTTAAAATTGTGCAAAAGTGGCTTCAAATTTTGTAAAAAAAAATATGTGTATTAGATTGAAGTGGACTATTTCCGATCTCAAACTGAGGGCCTAAGTTATTATATCTTTGATAGAAACTGAGAAAACTTAAAAAGAAAAAAAAAAAAATTTTTTTATCGCAAAAATTGCTTAATAAATGAACACTTATCATCGCTAAATGGTTATCAGAACTTTTCATGATGAAATAATAATTCCGTTCTGAAAGGGTCAAACATTTGGAACAAATAATAAAATAATTAAATTTTATATTGATTTTTCCAATTCAAATTTAATTAATTTAGTTTGAATTTTCATATTGTCGTAAATTTTATGATGATTCTAAGATAATTCTATGACCATCCGTATATCCGTATATTTGAATATATGTTCGGATATCCGTGTGTACGAATAGAATCTGGATATTATGGATATCTGTTAAAATCCATGCATTTTGTTGTCCGGATACTTGGATACACGGATATGCGCTTAATATTCATAATATCTAAATATTCGAATATCCGTCCAGATACTTGTGTGGAGGAATAAGATCTAGATACTATAGATATCCGCTTATTATCCGTGCATTAGGGTATCCAGATACATGGATATCCAATTAATATATATATATTCAGTTATCCGGATTTCCATGCAACTATCTGGATATTTGATTATCCAGATTATCCGGATGGTCGAAAAAATTGGATAGAACTTCCAGCCCTATTGTGAGATGAAAATTGTTCTATATCAAGATTTTTAAAATTGGATCGTAGGAATCCTTATTTAAAAATTACATTATTTGATGCATTTGAATTATGATAATTTAATTGTTCTTCAAGAGTTGGCCGTATAGCTCTGTCCTAGTCTATTCTTAATTTTCTTTACTATCAATAAATTAAATATTTGTATACAGAAGTAAAAGTTGAACTCTACAGATTTAGGAACTATTTTATTATATAGAAAAATATAAAATGTTCATTCGTTTCCGAGTATTGTATAAAACGAAAAATGTTAAAGTTAAGTTCAACTGTTTTACTCGTATTAGGCAAGGACGGAGCCATACGGCCGCCTCTTGATCGAGAGAATTTTTTTCATTAAAATATCTACTATTGTTAATTAAGTGATAAACTGTGAATACATCGTTTATAAACTTTTTTTATTTTTCTGTTGCAGTAATAAGGCCAGATGATCCTAGAGTACATAGAATAAAAAGGATATCCAACTTAGACACTTAAAAATCATTTCAATATGTATGCAAATTTAGTTAAATAAATATAATTTATCATATTTTTTTTTGTTATTATTATTTATTCTACACCGAGTTTTTTGTAATTTACTATCAGTGTTCATATTATATTAATAAGGTCATCATAGACCTGAATTGTGTAATTTTTACGTAATTTCAGAATATTATATTCATAAATAGTATTTTATTAATATTTTACTTATATTTAAACTAAAATGTTTAATTTATTACATCTAGAATTTATCACACGCTGGTGTGCAAACGTAATATAATCATCCAGTATTATATTAACCAAAAATCATATTAAGTATGCTATCGTTTATGAAGAAAAAGAATTTTACGTTCAAAACGTCATCAAACCTGAACGTATACAGCCCCTATTAGTAAATATGGATAATAGTCCAGACGGGATCTGTTTTAAAATGGGTAGATTTGGATGTTTCGTATATAGTCGCTAATTTTTGCTTAAATATCTTCAAAATTATGTTAGATATGATAATTTCGATATGCGACAGTCGAAAAAGTTGTACTAAATTTGCTACTAAACAAATAGTGAAAGAATCTCAAAAAATACGGTTTTTTCATCTTTTTTTTTATATATAGCTCCTTAAATATACATTTTAAAGAAAAATGTAAGAGAAAAAAAGTTAAGTTATATAATTTTACATGAAATATTAAACTTTTGAAATAAAAAATTTTATTTTTTATGTTAGAAAAATGACAAGAATTACGAAAAAACTGCCCAAAATTTAATATTTTGTTAAATGATTTTTTCAATTAATTAAATTTATCATATAGTTTTAATATTGGGCCACAGAAAACTTTTTGATATGATGAAACAGCCCAGCGAATTTCATAGGAATTAGTCTGTTAGTTGCTTCACAATAATTTAACAATTAAGCGTTCCGTAAAAAAATGCAAATATTTCAAAACTTCATTGCAAATAAAATAATGCTTTTAGATGGGTGCTGATTTTTTTACATATAGCAAAGCTTTCAAATGCACCTTCAAAAATTAAAATCGGTCGATTAGAAGAGTCTTGGGAATTTTTCAAAAAATATAGTTTAATTTATACTCATTAAAAAATTAAATATCTTTTTCAATTTTAATTCAAATGAAAGTCAAATTTTTTTTTGAAAATAATCTTACAGACGCTCATTTAAAAAAACAAATCAAATTTCGCTCAATAGTTTTTAAGCTGTGACTCACTAAAGTTACCTTGTGTTTATTATTAAACAATAGAAAGTCAATTAAAGCGTCATTAGCTTCATTTGTCCTAGCACTTTTTAGACAAAAGTTTTCAAAACAAGCGCTCTTTGGAAACACATAAAAAACATTGATTAAAATCACTCCGATCTCTCTGAAAGTCGTTGAAAACGCAGTGGGTCACGTGATGGAGTAAGCTGATTGAAAAGTGAAATTAGGACTTAAGATCAGGCCGGAGTAAAATCTGATACCGACCGAGTAAAAATTGAGTTTTTGTTATTTACTTAAGTATTAATCGGTGTATCTTCAAATTAAAGGTTGAGTGCAATAGATATAATTATTATAAATATCTATGCACAAGAAAAAAAAATCGATCGCTTTGTTTTTGAGAAAAGTAAGGAACGCGAAAATATTATAAACATAAACTTTTACTTTGGCGTTCTTTAAATATTTGTAATAAGAATATCTATTGCGCTCAACCTTTCATTTGCAGATATACCGATTAATACTTGAGTGAATAACAAAAATCTCAATTAGACAAGGACAGCGAATCAAGTCAAGGAATTCAAATTTTTTATGATAAATAATCAATTATGCGTATAATTTGTTATATTAACATAACTTGAAATCATGAAAAAAAATTTTTATATTTTTAAACATTTATTCGTATATTTTACATAAAAAATGCTCAATCTTGTGTAATTTTATTTATTAAGTGAGAACATACTTATTGATTTTTAATAATATTTAAACAAATTGTAAACTTAAAAAATTGTAAAAAATTGAAAAAATTTTAAATTATTTTAAAAGTTACATCATTTTAAGCGTTAAGGTGGATCATCCGCTAGCTATAGTTTGTTGTTCATGAAAATTAAAAGTTAAAAAAATTCTTCAATATTTTGAAAATAATTAATTTATAGCAAGAAAAAAATCCCCGCAAATTTCCAAGTAGCCTTAACGATTAATTTTTTTATATGTACTCACTCAAAGTTTGCGTGTTTTGTATCTTATAGTAGTAAAAAGATAAACTTTAAATGAACATAAATAATAAAATCAGTCGTTAAGGCTAGCTGAAAATTTACGGGGATTTTTTTCTTGGTATAAATTAATTATTTTAAAAATATTAAAGAATTCTTTTAACTTTTAATTTTTATGAAAAACAAACTATAGCTAGCGGATGATCCACCTTAATGTCTATAATAAACTAAATGAAAATTCTGTACTTTTTATTGACTTTTCATAAACATTATTAACTGTGACGTGGTACGTCCCAATAAAAATTTTTTTTGTTAATTAAAAATTTATTGTACGTTGTTTAATTCACATACACGTTTCCACGACACGTCACAACGATTATTAATTTGTAAATCACCAGGGCACTACAACACACCACCGGCTTACTCACTGACCCGGGCGTAATTTATTGAATAAGAATAAATAATTAATCGAACGAACTCTTTTTTTTTGTTTACCGGTACACGAGGAGCACGACTAGCAGAAACGCGCGGCGGCCATTACACACACAGTCATAGACCATGTGTATGAGCGCTAGTGCTGCTTATGCAGACCGTAGGTAGGGTATCTCTACTACCACTACCTAGCAACGACCGCGCGTGCGCTAGGAGTGGCGCACGACGAAGAAGATGTAGAAAGAGAGAGAAACACAAGAGAGAAGAAAGAAAGAGATGGAAAGATTCATATTCGATGGGAGCAAAGTAAAAATGATGGCGCGCCTCTTTCTCGCGCAGTGAAGAAAGAGGGAGAAGCTAAATGATGAAAAGAGACCGAGAGAGCATGGAGAAGGGAGAGTACTCTTGCTCTTGCTTAAGTGCAGCTGCACTGAGTAGCTTACATGTATGTACATATATATGTATATAGGTATATATAGATAGATATATCCATGCTTGTGATGATTCTCTCTCTCTAATGAATAAAGACGGATAAAAAGAGAACGTAGATAAAAAGAAGGCTAAAAAGAAGAATAAAAAGAAGAAATTAGATTAAAATTACGACAGAAAAGGTGGCGCGCAGGTTGCAGACTTGCGTTCGAGGACCGAAAGGCAAATTTCACGAATAGCAATCAATTATTTGGACAACTGATTAGTTATTGGAGGAATTAACAATTAAAAAGAGATAGACAATAAAGAAGAGGAAGAAATAGACCGAAGAAGAAGGAAGTGAGCATAAAAGGAGACATTCGATTACCGTCCTCGTGCCGCATCGGAACTATAACTCGCAAAATCCTCATTTTCTTTGAAGTATTACTTAAAGATTTCGTGCGCTTTCGATATAGCTGTGTAGAAATTGCAGAGTTGGATAGACCGGGAAGCAGTCGAGCAGCCAGAGTTCCAGCAGGAGTTCGTTGCCCTGATACGTCAACCAACTAAATTTCCGCAGCCGGCGCCGACCAGTTGCTTCGTGCACAGAGAAAGAGAGAGAGAGATATACGACCTGAGGCCATCACCGTCATCCTTGACCAAATTCGTCGCCATCGCCGACCAGATTATTGTGTCAACGAGAACTTCGACACCGGTGAGTGGACTGTAGTCCGAATCGACAATTATAAATTATTTTGTAAACTAGCGGCTCTCGCCGACTAGGTGTAAATTCAGTGCGGGCGTAAAAATTTAAATTCAAAGTGATTGTGACAACGTGGTTAGTGCAATTTAAAAATTTTTTTTTGTGGTAGCGAAACGAAATTTAAAGTGCGAAAAATTGATTGTAAAGATAAAATTGTAGTTGATAAAGGGAAATTAAAGTTAGACCACGTGTTCAACGATTTCGTTGACCGGGTAAATTCGTTGTAATTTAATTATACTAAATAAGAATTAAAAATAAGTTACAATTGATTGACCGGAATAATAATAATAAAATTTGAGATCGGTGGACATCGTGGTGTGTGTGACGTAATACAGTTCATGACGCGGGCCTTAGCAGCCATTTTGTAAATCAAAATTTCTTGGATATTCTGCATTGACTATTAAATTAAATTAACTGAAAATTAATTTGTAAACCTGAAGAGATAGTAATTAAATATTAAAAATTTCTTTCTTTAAGTATATTAAATTTCGAGAGTGCGGGAGTGAAATCCGACCACGTGTCTAACGATTCCGTTGACCGGGTAATTTAAATTAAATTAAATAAAAAACATTAAATTGGTATTTTGCACGAAAGTAAAATGAATTATTAGTTTTTTTTCTTATTTTTGACCGGTGATTAAACAAATTGGTAGACACGTGGAATTAGAGTGTGTGAGAGAGAGAGAGAGAGAGAGACAAGTGCGCGGGCTCTGGGTAGCCATATTGTTGAACGAAGGAAGAGCGAGGTCGCTTAAGTCGACCAGACCGTAAAACTAAATTTTTTTATTGCTTTGATTAGAACATTAGTTTATTATTTTAATAAAGCGAATCAAGTTAAATTTATAAATTTATATTGACCGGGATGTATGGGTGATAAGTGTGCGTGAGTAGTAGATTTAATAAATTTAATAGAAAGAAAATAAAATTCATAGACCGAGCGTTAATAAATTTAAAATTGTTTTTTTGTTGAATAAATTTTTTCAAGTGTTATAAATTGAACCAGTAATATTAAAATTTTTTGTATGTGTGTAATACCTCTCCCAACTTCAACTTAATAAATTTTGACACCAGGGGTCGCCCACCTTCCAGCCAAGACAGCCCGAGATTCATGCTGCCGACGAGTAAGCCGGAGGCCTGTCTGGCGCTCTCAATAAATTAAAGATTCTTTCTTTTCGACAGGCCGAACTTTGCATGCGGGGACGGGCAAAGTTATATTCACTTATTTAATAATTTGTTTATTGAAATTTAAATATAACTAAATTCTCACATCGCATAACTTATTAATTAAGGAAGTTCTTTGTATGAAAGTCAAAATTTTTTTAAAAACCATTTATTTAAAAACCAGGAGTTTTCAACGGATAATATAAAAGAAGAAATATGATGTAAAAAATAAATATATTTATTATTATATATGTTAAAATATAGACACGGTCAAGATGCTAGATTGGGTAAGGTAGCGCCACCTTTATTACAGTGTGAGATGACTGACAACTTTCGTCAGTCCATGGATATCGCTCGAGAAGAAAGGAGCTTAGATGTTGATTAATAGATTAAAGTTTAGTATAGTTATAATAAAGATTATTAAATGAAAACACAATTTCTGACAGAAAAATACATAATTCACATGACGCTGGAATTAGTGAGGAACCTGAATGTGAGATTGAAACTCCTAAAACGACAGATAATAAGGATTTAAATAATTATGTCATGTTATGGCACGTTTGCATGGGCCACGCGTCAGTAGAATATTTAAAGAAACTACAAATAAAATTTCCTGAAATTAAAACTCTTAAAGAAGCGAAGTTTGACAACATGATCACAAAATGTGAAATAGGCATGATAGCAAAGTTTAATAAATTGCCATTCAAGACAGTTAGGCAAAAAGCGACCGAAGCTCTACAAATAATACATTTAGATACTATGGGTAATATTAATCCATCGACTAATCCAAAAAGATACAGATATATCTCAGTTTTTATCGACGACTATTCTAGACTAGCCATGCCTTACCCTATGCAAACCAAAGATGAAACAGGTAAATGTTTAGAATCATTTTTTAAAAGTGCAAGAAATCTCTCAGGCAGAGACGCAAAAGTGTGCTGTTTAAGGACAGACCAAGGCACTGAATATACAGGAAGCTATACAAAGGAAGTCTTAGATCGGTTGAGAGCAGAAAATCAACTAGCTTGCCCCGATACTCCTCAGCACAATGGAGTTACAGAGCAATTTAACCAGACGACACAGAAGAAATTAATAACTCTCATGTATGATTCTGGCCTGCCAGAAAATATGTGGGACTTAGCTTTGAGTGCAGCAGTATATGCCTACAATCTAACGCCTCATGCAACCGTTAATATGAAATTACCAATAAAGAAATTCAAACCAGGCTATAGGATAAACATTAACCAAATAAAACGGTTTGGATGCTTTGCGTATATGAAAGTGCAAAGAAAAATTGGTCCGAAATTCCGCTAAACGAGTGATACTAGTTGGATACAAAGATACTGGATTAAACCTATATACTGCTTAAACCAGAGAAAGGAAAACTCTATGAAAGTAGAGATGTAAGATTCGATGAAAGATTAGTCTATAAAGACAGATATAAAAGAATAGATGTAAATTATTAGGAAAATCTGAATGAAGAAATAAAGACAGATACATGGTTTGCAGATTTTGAATGAAGAAGACCAAGAAATTGACCCAAAAACACAAAAAGCGAAGGGAGAAAAAATAAAACTACTAGTAAAACGTCCGAGAAAAAAGCCTAAATCGATAGATGAAGAAACTCATGCATTATTGACAGAAATGAATGGTGATCTAACTACATACATGGAAGCCATGAAATTTAAGAAAAATCAGAATGGAACTGAAGACATTAACAAAGAATTAGAATCCATGTACAAGAATAATGCATGGAGATTAATAGATAGATCTAACGTCAGCAAAGATGGAAAAAGTCCGTATATAATCGACTCTAAATGGTTATTCAAAAGAAAGATAGAATCCAACAACAAAGATAGATATAAGGCCAGATTAGTCATTCGTGAATTCAAAGATAGAAATATCTACGATCTACAGGAAACTTATGCACCAGTTTCACGTCTTCCTTTAATAAGATCAATATTAGCAATGGCAAATAAACTGGATTTGGAAATATGTCAACTTGATGTAAAGACAGCATTCCTGGATGGTAACTTAAATAGTGAGATATATATGGAAATACCTAATGGGATGAAAGTTTCAGAAAGAATCAAGAAAACAAAAATTTGCAAACTGAAAAAGGCGCTGCACAGTATATAAGGAAGTCCAAAATGTTGGATTGAAAGGTTTAAAGACGGTTTTTTGCTTTTGATTCTCTACGTAGATGATATCTTATTAGTATGTGATAATGTAAGGATGTTGAAAAAGATGAAATCTAACCTGAAAAGAGAATTCGAAATAACGGATATTGGAGAGCCCAATAGCTTCTTGGTGTTAGAAATCAAAAGAGACAGACAAAGGAAACTACTCAGTATCAAGCAAGAAAGATATATTAATAGAATGCTGATAAAATTTGGTTACGATCAAGCAATTCCTCAACGAACACCTATGGTAACCAAACCAGGTAGCTAATTGAAAAAGAAGACAGCAAGATAAAACTGAAGAGATAAACGAGAAACTGAATACAGAAAACCAATGGAACCGACCTTATAGAGAAGCAGTGGGCACACTGATGTATCTGGCAAACGCCAGCAGGCCAGGCATCATTTATGCTGTAAATGTCTTGAGCAGACATTAAATAAATCCGACAGAAAGTGACTGGCAAATGGTTGAACGAGTCTTCAGATATTTAAAAGGAACTAAACACTTTAAACTTATGTATAAAGGACAGGATGACAGCTTATAAGGATTCTCGGATGCGAGTTTCGGAGACTGCAAAGGTTTCCTTACAACAAGCGGCTATGTGATTGTTCGGAAATACTATAGCCTGAAAAACTTATAGACAGAGATACGTGGCTTTATCTACCTATCAAGCGGAATATGTCGCAATGAATGAGTGCACTCAAGAATTAATAGCATTGTATTTATTATTAAAAGAGTTACTACAACAAGAGTTATCACCAGTGACACTTTGGTGCGATAATAAATCAGCCGAATCAAGTGTAAAGACAGGTAGTGGTAACAAACTAAGACATATGACAGAAATTAAAGAACATTATGTAAAAGAATGTGTAACAAGAGGATTAATAAATGTGAGTCGGATCTCCTCCAAAAATCAAATAGCCGATGTGTTTACTAAGCCATTGTCGTTCCAATTGTACGAAAGACTGTCAAAATTAATATTTAATGACTGATAAGACTGATTATTTTATTATTATATTTACGTCATTTATACTTGTGTGTATTTCAGATACTAAGTGAAGCTATGTCGGTAGGATGGTGAATCTACCAAGGATTAAAACAAATCAATCATTCATAAAAAGAATTATTTAGTTTGTCAGAAACGACCAGAATTTATTTTGACTTATTTCATATTTAACTTGAGCGTGGGAGGCAGTGTTAAAATATAGACACACTCAAGATGCTAGATTAGGTAAGGTAGCGCCACCTTTATTACCGCGTGAGATGACGCAACTTTCGTCAGTCCATGAATATTGCTCGAGAAAGAAGGAGTTTAGATTTTGACTAATAGATTAAAGTTTTGTATAGTTATAATAAAGATTATTAAATTGAATTCTTCTAATAAAAGTGTAGGCTTTCAAATGATTTATTTCAATATTTAAAAATATTTAATAAATAAAAAAAAAGATGCTTATATAATTTAACATAACGTGTATTTCGAAAATAAATAAAAATAAAAGACTCAGTTAAAGCTTGATCATAATGAAACTTTGACTTTGGCAAGGGTCAATGATTTCAATTCACTAATTACTGTTCTAATTGTCATGACCATGATTGCAAAAACACGAAAAATAAAATACTTAGGATAGATGACATAGATACTGAACTAGGCTTGGACGAAATCGCAGAAAACGATACAGAAGGACAAATCATGATTTCAAATGAAAATAATGTAGAATTTGAAGATGAATATATTGAAAGTAAAAGCAATGATTTGACCTAGTCTGATTAAAAGTTATGTTAAATTATATAAGCATGTTTTCTTTTATTTGTTATATATAATAATAAATTGATTTATTTTTACATCATATTTCTTCTTTTACATTATCTGTTGAAAATTTCTAATTTTTAAATAAATTTTTCACTTTCATACAAAGAACTTTCTTAATTAATAAATTGATAATGTTTATAAAAAATCAATAAAAAGTACAGAATTCTTATTTAGTTTATTATAGACATTAACGATTGAAATGATGAAACTTTTAAAATTATTTAACATTTTTTTAATTTTTTACAATTTTTCAAGTTTCCAATTTGTTTAAACAATATTAAAAATTAATATCAAGTAAGTTCTCATTTAGTAAATAAAACAAACGTGGTAAATTACATAAGATTGAGCTCTTTTCATGTGAAATAGATGAATGAATGTTTGAAAATATACACATTTTTTATCTCATGATTTCAAGTTGTGTTAATATAAGGCTGATTCCATTCAGATTCATGCAGGCCGTCACTGATCGAATTTTTTTTTTTCTTCTAAGTAATAAAAAAACCTTCTATTATGTATATAAAGATGAAATTTACCTCGTAGAACGCTCAAAAAAAATTTTTTTTCTTACTACAGCAATTTTAGTGTTGGATGTAAAAACGAAAATTCATAAATTGAAAATGAACCTCTACTTTTAAATGACTATAGCTCCGTCAATATTTAACCTTTTTGGGCGTTCTTTTAACGAAAATGTGCGAAATTCTGTCTAGTTTTAAATGCAATCTCGATTTTTGTGATACAATTTGATTTCACTGAGTTATTTACGAAAAATCGAAAAAAAGCGATTTTTTTCAAACACGATTTTCTCAAAAGCTATATTTTTTTTTTGAAATTTTATATGATTTCATACATAAAAAATACTGACTTTTAGAGTAGGTAAGAATATGCGATTTCGCCTTATTTTTTTTTAACAGATTTTTAAACGTTTTTTTTATATTTTCGATTTTAAAACATTGATATGGCGCATCGTACTATTTTTCCAACTTTACGTGTTCTTACAACTATTTTTATGCTTTTATTTATTAATAAAAGCATAATAATCAAAAATATCAACAATAATTTTTAAAATAAGCTCCGGATTAAATATTTTGATCAATTAGAACCAAAGTTATGACGATTTAAAGTTTAAAAAAAAAATGCTGAAACTTTAAATAAATATATTTACTTTGAATTTTGAATTTTTAATTTGAATTTTGAATTTTGAAAAGATAAATTTTTTAAATACTAAAATATATTATTTGGTCATTTTCAATGAACAAATAATATAAGATACAATTAAGAAATGAACACTAATGAATTGAGAACAAATGTGAATAAAAAAATCCGAATTTGAATAAAACCTTTCAATTTACTTCTTGCCACTCATGTTTCGAAGTTTTGGCAGTGTAGATTTGGTTTTGTTCACTTTTCCAACAGTGAATCTTTTGAATACCTTTAATTTCTTTTGCATTTCCTAACCATTACATTTTTTTCATCTGTCGAAAAACTTCTAACTCATCCTTGCAGATAACAAGAATGTTAATCGACAGAGTATATTTTGACTCGTGAGAGGCGAAATTTTCAGCGTTTCTAATAAAATCTGCACTCTTCTTGGACAGATTATGCGTGGTAGCATAATGTTTAACTAAACCACCAATACCGTCACAAGCGCCTTTACCATGACCTGTTGCAGAAAAAACCCATTTTCTATAGAATTGATATCTATTTTCAAAATGACTGGCAGCTTTATCGGAAATGGTTATGATTTCATCAAGATCTTGCGCAATATGTTTTTGTACTAAGTTGTCGATAGTTAAATTTATAGCCATTAGGACATGAGACAAATCATGTTTAATATCGTCAGAGATGGTGACATAACTGACTGTTTTATCATTTCCAAAATAGCATACTGACGTAAATATTGATATTTGGTTTTTACTTTAATGATAGCTTCGAATTTCATTTTGGAGCAGAACTGTTCAATTTTCTGCAAAATCGACATGAGTAACTAATTGGAAGTCATTATTCTTCGCTAAAAAATTAACCTCTTTAATTGCTATACGTTAAATTTCTTTGACCAATTTATAAGCACTTACAGTGAGAGCGCGCTCTCTTAACTCTATTAAGAAATTTTCAATTGTGCTAGTTTTATTCAGTAAATTCGATTTTTCCCAAACACCATAAATTATTTCTTCATATAAATCTTCTTCTGTCTAATAAATCACTTGTAAATCAATAGAATCTCCAATGGGATATTCTTTACATTCCCTTAGTACACATTTCATATCATCTTTTGAACAAAAAAGTGAAGAACATATTTTCAATTCCAAATCTGCAATTTCTTGTTTATTCTCTTTTTTATAAGCATCTAACATAAGTTTAAGATTTTCGCAGTAAACGCAAGGACACGAATCGGTGGGTGGATGTGATATAACCCACTTCGGTCTTAAAGCGTAGAATGTTGATTTACCAATGTTTGTTTTCATTTCAGGATTTTCGTCTTTAAATAATTAATATATTTCTTTTATACTTCCCGTAAGAAAGCGTTTGACTTTTTTAGTTTTTATACCATTTTCTTTGATAGATACTGTTTCGCTTTTATTCGCACTTTGACGAGAACAATTAAAATCATCGTTCAGATAATAATCCTTTACTTTCATTAAAATTTCACTATCCAAAGAATGGCGACAACAGTTCTCAGACTGTTTGTAAATTTATTATTTACCAATGATCGTGCTTGATCAATCATATAAATAGTTACATTTGGTAAAACTGATAATAAATAATCTTTGGAAATATCACTTGGTATAATACTCAACAATCGCACTTTCTCAAGAAAATTTGAACAATTATCTAATGCCATATTAATATATTCAATCCATTTATCATTTGTTTTACATTCATTATTTTCATTCAATGCGGGCAAATCCGTTATATCGTAGACTTTCATCATTTTACTTGCTATTTGTGAATCAAATGCATCGTTTATTTGTCTTCTTTTTCGGAGAGCATAAGATTCTCGCATCTTGATATTGATATTTTGAGGCATTTTAATTGGTAAAATGTTTAATTTCAAATTACTTGAACTCTCGTTAAGCTGTTCTACCACAGCCTCACTATGAATAAAATCTTCCGAAGATTGTTGACTGCTTGAAGTCGATGAAATAAGTGAATTTTTCACTTCATCTAATAATATTTTGTAACACGTAGGGCATACTTTATCTTCTCTAGAGAAAGAAGCATTTGGATACAAGCGCTTTAAAGACTCCGTTAGATCACCTCATTCTCTAAGCGGACTTTTGGAGCAATTATAAACAACTTTTTTGTGCCTTTCTTTTAAATCCTTGCACTTTAATTTTAACAATCAGTGATGCCATTATTAATATTCTGTTCAATGACAGATAAAAAAAAATAATTTTTCTTAAACATCTTTATTTTTTATCTTCCTTCTCTTATATTTTTAAACACGTCAAGTCGTTAATGAGAATGCAAAGAACGAATCATCGCCACCTAATGGTGACATGCGTCAACTCCCTACAAAATAAATTCAAATTCTAGGCGCGAAATTCGAACTAATAAGAAAATTATATTCTCCAACAAAAAAAATTTTTATTATAATAATGTGCCATAAAAAGAGGATAAATGGTTATGAATTCTTTCATCAAAATAACTTTTTTTTTAAGGTAGTACTATCGTTAAGGGATTGACGGTTCAGAAAAATCTGAGATTGGGCACATAAGTAGATTTTAATTCAAATAAAGCACAGTTAAATTTTGGTTAACTTTCAGAGCATGAGAGAAAAATTATAAGCATTTTAATTTTCATCTTTTAACACGCGCTTTATATCTATATATAGTGTATATATAGCTATACACGAGCGTGCATTGAGTCTAAGATGTTTATATCGTTTCAAACTCGATACTGAAAAATTTATTCTTTAGTTCTTTAATTAATTACGTGTTAAATTTGATGAAATTTTGAACCATCAGTAGCTTATAATCAAAAGTTGAAAAAGAATTTCTGTGTGGTTACCATAAGAGCGCGTGTTAAAAATGTGAAAATTAAAATGTTTGTCATTTTTCTCTCATGCTCCAAAAGTTTACCAAAATTTAACTACATCTTATTTTAACTTAAATCTACTTATATACCTAATTTCAGATTTTTCTGAACCGTCAATCCCTTAACGATAGTACTACCTTAAATTAAAAAATGTATATCTTCAGATTTTAATCTTTAACGAAAAGTGTGTTTCCTCAATGTAAATATCATATTTATTTAAAGTTTCAGCATTTTTTTTTAAACTTTAAATCGTCATAACTTTGGTTCTGATTGGTCAAAATATTCGATTCGAGGTTTATTTGAAACATTATTGTTAATATTTTTGATATATTAATAAATAAAAGCATAAAAATAGTTGTAAGAACACGTAAATAGTGATATTATTCTTGTGAATGTGTATATTAATCATTTCAGATACCAATCTTTTATAGTAATTGCACTCATTATCAAGGATTTTAACATTATTAATATCAAAATTCATACTATGACCGGTGTTTAAAACATGAGTATAAAGGGCCGATCTTTCACGTTTATGTAAACAATCAGACCTATGCTCCTTAATTCGAGTTTCAAGAGTTCTACCGGTCTGCCCAATGTAACAACCATTACAATCATTGCAGGTAATAGTTGTTTGTATCATTATTAAAGGAATTATTTACACTGTCGTTAAACTCTACTAATGAATAATAATTTTACGGTGTTTGACTGAAAATATTACACCTTTAACTTCATATTTTTATTTTATTATTACAATTACTAAATTGCCTGAAACATTTCTCAATTAAATAAGATGGAAGGAAGACACTCTCTCAAACAAGTATTATCAAGTATGTTATTCATTAACATTATGAGAGTTCTATTTATGATCAGAAAAGAATATAGTGAAGAGGTGATGCAATACACTCATGAATTTTACAAGAATAAGATGAATATAATGAAAGCTAGACTTAAAATAAAATTTCTTATTTTATATAAGTACCATAATCTTTTTCCTCCACACATAGACTATGTTACCAAAAATATAAACAAATTGAATTTTTTCAACTATCAAGTATATGACAAAAATAAGTGACAGTGTAAGTTCATTTACACTGTCAAGAAAAGAATTTCAAATTTTGAGATCAAGGATGAAAACTTACAACTACGTTACTTAATGAAATTAGAAAATAATATAACTGAGGAATTGAAAAATTTTTTTGACAATGAAACTATCAATCTGATTACTAAGTTCACTCACAACAAAGTTTATTCACATTCTAAAAATATTAACAATAGGCTGCTTGATAACTTTGGACTAGTTTATTATAGATATTATAATAAATATTTCGACAATGAACCTTATAAAAATAATTTAAAAAATTTTAATGATATTGGAAATCAGGATTGTCTGAATTGTGTTAACTCAGCTAATAATAAGTCAAGTAGTAATCTTCACCTAAACAACAACCATGAAACCAGAACTGATGAAAAAATTGTTGTTAATCTATCTGACTGCTTTCTACCTTCATATGTTTTGGATACATTAAAATTGGGTCCTAAATTTAATTTTAGTGATAACAATAGTAATAAATTTAAGTTGAATGTTATGAAGAGCCTGAATATTATGTCTCACTTGGAAGAATGTGAACATGAAAAGTTTTGCAAACAAATTCTCAAATCTACTATTGTTAGCAGACGTAATAGTTATGACATCCAGAACAATCGTCTTATGAATAATATAAATAACACAAATAAGTTTTTCAATAGTAACTCTGACCTAAAAATTTCAAGAGCTGATAAGGGTGGTTCTATTGTAGTTTTCAACACTCAAGACTATAATCGCAGGGTCAATGAATGTTTAAATAATGAATTACTATATAAAAAAATCAATAAAGATCCTTTGCCTATGTTGGAGAGATCTACAAATAATATTATCAAGAAACTTAATAATAAATCAATTTTTACTGATAAAAACAAAAATGATAATAGTAACAATAGAAAGCTATTTAATAGTACTACAAACAAATGTGTCCTTTCAAAATGTTATGGTTTGATAAAGCTGCATAAAAGTGATAAGTCCATGAGAATTATAATATCCACCATTGGCTCACCCATCAAATTGCTAAAATTTTTGCAATGTTTATTTCTAAATATATTCCTCATAACAATCACACTCTAAAAAACAGTTATAAATTGATTGATGATTTAAAGAATTTAAAAATACCTGAAGATAGTTCACTCTTTAGCATTGATGTTGTTGCTTTATATAACAACGTCCACATAGGTGCTATTTCCGCTTCAATTGAGAGAAGATGGTCTTATTTGTATAAACACACTGATTTGTCTCTTCGTGAGTTTCTTGATGTAATAAGTTTTATCATGAATAATAATTATTTTACCTTTGATGGTAAATTGTACAAGCAAATATTCGGTTGTGCTATGGGAAGCCCATTAAGTCTTATTCTTGCTGAAATTGTCATGCAAGATGTTGAACTTCATAGTTTTGAAGGTCTAAAGGATTCCATTTTGTTTTACAGAAGATATGTCGATGATAGTTTGATTTGTGCTAGGAGTAGTGACATTGACAAGATTCTTACTGCTTTTAATTCTGTTGATCAGCATATACAACACACGTTGGAAAAACCTGTAAACGACACCTTGCACTTCTTAGATGTCAACATTGATTTCAATGATAAAAGCAACATCACTACGGATTGGTATCTCAAGGACACTCACTCGGGACAATACTTGAACTTCCATTCTCATGGACCTATTTCTCAAAAGATTGGCATAGTGTTTTCGTTGGTGGATAAAGTTCTCAAACTCTCAGACACAAGGTTTCATGTGAAGAATTTCAATATTATTAGAAGGATGCTTACTGGCAACAATTACCCAATAGAGTTTATAAATAAGTATATTGACAAAAGAATTATCCAAAATAAACATAGTCACCACAATTTAAATGATAAATATCATTCAGAGTCCAATAATATAATTGTATTTCCTTATTCAAGGTCCCATGAATTTCCATTTAAAAACATATGTAAAAAATTCAATTTTAAATTAATTTTTAGTCTTAACAACAAAATTAAATGCAATTCACAATTGGGTAAGGATAACACAAAAAAATCATTAAAAAATAATGTTGTATATAAAATAAACTGCAATGATTGTAATGGTTGTTACATTGGGCAGACTGGTAGAACTCTTGAAACTCGAATTAAGAGGACGCTGGATCTCTCTATCCTTTTCTAATTAAAGAATGTAAATTTTTGGGAAAACTAGTTATTATTGATAGAAATTAAGGGTTGTCCGCAACTTCTATAGCGAAAAACAATATTTTGTCTGATGAGAGCAAATTAATTATGTTGCTTTTTTTTCAAGTAAAGTTTGACATACTTAAATAACGTATTCTCTAGCCTAATTTAGGATTTTGTAAGTATGTCAAACTTTACTTAAAAAAAAGCAACAAAATTAATTTGCTCTTATCAGACAAAATATTGTTTTTCACTATAGAAGTTGCGGACAACCCTTAATTTCTATCAATAATAACTAGTTTTCCCAAAAATTTACATTTTCCAATTAGAAAAGGATAGAGAGATACAGCGTCCCCTTAAGGAGCATAGGTCTGATTGTTTGCATAAACGTGAAAGATCGGCCCTTTACACTCATGTTTTAAACACCGGTCATAGTATGAATTTTGATATTAATAATGTTAAAATCCTTGATAATGAGTGCAATTACTATAAAAGATTGGTATCTGAAATGATAATATAATATACACATATGATATTTAATATACACATTCACAAGAATAATATCAATAGAATGTTTGATACACAAAAGTTGTTAACTGTTTTTAAAGATTATATTGATGGTGACTTTAGGATTGAGAATCGGAGTTGATAATGTTTCTTATTTTGACATGTGATGTTTTTGTGTGTATATGCACATGTGTGTGTATATATATATATATATATATATATATATATATATATATATATGTATATATATGTATATATGTATATAATTATATTAGTATTCATTAGTTTACTATAATTAATCTTTCAAATTGTTCTTTACGCTTTCTCTTTTATTCTTATTCTTTTTATAATTAATACATTTAATTCAAAGTACACACACGCATATGCTAATGGGTACATACGACAACAGCGCCCTACTACATAAATATCTTTTAACTTGGTAGCTCACAATTGTGTTATCCTCCTTATGATTTCTGTTTAACTATTGTTGTGAACGACTTCACTGCTTCTTGTTTGATCGTGTTTCTTTATAGCTTATTTATACTATAGACTGAAACCTATACTACTCAATCGTTTCTATTATTAATTGTTTAAATAGCAATGTTTATTGTAAAATTGTTTTTTAATGGATTTTATGATATTTATTATTGGTTTTGGAGAGTTGAAAGGTTATAATTGAGACTTTGATATTTTAATTGTCATTGATTTTGTAAATTTTATCAAGTAAAAAAATTATATGTATTTATATGTTATGTTTCAGGAAAAGAATGTTACTCATAGTTATGTAAATTAATTTAAATCAATTTTTTGCACTTGAAAAGGGTCATCATAAATATGACTGAAACGTTGTATGATTAACCAGCAATAAAAAGTATTATTGACAGTTAATAGTTGTTTGTATCATTATTAAAGGAATTATTTACACTGTCGTTAAACTCTACTAATGAATAATTAAAAAAATAAAGATCAAAATCGGACCATTAGGAACCGAGATAACCGCATTTTTAGAATGCACTGTTTATAAGTTTTGATTTCACTTTTCAATCAGCTTGCTCCATCATGTGACCCACAGCGTTTTCAACGACTTTTCAAGAGATCGGAGTGATTTTAATCGATGTCTTTTATGTGTTTCCAAAGAGCACATGTTTTGAAAACTTTTGCCTAAAAAGTGCTTGGACAAATAAAGCTAATGACGCTTTAAAGGGATGTAAAACGGACAATACACCTGTACTCATGAATTTGACCTATCTTTGCATTTTATTGCGAAACTTTAAAGAAAGAAATGCTTTAGCTTGTAGTATTTACCACGAAGATTATTCAGTTAAATTTTTAAATAAATCCATTAATCAGTTATTGAAAATTTTGGGTTTCAATATTATATATTAAAATTTTTAGATTTTGTACGACAAATCTAAAATTCTGAAAAACTAATGAATGAATTTATTTAAAGATTAAACTGAATAATCTTCATGATAAATACTACAAGCTAATATATTTCTTTTCTTATAATTTTGCAATAAAATAAAAATATAGTCAATATTTATGAGTATAGGTGTAGTATCCATTTCACATCTCTTTAATTGACTTTCTATTGTTTAATAATAAACACAAGTTTAGTGAGTCATAGCTTAAAAACTATTGAGCGAAATTTGATTTGTTTTTTTAAATAAGCGTCTGTAAGATTATTTTCAAAAAAAAAATTTGACTTTCATTTGAATTAAAATTGAAAAAGATATTTAATTTGTTAATAAGTATAAATTTAACTATATTTTTTGAAAAATTCCCAAGACTCTCCTAATTAACCGATTTTAATTTTTCAAAGTGCATTCGAAAGCTTTAATAGTCTACTATATTTAAAAAAATCAGCACCCATCTGAAAGTATTATTTTATTTGCAATGAAGTTTTGAAATTTGGGCATTTTTTTGCGGGACGCTTAATTGTTAACCTTTCCAGAACCTATGTACATTACAATGTACATTGACATTTTTTGGTTTTTCTGAAATTGTGCAAGAGTAGCTTCAAATTAAAAAAAAAAATATGTGTATTAGATTAAAGTGGATTGTTTCCAATCTTAAAATGAGGGCCTAAGTTATTATATCTTTCATAAAAACTGAGAAAACTTGAAAAGAAAAAAGTGAAAAAAAAATTTTTTTATCGCAAAAATTGCCTAATTAATGAACACTTATCATCGCTAAATGGTTATCAGAACTTTTCATGATGAAATAAAAATTCCGTTCCGAAAGGGTTAAATTATTGTAAAGCAACTAACAGACCGATTCCTATGAAATTTGCTGGGCTGTTTTATCATATCAAAAAATTTTCTGTGGCCCAATATTAAAATTACATGATAAATTTAAATAATTAAAACAATAATTTAACAAAACATTAAATTTTGGGCAGTCTTTTCGTAATTTTTGTCGTTTTTCTAACATAAAAAATAAAGTTTTTTATTTAGAAAGTTCAATATTTCATAGTTATAGTCACAAACGCTTAATATTTCACTAGTCACCGGCAATTAATGGAAATCACTTAAAAGTTACTAGATTTTTAAACGCATATAGTTCTTTAGCATTGATAGCTAGAAGCTCAAAACTTTTTTTTAAATTAAAGCTGAGCTCAAATGCTTTTAAAACAGTGGTAATTGCATATCAAAATATTATTTTTTCCCAAAGTTTTGTGATTTATTGATCTAAAGCATCTAATTTCTTTTTTATAGACACATTATCTTCAACTGGATCGTTTGTTTGTTCGGAAATATTACAATCTTTATTAACTTTGTCGTTACCTTCAATATTTTTCTTCATTGATTGTGAACGGGTTAGAACCTTGTGAAACTTGTCGTCAGTAATATCTTCAAAGTTTTTAGATCCTGTCTTCGTGGAATTCGTATGTTGTAAACTTAAAATAAAATAATTATTAAATATATCAGAAAGTAGATATATATTTATAAATAAAAATGAAATTTACCTTTGAAGAGATTTTTTTATTGATGTATGTTTGTCATGATATTGTTTCATTTTTAAAATATTTCTTTGTCTAATTACTTCAAATCTTTCTTTTTCTGTTTTTCGTTTATTTCTCATTTCATCTCGTTTTTTTTAAGTATTAAAAATCGTTGATTTATGTTAGTTTTATTCATTTTATAAAATAATACGATAGTATTTCAAGTAGAAAATAATAATAGAAATTTTTATACGGATGCACGATATATTTTTATACAAAATCACAATTTTCTTCACAGAATCCATGTACCATGGTTATCGTGAAATGTTCATTTGCAAAATGAAATAGCGTCAATCTAATTTTTTATATTTCTATACTTTTTTCGTATAATTTTCTTAATATTTAAAATAAATATACCTATTTGGATATAAATTGTTACTGTAAATATATATTTTAAGTTGATTAGTTCATTTAGCCATCTGAAATTGTTAAAAAATATGTTTTATTTAAAATAATATGTTTAAATAAAAATAACATATAGTTCCTTAGCATTGATAGCTAGGAGCTTGAAACTTTTTTTAAATGAAAGCTGAGCTCAAATCCTTTCGTAATAGTAGTTATAGCATGTCAAAATATTATTTTTTCCCAAAGTGATAGCGTAATAAACATTAGACCCAATTTCAGCTTTTGTTATTAATTAATGTTTTAAAAAGAAAAATCAGGTCCAATGTTTATCACGCTACAACTTCGGAAAAAAATAATATTTTGACATGCCATAACTACTATTTCGAAAGGATTTGAGCTCAGCTTTCATTTAAAAAAAGTTTCAAGCTCCTAGCTATCAATGCTAAGGAACTATATGCGTTTGAAAATCTAGTAACTTTTTTAGTGATTTTCTTTAATTGACGATAACTAGGGAAATATTGAGCGTTGGAATCTAAAATTCTGTTTCCTTTCATATTTTGACATCTGAAAACTTATCCTAAAGTTTGTGCAAAATCCGTGATCCGGAGGTCTGATACTCTCCTAGTCAGTTGGATCGCGTTTTAGGAATTTATTACTGAAGAACTTTTTTCTTAAAAATATTCTAAATTTTGAGAAAAAATTAATTTAAAAGTGCTCAGGAAGCTATCCGCTGAGCTAAAGGCATTTAAAGCTTTGAAATACCACTTTTCAAGGTTTCAAACCATAATCTCATGTTCAAGAAAATCAACGAAGTAGGTAATATATGTATAAATACAGCCTATAAATTTCAGAGTCGTGCAAAACGGCGATCTCTTTTTAAAAATTCAATTGTGATTAAAAATAATGAAAAATATGATTTTAAGCTACATTTACTCATTTTAATGTTAACTTGTACTCATCGGTTGCAAATGTCCCTTCGCAAGCCTTCATAGAAATAGTTGTATACTTCACAAATATTAAAATATATTAAAAAATATCTTCTGAAAGATTTAGAGTTAACCAAACCTTGAGATTTTTTTAACAAATTATGTGCCACTGTAATACATGAAAAATATACTTAAATACTGAATTATAAATAATTTTTGTTCCTTTTATAGTTTAAGGTAATATAATACTGCTAATATTTCCAATAACACATAGTGACAGGTAACAATATGTAAAATTCTTTTCTTAAAAGATTCAGAACGGATTTTTTTATTAGAAAAAAATTGAATGTCATTGAATTTCTTGAAAATTATGATTGGTAACTAAAATATCCTTTATTTAATTGACTGAAAAGATTTAGAAAATTATTTTTGCTTTATTTCTTTCATAATTTAAACATAATCTATCTCAAGATACAATAACACTTTAAAGAATAATTAATTTAATTTTTAGTCTATCTATCTTTGGGGTTTAACCACCTACAGTCTATTTGGCCTAGTAAGTGACACCTCGACCACCTTTGTGTTCCGGTGTTTTCGCTAGAACTTTTTGTGTTAATTCATGAGAATATTGTTAGTTTTTATTCAATTTAAGTCCAACTAATTTCATCCACTAGGATATTGATTCACAAATTGCCTTATACTGATATTCGACGTACTGAGATACAAAGAGACATGAGTTCAGTTATATATCAATGCTCTGTTAAAAATAATCAGGTGATAAATCACTAAATTTTCTTTACCAGGGTAACTATAAGAGAAAGTAAATTGAATTGAGTTTCAGAAAATGTTTGATTCTGATTCTTGTTATATGTTTTAAATATATTTGATTATCTTTATATTAGTAATAAACATTATAATTCTATGGGAATTCGTTATCCTAATTTAAATTTTCTTAAAATTTGTCATTGATTCTAATGATGTGACCGCTATAATTATATTTAATTATGGATGAAAACTTAGAATTAATTTAAACAAATAATTATAATCAACATATAATAGAGATTGATGTATATCAGAATTCAATTTACTTTCTCTTATAGTTACCCTGGCAAAAAAATTAGGTGATTTATCACCTGATTATTTTCAACAGAGCATCGATATATAACTGAACTTATGTCTCTTTGTATCTCAGTACGTCGAAGATCAGTATAAGGCAATTTGTGAATCAATATCCTAGTGGATGAAATCAGTTGGACTTAAATTGAATAATAACTAACAATATTCTCATGAATTAACACAAAAAGTTCTAACATATAAGTAGAAGTGCATTTTTAGTTTTGCATCTTGTAACTGATACATCTAAGAAAAAGGTATGGGCATATAAATTTTGTATTCAGTATATAAGAAATTGAATTTCAATATTGGTTAGTTATAAATTTGAATCACTTCTACTGTAAAAATGCAATAACAAATGTGATGAATTATCAGTACAAAGTGAATCGTGTCTTATTATCTCTTGGACTGTTAAAATTATTCAATATGTAAAATTATTTCTTGACTAAAAATTAAATTAATTATTCTTTAAAGTGTTATTGTATCTTGAGATAGATTACGTTCAAATTATGAAAGAAATAAAGCAAAAATAATTTTCTAAATCTTTTCAGTCAAATAAATAAAGAATATTTTAGTTACCAATCATAATTTTCAAGAAATTCAATGACATTCAATTTTTTTCTAATAAAAAAATCCGTTCTGAATCATATAAGAATAATATATTACGATACATGCGCGTGTAAGTTTGCTTTGTGAGGCGTCAGCCGAGCAAGGATCGTATACGATAACTCTATGTAATATGTACGGACACTCATACACATACATACATACATACTTATGCACAAATACAAATATACGTAAGCTCATATACATACATATACACATACACATATATGGTTTAAAACATTATTTTATTATAATTAGGGCCTGGTCTTGACTAGCTTTGAGACAGAAGGAAAAATTCCTTTGCTAACAAACATTACTATTATTATATTAAAGTCAAGAATTAGGATTTTTTTCCTTCGAGACATATTTTTGCGTTTTTGCTACTTTTATATATACACGTAAACCCATAAACATACATATATGCACAGACATATATATTCATACACACATACACATATATGGTTCAAGACATAATTAGATCATAATGAGGGCCTAGACTTGACAAGCTTTTAAACAGAAGAAAAAATTTCTTTGTTAAAAATCATTACTACTATTATATTAAAGTGAAGAATTAAGACTTATTTCTCCTCTCGAACATATCTTTTGCGATTCTGCCAATTTTATATATATATGAATGACACTCATACACATACGTACATAAAGATTTATACATATACTAACATACGGACTGCTGTCCATATGTTTTTGACCTTTTCGGATAAAAATTTTATGAACTTTAAAATACCATATCTCTTTGAAAAATCAACGTACAGTAATCGCCAGCATGGATTTAGAAATGTCTGGAAGAGCACTTGAAAATGACATAATTTTTATTTTAAAATATATTTTTTTTTACTTCTTTATAAGAATTTAAAATCTGTAACATTTTTTTTTTAATTTTGACCAATTTTTAATATTTTACCATTTTTAAACAAAAATTTTTTCATACCATCTTTGCCGAAAATGCGATCTTCGTCCCTGCCTCCCTTGGCCGAAACGCCGATTTTCTTGCTGGCTAACTAGATGGCATGCACACAGAGATGGAAGAAAATAAAAGCCCGTGCGCGTGTTTTCGAGTGTCATATACAGTAAGTGTGAGTGAGCGCGTATGAGAATGTATTCAATGCAAAAGAGAAAAACAAACTTAAATTAAAAGTAAGAACATAGCGAAGAGTCTTCCTCTTTCGCATCAACTATACACATTCCGACATGTATATCTATCACAACAAGTCGCAGCGGACAATGAGTTAAGAAGTGAGAAAGAGAGAAAAGGAATATCGCGACATTGTAAGGTATATAACACGCCGTCGTATGAATGCGCATGCACACGTTTTATCGGTCGTTCGTTTTCTTCGCTTCAGGCTTTTTAAGATCCGTCAACTTTTCGTCACTCACAATCGCTCGTGACTAAATGTTACGGATGTTAATAAGCCCTTCACGTTTAGCTTCTTATGTTAATAATATAACAATTTTCGGCAGACTGGTATAAAAAAGAGTATATATTACACGAGACAAACCTTGTAGATTCCGTCCCGGCGGAGAGGTACTCCGCCGGGACGGAACCAACAATATTCGACCATTGTAATGTCATATACTATTTTCTCTGCTGTTAACACATAAAAACGCTGTCAAGTGCTTTGGCACAATGCTTTCTCATAGAGCTCATAGAGTTAGGGTAGTTTAATTTAATTTTTTTAAATATGATTTCAATGTAAAAAACATACACGGTGGGCAGGAAGCATCGACAGGTAGCACGAAAATGTTGACAAAAACTGAAAGCAGGGCTGTATTTATTGATGATTGTAAGTGAAAAATCCGTTTAAATTGAAATCCTAGCTGCTCCTATATAAAAGATATTCATATTTTTATATTTTAGATAAGGTCAATTTTTAATAAATATGAAAAGTACTTTTCTCAATCATTAAAACATTTTTGTGTCAAATATTTGAAATTTTATGGTCGTGCAGGCTTGAGTGGATGCATGTGCATGTATGGTAGTGTATTACTAAACAATTTTATGCAAGTTTCTAGCCGATTCTAATCGTTTCCGAGGTACACCACGTGGAGGCAACTTACTTTGTACCTCTTTTTTTTTATTTTTTTTGTTTTTATATTTTAAAATTTCTTGTACTATTTTTTAATATTGAGTTTTATAAATATTAAGTTTGTAGATTTAAATATGTTGTGATGAAAACGTTACTACAGCCTTCTTTAAGCAACTCACAAAAGATGGTTCATCAAGCCAATTTATTTTAAATCCATCCCAAAATTTATTGAACTCCCTGTGAACTGACTCCCCAGCCTGTTCACGCCATAATCCTAAACCACCATTATTCAAGAATATGATTGCTTTTTCCAAATGTTCAAGGATAATATGAATTTTGATGGTTTGAGAAATTCCGGTGCTCTTTAAGGCTTTACGGAGTTCACTTAAATTTTCATCAAAGTTAGTAAGATCAGCTTTTTTTGCAACAAAGTACGTGTTAACTATTCTATTCATAGCTTTGAATGCAGTGACATAAGGCTGCAAACGATATGGCCCTACAAGTTCGTAAATTTCAGGATCCTGCAATTTATCAGCTTCTTTGAGCAGTTTTCGACATTGATTGCCTTCAAAAATATCTCCTTGATAGCTCTTATGAAACATACCTAATTTATTTGGCCACAATAAAGCTATCTATCCTTTCCGATTCCTTCAATTTTCACTATACCGTCCCAGAAGAGATGGCCGACAAATTCTTGTAATAGATGTAGTTCAGGAGAAATACACTTCTGAAGTACGCACATGTCATCATCTTCTTCAACAGTATTATCTTCAATAAATAGAGGGTAATGAACTGTACTGTGACATTCTTTAGATTTTTTTTGTTGTTACCCATGCTCTTGAATTGAACGTAATCATCTTTAAGAGGAGGCCGTATAATTCTGTCCTTGTCTAATCTAAATTTTCGTTATTATTAATAAATTAAATATTTTCATAGAAAAGTAAGACAACCGCCCAATAGAGCAAAAGACAAGCAAACGATTCTATTCTATGAACAAATATGAAATTTTGATTATATTTCGAGTGAAGTCTGAAACGGAAAAACAATCGAACTTGATTGAGTTGATTCAACTGTTTTTCCGTTTCCGACTTAACTCAAAAAATAATCAAAATTTAATATTTTTTCATAGAATAGAATCGTTTGCTTATCTTTTGCTCTATTGGGCGGTTGTCTTACTTTTCTATGAAAATATTCAATTTATTAATAATAACGAAAATTTAGATTAGACAAGGACAGAATAATACGGCCGCCTCTTAAAGTGTTTGTATGTCTTTAAATTAAGATTTTTGTCATCACTGCTCACATCATTTTCTTTAATCATTTTATCATAACTTTTCAATTTACTTAATGTAACAAAACAGCAAGGACAAGGGTACAAAGCCGTCGTCGTTTGATGTCCATTAGCCAGTAGAATAAGTTTTAAATCTCCAAGAAATTTGAAGGGTATCTCATTTAGTCTAGTCAATTGAATCAAAATTTTGAAATCATCATAGGTCTTTTTAATCCGAGGAACTATGCATAATAAAATCAATTTGTATACACTAGTCAGTTTACTTTCGTTTGCCATACTTCCACCAATGGAGTAATACGAAACATTTTTATTTACAATATTAAGTCGTCTTCTAATTCTGGAATTGAAATTGAAATAGAAATTTTGAAGAAATCTTGTCCTCCGTCTGCCATTACTTTTATTTTTGATTGTTCAATATGTTCAATGTTTTGCTTCTCAAAAACAAAGTCTATGAGCTCTGAAGCATTAGCATACACAACTGACCTGTTTTTAACCTTTAGGGAATGGGAGAACCACTGTAGTGGCTCGACCATGGATAGACACTTTACGTATGAGTATTTCCCAATATTAGAGACACATATTATGTGTTTTTTATAGAAAATACTGAGAAATTGAAAATTCCAAATTCCCCGTCCTCTAAAGGTTAATTCCATCTTTTGCTGTTTCGAATTCGTACGAACCTTCTTTATAAATGTTTTTCATCATCTTAGATTTTTCGTACAAATGTTGGTTATAATTCGTAGAAACTGATTTTCTACCAGCAGAACTACGAATGAAGTTTGCCAATTTTTTCATGTAATTTGTAGACGATTGACTATTAATTTGAAAGTTATCTAATCTTTGAGCAGAGAAAATTATTTCTTTTTCTTTTTTTTATCTACAGTTATCCGAACCTTAGATCCCGAAAAATTTAGCAAAAGCTTAGCTCTTTTATCAATTTTTGAAATTTTTCTTTTCAAAAGATTACTTACAATTTGATTCTGCTGTTTCTCGGGTAACTGTTCTACTATATTAAAAACATTATCACGTGCACTAGAGGAAGACGAACCTCTGCAAGAATGTAAAATACCTTTACCGATTTCTTGAAGACAGCTGTTACTTATTTCAATGGAAGTTCTTGGTTTGGTTGCCTTTGTTTCACTTTCAGGAAGTGAAGCATTTTGTTGCGTTCTACCGTCAAGGCCATTCTTTACGTCAATTTTTGTGGAGAAATCTCGAACATTACCTTTACCTTTTTTCGTTTTTGAATGACTAGTAGGTCGTGCTGTTAGACAAATGTAACAGTAACAATTCATTGTTCTTATTTCTTTTGTTAAATTAAGATCCTTGTAATTATGCATAGTTGGACGAGATCTTTTAAAAATACCTTTTTCATGTTAGTTGGCAAGAGCTACATACACTTTTTGGGAATTTACTATTAGAAATATTAAATGGATCATTAATATGCTCCTTTATAACTTCAATATGTTTTTCAGTTAGCAAGAAATGATAGGAAGGTTTATTTTTGAAAATAATTTTTGTCTCACACAGAGCGCACACTTTTGTCCGATTTTCTTCATGATTACATTTATAATTTGGATGCAAAATAGACATTATTGCAGAAACCATGCCGAATTATTTACTAATATATATCGGTGCGAATTTCTATAGCTGGAAAATACAAGTTAATCGACCAAAAAGCTCTTATATTTATATTTTCTACTTTACCTTTTTACTATGGAAAACACAGTAAAATTTTTTTATCATGATTGCCACTCAGCCACCTAGCGACATTTAACGTAATTATTTTTATCATTTCGTACTTGGAATTTTACAACGATTCACATCCATAATAATATTAGGATTTATTTAGAAAAGTACTTCTCATATGAATCCAATATGGTTTCCATCTAAAATATAAAAATATGAATATCTTTTATATAGGAGATATAACAACTATATAACAACAAAGATATAACTGATTTTACAGCTTCGTTTTCAAAAAAACCTTGAAAAAATTAAAATAGAAAGGTTAGCTTAAGCAATTTGGTTTTTCAAGGTTTTCTTGAAAAGAAGCTATAAAATTAATTCTTTTTTAACAAAGTAAATTTTGGTTTTTTTTAATACAAGATGCGGCTTTCACTTCATTTTGCTGAAATAGCAGTCAGTCGAGGATGCGTGAAGCATATGAGTGACTATAAAAATGATTTTTGAAAGTTAGTGATATATATTTCATTAAAAATAAGAAAATAATGGCATTATGCATATTTTAAATATTTTATTAAACTTTTAGAACTATTACAATATTAACATTTTAAATATTAACAATATATATTTTACTATCACATAATTAATTCATTAATAATAGCAATACATTTGCACTTTTACGTACAAGTAACTTTAAGAATTGAATTTTAACAATTAACTGTTCAACTTTGAAAATTTTTTTAATTAAACATTCTTTAAAGCTAAGATTTTATATGAATTTGTATGAGCAATGACATTCTTTTGTTTTCACTAAGCTACAAATCGATGTCACTCGTGTCATATACGGCCATGCTGAGAAATATCTTGGCGATATTCAATTGCCCAATATTCTTTTAGGAAGTATACTTCTGTCAATACTCCCTTAGGGAATATCGTCAAGATATTAGCATGAACGTATGCAACGCCTATACAAATTTAGCATGGTCTATAAGTATTCCGCCGAATACGGCCTGCCACGACATAAACATACCTACTTCTACACATACACATACGCGTACACTTATACACATACACATACACACACGCGTACACTTATACACATACAGATACAGACATGATTTGAGACATAGTTATATCATAATAAAGAGCCTAGACTTGACTAGCTTCTAGACAGGAGAAAAAATTTTTCTGTTAACAAACATTACTCCTAATGCATTAAAGTAAAGAATTAAGACTTATTTCTTCTTCGAGATATATCTTTTCGTTTCTCCGGTTCTCCACATTTTTTAAATGTATCTAATCTTTTAGCAATAAGAGTAGCAATTTTTTATTGGATCCTATATAATTAGTACTCATTAGTCAAAAGCTTCTTTTTTGACCTTATATTATTTTGGGCCCTATATTTTTATTCAATGCCCATTTTTTAGGTCCCTTTTTTTTATTCTGATATTTTCTTAAGCTCTATATTTTTTTGGGCCTTATATTTTTTTGGTCTCTATATTTGTTTGGGCTTTATATTTTTCCGGGCCCTACATTTTTCAGGGTCCTATTTTTATAGGGGCTCATATTTTTAAGGGTCTTTTATTTATTTTGGTCCAATATTTTTTTGATTCTTATTTTTTCAGACTATATATTTTTTAGGCCTTATATTTTTTCGGGACGTACATTTTTTAGCCTTATATTTTTGTTTTATAATATTTTTTTAGTCCTAATATTTTTTTGAGCTTCATATTTTTTCGGATCCTACAAGTCTTATTTATTAAAATGGAGCGTTTTATCTAGCCTGTACACGTTTACATAGGATTCTTCAGTTAAGCGTATTTCTTATAATGTATTATACAGGCTCCGCTCCAGAAGCGTCTATATTTTTTTTATATTGAATGCAATATGTTTATACGTCTTACCTTGACATTAAATGTTTCCGATTCAACAGCGCATCCTTATGTGCAGCCCATTCAACAGTGCATTCCTATATACAGCCTATTCATCGGCGCATCCCAATATGCAGCCAATTCAACAACGCATTCCCATACACTGAAAAAAAACCCAAATCCAGCGATACGAAGTTGATTGTATTAGCTAGATGCGAACAACATTCGAAGCATAAGAATACGTAAAATCGTAGTAGGCTTATGCGTAATCATACCACAGTCAATCATTGCGACCGTCTGCACAAGATAGTAATGTGAATCCGAGTAGAGCGCTGCGACTGCATTGCTGGGTCAATCGCTTCGACTCGTCGGCATCTCCCATGCCGGCAGCCGAAACCAGGCACGACTTCTAGCGTTGCGTGGCTGCTTGCTTTGACTCGTCGGCATCTCGCATGCCGCAAGCCGAGATCAAGCACAGAGACAACGTTGCGAGTTCGTATACTTCGACTTTCTAGATTCTAGTACTGCGAAAGTCGATATTAATACTTTATGTCAATTTAAATTGTGTTAATTTAATTTTCACTCAAAAAATATTTATATGATTACTAAACAAGTAAATGTTTTAATGCTTTAATATTATTTAGATTAAATGTTATTTATTAACATATTGTATAAAACGTTTATTAAATTAAATAAGGACTAATGTTTCGTTATACTTTAATATTTATTTGAAATTCAAAAATTAGATATCTTATTTAAGTATATTCATTAATTATGTATAATAAAATAAAGTTGATCAATATTTTACATGAAAATATTTACTAAGTCGACTTAATCAGTTAATATAATCTAATGAATACCTACCTATCTAAATGATACCTGATAAAAAATGTATTCGTATGTTTTCTTCAAAATTAAGGAGAGAAAAAAGATCTTATAATCGATTATAAAATGAATATTTTTCTGACTCTTTCGCAAATTAACAAGTTTTCAGTTATTTCCCCGTTGAAAATGAGGAAATTGATCAGGCAAGTTTCCTACACGGAGAGAAATGTATGATTAAATATTAGCACAAACTTAATGAAAAAATTACTATACTGTATAACATCGGAGAGACAAACTCAATATGTGTTAAATTTTAGTATATGTATATAGTAAAATTTCAAAGCATCAAATTTTACTATACAATATATCAAATTTTTCTATATCTTTTAGCAAATTTTACTGTACTGCATATTAGATTTTATAAATATCATGTATTAAATATTATGGATATGAATTTTTTTTTAAATTTAAAAATATTATTTTCCAATGCTCGTTGACGTTCTGAGAATTTTGCTTGTGTTTTCAAATTCAGTTGAGGAAGAATTATTTTGTTTGTGTGTTATTGTTAGAAAGACACTTTTCGCAAATTCTGAAACGCTCTTTTCGAAGTTGTATATACTACATTTATCCTAAATTACACACATTACAACAAGTTAATCGCACTTACAGGCTACACGCTACAGGCTACGCGAAAATATTTAAAAGCCTCTGTTTCAAATTCTCTTATATACCAACCAAGTACTTCTCTTACCGCTCGCAGGTTGAAAAAATGAGTCGCCACCTAGTGACGAAGCGCGGCAACAGCAGTCTCGTTGTGTCATTCTCTGTATTCATAATTTTTACGAAACTGAATAGCAATTTTTGTGAGCGCGTATATCATAAACTCATAGAAGTATAGTAAATTTTCATAAAAGTATGTTAAATTTCCTGCATATGTCGAGTTTGTCTCCCCATTAGTGAAAAATATAGTAATTTTTAATTATATATTTTTCTCAGTGTATTAAGTTTTTTTTTATATTGAATAGTAACCTTTCACGAATCAGGTAAGCTAAAAAATTTACATATTGTAATTTTCAAAAATTCAATTACATTCTATATTTTGTTTATAAGAAAAATGGTTCTATTAAATTTTTACTTTGGTTCGATAGTTTTGAATAAAAAATTCATTAAAACATTAATTTAAAAAAAGATTTCAAACTAGAGTTCTAAAATTAATTTTTTCTATTTTGGGATCCAATTGAAACTTATCCCCTCAATTTTATCAATTTTTATTCTTTAATTGTGCCAGTGAACATGAAATATCTCATATATATACAAACAAGTGTATTATTTTATTAAAAATTCATTAAATATAATAAAATAATATTTGAATAAAATTTATTTCAAATGGAATTTAAAGATTTGAAGATGAATTTTTAAACGTTCTAACTTTGTATGTAACTTTTTTGAAACGATTTTCAAATAGTTACTATTCTCTCACATTAAAAAATACACAACTGTATTTACGAATAAATTGTCCTTTCAAAAATAATAATTAAAATTCATTTTTTTTAAGGCGACTACGGAAGTTGGGTTAAATTTTATTTCGTAGTTTACAAATTACTCTTTGAGTTTCTAAAATTTTTTGGATTCGTAAGTTTTCCACCATTCTACGGATCATAAAAAATGGTGGAAAATTAAGAAATCTGAAAAATTTCATACATAAAAAAAGTAATTTGTAAACTAAAAAATAAAACCTAACCTAAAATCCGAAGTCGCCTTAAAGCTATATTATACAGTACCTTTAAAATTTCATAAAGAGTATCAAATTTTTAAGAGAAATAACGGGCTTATATGGAAATATTTTGTAATTCTGACAGCTTTCAAATCAATAACATCAAATGATTTTTCATTCCATAAATATGCTAGTGGATAACAAATTCTTTCAAAATAGCACTTGCACAATATAAAAAATATTTTTTTCTCAATATCACAGCGTAATAAAGATTGGACCAAATTTTAGCTTTCATTGTCAATTTAATTTGAAAAGAAAATTCAGATCCAACCTTTACTGCTCTATAACTTTAGGGAATAATATTTTTATATTCTGCAAATTCTATTTCTAAAGGATTTGGGCTCCACTTTTATTTAAAAAGAATTTTAAGCTTGTAGCTATTAATGCCTATAAACTATATTTGTTTAAAAATTTAATTATTTTTTTATTGATATTCTTCAATTGCCTGTTACTAGAGAAATACTGAGCGTTAGTGTCTATAAATTTAGCTTTTCCCATATTTTGCCATTCGAAAACTTATTTCAAGGTTTAAGCAAATATCCGTGATCTAAAGATGTACTACTCTCCTCAAGAGGAGGCCACATCTCTGTCTTTTTCTAATCAAAGAATTGAGTTTTTTACAGAAACTAATAACTTTAGCAAAAAATGAAGAGCAAACCGCATCTCGTATCAAAAAAAGTAATATTTTCTTTGATAAGAAAGAATTAATTTTATTGCTTCGTTTTTAAGAAAACCTTGAAAAACTTAAATCAGAGAAGTCAGGGTGGACAATTTGGTTTTTCAAGGTTTTCTTGAGAACGAAGCAATAAAATTAATATTATCTTATCAAAGAAAATATTCCTTTTTTTGATACGAGATGCGACTTTCTCTTCATTTTTTGCTAAAGTTATTAGTTTTTGTAAAAAAATCATTTCTTTGATTAGAAAAGGACAGAGATGTGGTCTCCTCTTAATATTGAAGTTTCGTTTTTTAAAACAAAGAAATTACAATTTTAGAATAAGAAAATACTTTTTCAAAAGTAATGAATACTCGATTGAATATCGTTTATAGATAAAGTATATCATTATTTTACTAAGAAGTATGCATAGAATTTTCGAAGAATTAAATCTTTCTTTAAATGTATAAAATATTTTATTGACATATCTATACATTCAAAAAAAATTTTTTAAATCGTGCAAGTGCTATTTTGAAAGGATTTAAGCATAGTTTTTATTTAAGTTTTATTAATGCTTAATAGCTATGAGTTTTTACAAATCTAGTAGATTTTTTATTGATACTCTTTAATTGCCTGGACTAGGGAAATATTTAGCGTTCGTGACTATAAATTTAGCTTTTTCTATATTTTGTTCTCTGAAGATTTATCACAAAGTTTGAGTGAAATCCGTGATCCAAAGATGTGATACTCTCCTAGTACGTTTATTTAAAAATTAAATCTATGCACAAGTATATGAGATATTACTTTCATTGAATAGTCATATACAAGTATTAAGAAAAAGAATTATATTGTCATGTAATTAACTTAAAGAGACTTAAAAATTACTGTTTTGTTAAATTGATGACATTGAACATTCAATTAAACATATAGGTTATTATACAGTGCTAAATATTTATTTCATTTGAAAAAATATAATTTATTTATAATTTTAATAAAATATCATTAAGAGGAGATCGAGTATATCTGTCCTTTTCTAATCAAAGAATTGATTTTTTCACAAAAATTAATAATTGTAGCAAAAAATAAGAAGAAAGCCCCATCTCGTATAATAAAAAGCAAGATTTTCTTTTATGAGGAAAAATTATTTTTATCGCTTCGTTTTTAAGAAAACTTTGAAAAACTGAATTGTCCATCCTAACCTCCATTTTTTAAGTTTTTCAGGGTTTTTTTAAAAACGAAGCGATAAAAATAATTTTTCCTCATAAAAGAAAATCTTGCTTTTTATTATACGAGATGGGGCCTTCTTCTTATTTTTTGCTATAATTATTAATTTTTATGAAAAAATAAATTTTTTGATTGGAAAAGGACAGATATATTCGACCTCCTCTTAATTTAGAAAAATAAGTTTTAATTTAAAATCATTGATACCTTATTATAAATTTATATTTAAAAATATAAATTTATAATTACATTCATAAAATAAAGTTTTAATAGAATATTTGTTTAAAATTAGAAAAGAATTCTTACATAATTTTATAAAATATAATTTAAAACCAAAATAAAAATTCATAAATTTGTTATCCACTAGCATATTTATGGAATGAAAAATCATTTGATGTTATTGATTTGAAAGCTGTCATAATTACAAAATATTTCCATATAAACCCGTTATTTCTCTTAAAAATTTGATACTCTTTATGAAATTTTAAAGGTACTGTATAATATAGCTTTAAAAAAAATGAATTTCGTTTATTATTTTTGAAAGGACAATTTATTCGCAAATACAGTTGTGTATTTTTTAATGTGAGAGAATAGTAACTATTTGAAAATCGTTTCAAAAAAGTTACATACAAAGTTAGAACGTTTAAAAATTCATCTTCAAATCTTTAAATTCCATTTGAAATAAATTTTATTTAAATATTATTTTATTATATTTAATGAATTTTTAATGAAATAATACACTTGTATGTATATATATGAGATATTTCATGTTCACTGGCACAATTAAAGAATAAAAATTGATAAAATTGAGGGGATAAGTTTTAATTGGATCCCAAAATACAAAAAATTAATTTTAGAGCTCTAGTTTGAAATCTTTTTTTAAATTAGTGTTTTAATGAATTTTTTATTCAAAACTATCGAACCAAAGTAAAAATTTAATAGAACCATATTTCTTATAAACAAAATATAGAATGTAATTGAATTTTTGAAAATTACAATTTGTAAATTTTTTAGCTTACCTGATTTGTGAAAGGTTACTATTCAATATAAAAAAAACTTAATAGGAAACTTGCCAGATCAATTTTCTTATTTTCAACGGGAAATAACTGAAACTTCATATATTGAGTATTTATAGTCATAAATACTCAATATTTCCCTAGTTACAGCCAATTAAAGAAAATCACTAAAAAAGTTACTAGATTTTTAAACGCATATAGTTCTTTAGCATTGATAGCTACAAGCTTAAAACATTTTTTAAATTAAAGCTGAGCTCAAATTTCGAATTAGTAGTTATAGCATGTAAAAATATTATTTTTTCCCAAAGCTAGAGCGTGATAAACATTGGACCTGATTTTTCTTTTAAAAACATTAATTATTAATAAAAGCTGAAATTAGGTCCAATCCTTATTACGCTCTAACTTTGGGAAAAAATAATATTTTGAAATGCTGTAACTACTATTTCGAAAGAATTTGATCTGAGCTTTAATCTAAAAAGAGTTTCAAGCTCGTAGCTATCGATGCTAAAGAACTATATGCGTTTAAAAATCTAGTAACTTTTTTAGTGATTTTCTTTAATTGTCTGTAACTAGGGAAATATTGAGTATTTATGACTATAACTTTAGCTTTTTCCATATTTTATCATCTGAAAACTTATCTCGAAGTTTGAGCAAAATCTGTGATCTGGAGGTGTGACACTCTCCTAGTTAGTAAATATTTTCATGTAAAATATTGATCAACTTTATTTTATTATACATAATTAATGAATATACTTAAATAAGACATCTAATTTTTGAATTTCGAGTAAATATTAAAGTATAACGAAACATTAGTCCTTATTTAATTTAATAAACGTTTCATACTATATGTTGATAAATAACATTTAATCTAAATAATATTAAAGCATTAAAACATTTACTTGTTTAGTAATCATATAAATATTTTTTGAGTGAAAATTAAATTAACACATAATTTAAATTGACATAAAGTATTAATATCGACTTTCGTAGTACTAGAATCTAGAAAGTCGAAGTATACGAGCTCGCAACGTTATCTCTGTGCTTGATCTCGGCTTGCGGCATGCGAGATGCCGACGAGTCAAAGCAAGCAGCCACGCAACGCTAGAAGTCGTGCCTGGTTTTGGCTGCCGGCATGGGAGATGCCGACGAGTCGAAGCGATTGACCCGGCAATGCAGTTGCAGCGCCCTACTCGGATTCACGTTACTATCTTGTACAGACAGTCGCAATGATTGACTGTGGTATGATTACGCATAAGCCTACTACGATTTTATGTATTCTTATGCTTCGAATGTTGTTCGCATCCAGCTAATACGATCAACTTCGCAACGCTGGATTCGGGTTTTTTTTCAGTGTATATAGTTGATTAAACAGCGCATTTTTATATGCAGTTGATTTAACAGTGCATTCGTATATGCAGCTCATTTTACAGCGCATCTTCATATGCAGCCGATTCACCTGCGCCTTTTCTTATGCAGCTGATTCAACTGCCCATCCCCATATGCAGCTAATTCAACAGCACATTTCCATATGCAGCCGATTTAACAGCGCATCCCCATATTCAGCCGATTCAACAGCACATCCCCATATGCAGCTGATGCAACAGCGCATCCCGATATGCAGCCGATTCAACAGCGCATCCCAAGATGCAACCGATTCAATGGTGCAACCCCATATGTAGCCGATTAAACAGCGCATCTTTATATACAACAAATTTAACTGCGCATTTGTATATGAAGTTGATGTTACAGCACATCCCTTTCGCAGCCGATTCAAAAGCGCATTTCCACATGCAACCGATTCAACAGCGCATCCTCATATGCAGCCGATTTTACAACGCATCCCCATATGTAGTCGATTTAACAGCCTCTCTCACTCTCTTATTTTCTCTCTTTCCCTTTTTGGTTCTTTCTTTTCTTCTCTCGCTCTCTCTTTTTCTCTCTTGCTCTCTCTCTCTTTTCCTCCTCCTCTCTTGCTCTCTCTTTGCCTCTCTCGCCCTCTTTTGTCCTCTCTCTCTTTCTCTCGCTCATTCTCTTCTTTCATTTGTCGCTCTCTTCCTCCCTCTCTCGCTCCCTATCGCTTTCTTATGTCTTGCAATAAATTTCTCTGATTTTGTGACGGCATCTTCTTGAAGGTTATCTTAGATTAACATGACTGGAAATTTTTCCAGTAATTAGTACGCACCTTCTGGCTAGTTTTTGCACTACCACCTTCTCTATCATTTAACAGCTGTTAGGGAAGACATATACTTGATCAGCACTATACGGAAAAAAGTAGGCACGCTCTAACGCTGTACACATTCTCGGACCGTGCAACGTGCTGGTCTGAACCTTCAGGGAGTGCACATAACTTATTTTTCAATGTGCTTATGACTTGGAAATTCTTGTGCTAAAATGCATGGCATCTCACCGTGCATACACATCATTCTGGCGTGTACGCAGTTCAATGAAAGATGTGTATGCACGGTGAAACACCGTGCATCTTAGCACGGGAATTTACAAATTATATAAGCACGTTGAAAAATGAATTGTGTGCGCCCTCTGAAAGTTCGAAGCAGCACGTGGTACGAGTCGAAAATGGGACTCGTACCACGAGAAATCTCATTTCCTCAGTACACATAAATGGTCACCCTCGATTCCTCAGGACGATAAGGCTATGGAGGTGGATAATAAAAACTCAGTAGTTGTTTACTATTCTTCTAGTCATATTTGTGACCGTATAGTAGGGGCGTCCTCTAGGCTGCGTGAATTTCCGTACCAGCATCTTTTTCGCTGTAGTGAAAATTCCAAGATCTTAATTCGTGTTCTGTGGCCTAAGAAGGTCTTTTCTCTGCTAAGTGAGGTCAAAGCAGCCAAGAAGTAACTAGATCATAAGTGGCCCTTTATATCTGACATTAAGGTCTATATAAGGCGCACAAATGACTCTTTTTCTATTCTTATTGCTTCTGATGCTGATTTGGCTTCATTGCCTTCAAACAAAAAATGAGTTTTACGTGACTCGCAGGTTGATTCGTCCATTGTGTTGTCCTCTAGTCAGTTAAGTAATTATTTAGGTTCTATCTCATCAAAAGATTTCGTGCGTATTGCTCACGCAAATGTAAATCGTATTAGAACTCATTTCAATGCAATTGAATTTCAATATAAATCTAAAGATTTTAATATTTTTGTCATTACAGAGACCTTTCTCACGGAATCTGATTCCAGTTCTGTCATGAATGTTGATGGATACGAATTCTATCGACTCGATAGCTAGGGTAAGACTGGTGGTGGTGTTGATGCTTATGTCCGTAGTAGTTTCAAAACAAGAATCTTACATCTCACTAATCCGTCTTTTGACAAAATTCAGAAATTTCTCCTAGTAGATATAAGTGATTGCGTCAACTCTTTGCTATGTTGTGAAGCCTATGTAAGGCCTAAGGCTCCTTTTTTAAATAATCTCTTTAATGTTTTATCGGCATATATATGACTACAAAAACATCATCATTACTGGGGACTTTAATATAAATTCTCTTAAATCTTCCTAATCCTTAGATGCTCTTAGGTCTTATTTTGACTCTTTTTCACTATTCTTAGTACTCACTAAAGATGTATTCACTGCAGATAGTGACTTTTATACTTGGCTAGATTGATTCGTTATTATTGATAGCTTATTTCTACTATCCTACGAGAAATCAATCGCCCCATTTATTACTGGTCATGATTAAATCAAAATCAAATTCAAGTTTTCTAAGCTTGAAAAAATTATCAAATCTTTGGTGACCAGGAACTTTAGAGATTGTAACATAGATACTCTAAAGTCTGCTGTCACTTATAGTTTTTCTTCACGTTTTCCTGCGAGTCCGTTGTATACTCCTTCTGTAAATGTTTTGTCTGATTTTCATTATTCATTTAGTACTAGGCTAAATATCATTGATCAATCTTCTCTTGAGTTGAGTGGCCAATTTATTGATGATAAAGTTGGTACCTTTACTTGCAATTACACGGCACGAGCTATCGCCCGAGCGAAGCGAGAGTGATATCGTGTCGTGTAATAAAGTTCCACTTAGTTCACGAGTATCGTATACTATTTTGTAGCAGGTGAGACATAAATCTGCCAAATTAAATCTGTACTCTTCAAAATCAGTAATAAACAAAAACTATATACTGCACAAATGATGATTCGAAAAATAAAAGCGAGAACTATAAAAAACCAAATACTAGGCATCCTGTAAATGATAAATAAAAAATAAAAACGAAAACTATAAATGAACTAAAACTAAACACTTCATGAATGATAAATCGGAAAAGAAAAAAAACTATAATTTCAAAAATGTACTTAAAATGTGTAAAAATTAATTGTTATCAATATCATTGATATTATGTGATATTGTTTGTTGAATCATCTATAAACTGCAACGAGACCAAAATCCCGGAATTTTCGGAATTTTGGTCCACAACGGGTTCAAAATCCCGAAATTTTCGGAATTTTAATTTCGTTGTGGTGGTTCTTGGTTCAAAAATTTTGATTTTTGCTTTGAATTAAAATTTTGATATTTTACATGTTACGCTATTATTAACTTTAGTTTTACCCGTACTTACTTATAATTGTTATTTAATTTGAAAAATGTTAATGGAGAACAGTTTTAATATACTACAACTCATTGTTATTTATGAAAATACTTTAAAAAATAATCTACATATCAAATTATTTTTTATTATACGTACGTTACCTATAAGTAAATTCATTATTATACTGTGTAAAAAAGTGCCACCTAGGTAACGGAGGAGCGTCACCTAAATGCGGATTTAGGTCCCGTAGTACTATAAAAATAATTTCAATATTCAGTCACTTCCAGTTACGTTAGGTGAGTGATAATTCATTTTTCTGTATTTGAAAAAGATTTTCGCGAACACGTACTTGAAAAAAAATATAAATATTATTAATATTACATATATATGTTTATTCAAGCATAAATTTTCATTTATTCTGTAAATGAATTTTTATTTATTTTGAAAATGAATTTTCATGTTTGTGCGATAAAAAAAATTCAGTTATTTTACTGAAGTTTCGTTAAAAAATTTTTAACAGTTTAGGGTTTGCTGAGTATACTTGAACTTATTTTTTTATTTAAATTTAAATTCAAAAGTAGAAATACAAACTTAAAAAACATGAGGCTAAGTGAAGGATATAAGAAAGTAAATAAATAAAAAATTTAGATATGTTGACATCAGTCTTATTATGGAAAAATTATTGCAAACTTCTTATATTTCAAATATATTTAAAGGAACTTCAGGAGTTGCTATCTAGACAAAAAGCAATTGGTAGTGACAAAAGTGTAAACACTTCGTATCCTTCTTTCCGCTGTGGACCACAACCATCGCTTCTGTGACAGATGACCATCAACTATAGAGTAGTCGATTCGCAGATTTGTGTGGCCATGAAAAGCAGATTTTCGACGGAACGAGAACGCGGCGAAGATGGAAGTTTTGTATTCGGGCGAGATGATAATGAATCATAGATAGCCCAGAGAATAAGGAAATGAGGTATCAGAGTCTGCTGTGGTGATTGTTACGTTTGTTTCGGTGTGCAAGGCCAAGAAGACCCAAAACTAAAAATAAATGAAAGCAGAGTCCGAATCATTGTTTTTGTGCGACGTTTGACCTAAAGAGACGATGATCTCGGTCGCTAGCACACACGAGAAGCAGCGAACAGAAAATTATATTTAGCTTTCTGAAGTCTGAACATTCAGAGCTTCTGTAAGAGACTAAATTTTCATATATTAAGAATATGATTGAGAAAGCTACCATAATGATTAGTTTAAGGAAACGGTCACAAAATAAGCAATCACTATTATTTTTTCTCACTTTTTGGTCTTTTTGTTTTGACATGAATTCCTTACAGGTTGTAAATTTGAAGAATCTCTACTGTAGTTTGCAGTATTATTCTCATTTTGTTGAATGGGATCTTCATTTAGATCTTCATTTAATGATCTGTAATAGTGTTATTCATGTAAATATAAATTAACTTTATAATTGCATTTATAAATTATGTTTTAAGAAGCTAACGGCCTTTCTACCAGGAAGTTAAATAAATTACAATCAATTCTTTCTCCTCAACGTTTCGGACATTTATTGAGATACATGTCCCTCATCAGGATCACTAACAAAAAACAATAAAAATACAAATAAGAAATTAAAAAATTAAATCTTTCACACCTTAAGCAAACGACAATACTGGAAATTATAACCAACACTTTGACTTACAAATTATTATAGTCAGTAGTAATCACTACATTTCGTCAATGTTTAATGATAGGATAACCAAGTATATATACCAATATTCGCAGTACAGGTGCACATGTACGTAAAATCAAAGAGAAGGGGTACAAAACGTCGACTATATTTATGAAACATTTAAATTACAATTTCGCATTTTTTCAACCTGGACTTGTATTCATTATCGAGCATATTTATTTCGATTTGTTTATTTAAATAATTCTTTTGACTATGAATATATATAGATTCTGAAAATAGTCTTTTATCTTTACTGCTTTCACTATCTAAAATCTTGACATTTTTAAATTCAATGAAATGATTGTTATCATTCGCATGCGAGTACAATGATGAGGTACTGTCCTTTTTATTCTATTTACTTATGTGTTCTTTTAACCTAACACCCAATCTTCTACTTGTCTGTCCAACATACGAAGAATCACCACTTTGACAATTAATCTTATATACAACATTAGCCTTATCAAGCTTTTTACTAGCATCTTTCCCTAACTTTACAATATTATTCAGCTTGTTATACGTACTATATACTACTTTAGTCCTATATTTATTAAAAAACTTTTTTATAACACTATCAAATTCCTTGACAAACGGTAAACATATTAAAGGTGTGTTACTATTATTTTTATTACAATTATGATTTTTTGAGGCAGCATTATTAATTCTATTTAATCTGATTTTAATGTATTTATTTATAACGTCTGGAGGATATTGATTGTGCAACAAAATTTCTTTAATGTAAGATAAATTATCCTTATGATAATTTTTATGTGACAATTTAATCGCTCTATCAACCAAAGAATAAATAACAGCTATTTTGTTACTATGTGCATTGTGAGTGTTATAATTCAAATAACGTCCAGAACAAGTAGGTTTTTGATACCAATTCGTCAAAATCTTGAAATGTTCATTAATAACAATTTTAATATCTAAAAAACTAATACTATTCTTCTGTGAACGTTCTAACGTGAATTGTAAATATTTGTTGTAAGAATTAAATACTTTTAAAGTAAAATCTATTTTATGTTTTGGTACCACTATTAAAATATCATCCACATATCTATAATAAAAAATGGGTTTAAAATCAAGATTTTTTAAGGATTCTATTTCAAGATCCTCCATGATAATGTCAGATAAAATAGGACTAATTGGGTTCCCCATTGCTAAACCAAATGACTGTTTGTAAAATTTATCATTGAACTGAAAAAAATTATTTTCAAATATAAATTTCATTACTTTTAGAAATTTACTGCAATTCATATTAATTTAATTTTTTAATAAGATTTAATTTTTTAATTTCTTATTTGTATTTTTATTGTTTTTTGTTAGTGACCCTGATGAGGGACATGTATCTCAATAAATGTCCGAAACGTTGAGGAGGAAGAGTTGATTGTAATTTATTTAACTTCCTGATAGAAAGGCCGTTAGCTTCTTAAAACATCATTTAATATTATCTACCATTGGCATCTAAAAAGATTATTGCATTTATAAATTATTAAAATAAAGAAATTTTGCTTAATTTTTTATGAAAATTAAATTTGCAGAGCTTTATTCTGTAAGCTTAAGATGACTCTTTCTAAAATTCAATCACCTATAAAATATTAGAGAAAATATACATGATTCTATGAATTGTGATAAATTTTTTTATATTTTATAAATTTATTTTGACGAACTAATTTAAAAAAAATTCATAGAAATACTTGCTTCAATGCAAGAGTATATGAGGATTACGTTTACCAAAGTGAATATTAAAAAGTTTAACTTACTTAGTAACTTGTTTAAAAGCTCAAAAACTATAAAAAAGTAGAAATTTTCTGATTTCTGGTAACGTCAAGAAAAATAAACCATGACAAACAAAATAAAAAGATATTCATAGTCAAAGATACGAAAATTTATAAAGATGCTAGTAAATACGAACATTTTAAATAACATTTTATGTTAATATTTATTTTTATATAAATGTCTTTTTATAAACAGTTATAATTTCGTTTTTCAAGCTATAATTATACAATTTGAAATCCGTTCTCATTCGATTGCATTGTGTGTATTCAATTGTTTCGCAAAGTCAAGAAAGAGCCACATTAAAGTACGTGTTAAATAGATTTATCGCTCTCTCAGTCGCATTGGGTGTAGTTTAATACTTAAAATTTGAAAAAATGCGTACATATCACTCTTGGTATTTTCAGTAGTTTTCTCATGTATTTTAATAGAAACTACATTCATGTTGTCCCTTATTTTTTATTGCCTTGGCTCATTATCTGTAAGACTCTCTTCTCTGTAAAATATTCATGATTAAAATCTTATACTAGCAGCTAACGTCACTCGGTTGCCTTTTCGTATATCATATTATATATATACATTAGGGTGTCCCTTATTTACCAATGTTTTTTTTTTCGTTGTGCCGCCCCCTGGATCTTTAATTTATGCTAAAAAATGAAGATTTTACTCGGAAAAAGTGAGAAAAAGACGTTTTAAACCGTGCCAATTTCGCAAAACGAGATTTTAGTCCACGTATACGCGTTATACTTAATCTAACGTATTTCATTTCTCTACTATGTTTAAAAAGAGCTTTAAACAGTTCAACTATTACATTTTTTCATGTAAAATTTGGCATAGAATTCGAATTTTCACTTATTTTAAATCAAAACGTACATATAGTAAGGTAAGAGACACTTTTACATCAGTTAAGGTCAGTTTTTTTAATGATTATTTGTTTTTTATTAATAATGAATGTTATTTATGATTTGTCTGATTATTTTGAGTAATAATTTTAGAATATTAGACATGAAAATTCACAAAACGAATGAATCAACATACTTTGTATATTTCAAAATGTCGGAAACACGTAAAAGCGAATGGGCGTGTACGTAAAATTCACCAAAATTCTCAAAAAATATATAATATTAAATAAAAACAAATATAGTCATTATAAAGCAATAAAATTTATTAAAATTTTTGTTGTTTTGATAAAGTTTCAATTATCATCTTTTTCCTGCAATTTTATTTTTTTTACAATTGTTTGCTTATTAGCATCTTCAAAATCTTTACGAAATTGGCATACATTTTGTATCAAGAATAATTTCTGATCTTCATTCTTGGTTCTGTTTATATAATCTTCGGTAAGTTTTACAGCTCTTTCAGCAGCATCATTTACAACACGTAAATTTTTAACAATCTCTAAGCCTTTTAAATAATCATCATTAGTAGACCAAGTCTTACAATCAGTGTACAAAAAGTTTTTGTTAATATTAAATCTATCAAAAAATAAGAGTGATTGACGATTTATAAAGTGATCTAATTCTAGAATTTTAAAATTTTTAAATCTGTAGGATTATTAATTATGTATTTTTTCGGAGGTAAATCATCAGTGTAAAAGTCTTTTTCTAACGATAAAACCATCTGACATCTGACTTCAAAAGATAAAGCATCATCAAAAATGAAATAGCACTTGCCTCAGGGGCTAAGTACCATAAATGCCTTTTGATCTTTTCTAAGGCAGCATTGGATACTAAAGAATCAATGTCAGCATAATCGTACAGTTTTTAATAAATTAATTAAAAACTTGAATACATCGAAGGTAGGGGAAATCGGGGTAAATCGGACCCCCGGGGAAATCGGACCGGCATCACTTTATGTAAAAATATAGTAAATTTTTATTTGACCAGTAAGATTTTAATATTGTTACATTGAATTACTTTTATTGCTAAAGTTTTTTTATGTAGTTTTAATCTTCTAATATTTACGTATATTCATATAAAGTAATGCTGGTCTGGTTTGTCCCATGGGTCCAATTTACCCCGGTTACCCCTAATATTATAAAAAAAATATTATCATACGCTTAAACCAACTATTGTAAAAATTGTTTTTGAAAACAATCTTAGAAATTTCATAATGTACAAAATATGTTAATTTATAATTGTTGTGAATTTTTATGTCTATTTTTTGAAAATTATTACTCAAAATAATCAGGCAAATCATAAATAACTTTCATTATTAATCAAAAAAGCAAAAAATAATTTAAAAAACTGACCTTAATTAATGCAAAAGTGTCTCTTACCTTACTATATGTACGTTTTGATCTAAAATAAGTAAAACTTCGTTCTTATGCTAAATTTTACATAAAAAAAATCTAATAGTTGAACTGTTTAAAGCTCTTTTTTAACATAGTAGAGGAATGAAATACGTTAGATTAAGTATAATGCGTATACGTGGACTAAAATCTCGTTTTGCGAAATAGGCACGGTTTAAAACGTCTTTTTCTCACTTTTTCCGAGTAGAATCTTCATTTTTTAGCATAAATTAAAGATCTAGGGGGCGGCACAACGAAAAAAAAAACATTGGTAAATAAGGGACACCCTATATATATATATATATATATAAATTTGCTGAGTTCACTGACAATAGTTATTCAATATAAATATGTATTTAATTTCATTTCATACATTCATACCATTATATTATATTGCATCAGAATTAAAAATATTTGATTTTTTTTATAATAATAAGCTTTAACAAAAATGAATAATTATTATCGACAATCATAGTATAGGATTCAAATACAAATTCTAATTAGACTCGTAACCGAATGTATTATTATGATATTTCATTACAAAGATAATTTAAATTAACAATATTAAATTTTTTACATGAATATGAAACTAGAAAAAATTTAATTTTAAGAATTATAATTCAGATCATAAAAAAAAGTAATATTGTTTATTTATTACAATTATGTTATAAAGTAATAAGTGACGATAGTACGTAATTTGTTCTTGTGGTTAAATATTAACCCTTAAACCCATAAATTATGAAACTATAAACCATATACCCATAAACCATGAACCCATAAACCATAAGCCCATGGGCCATAAACCCATAAGCCATTAACCATAAACCCATAAAGTCATGAATCACAAACCATACAAATATAAACCATAATACAATAAACACTAAACCCTTAAACTATAACCCATAAACCCATATACTTATAGACCTATAAACCCATAAATCCATAAAATATAAACCACTAACCCATAAACCATTTACTATTAACCATGAACTCATAAACCACAAACCATAAACTTATAAACCGTAAACCTATGAACTATGAACACATAAACCATAAACCCTCAACCATAAACCAATGAACCATAAACCATAAACCCATAAACCATAATTCTATACACCCATAAACCATGAACCCATATACCAAAAACCCATAAACCATAAACCCATATACCCATAATTCTATGAAACATAAACCTCGAAACCATAGACCATAAGCCCATAAATCATGAATCCATAAACTATAACCCATAAACCAATAAATACATAGAATATAAACCAAAAATCCATAAACAAAAAAATATGGTTCATAAACCCATAAACCATAAACCCAAGAACCATAAACACATGAACTTTAAACCTATAAACTATGAACCATGAACCCATAAACCATAAACTTATGAACCGTAAACCCATAAACCCATAAACCCGAAACCATAAACCCATAAACCATAAACCCATAAACAATAAACCCATAAACCATAAACCCATAAACCATAAACCAATAAACCCATAAACCATAAATCATAAACCCAAGAACCATAAACACATGAACTTTAAACCTATAAACTATGAACCATGAACCCATAAACCATAAACATATGAACCGTAAACCCATAAACCATAAACCCGAAACCATAAACCCATAAACCATAAACCCCAAACCATAAATCCATAATCTATGGACAATAAACCCATAAACAATAAACCCATAAATCATAAACCCATAAACCATAAACCTATATACCAATAAACCCATAAACCCATAAACCCATAAACAATAAACTCATAAACCATAAACCCATAAACCCATAAACAATAAACTCATAAACCCATATACGCATAATCCTATAGAACGTAAACCTAAAAACCATGAATCCATAAACCATAAACCCATGAAGTATAAAACTATTAACCATATACCCATAAACCATGAATCCATAAACGATGAACCTATAAACTATAAATTCATATACCATTAACTATAAACCCTAAAATTCATAAATCACAAGTCATAAACATATAAACCATAATACCATAAACCATAAACCCATAAACTATAACCCATGAACCCATATACTCATAGACCCATAAACCCATAAATTCGAAAAATATAAACCACAAACCCATGAACCATGAAACCATAAACCATAGACCCATATACCAAATACTTATATACCATAAACCCATACAATCATAATCCTATAAAACATAAACCTTAAAACCATAAACCCATAAACCCATTAAAAATAAACTTATAAACCATAAACCTATAATCCGTAAACCCATGAACCACGAACTTCTAAACTATAAACCATGAACCCATAAACCATAAATTAATAAACCATAATCCCAGACACCTATTGACCATGAACCCATATACTATAGACTTATAAACCATAAATCCTTAAACTCATAATCCTATAGAACATAAACCTAAAAACAAAAAATCAATATACCCATAAACCATAAACCCATAAAGAGAAAACCATAAACCCATAATGTATAAAACATAAACCATGAATCCATCAACCATGAATATATAGATAATAAACCTATATAATATAGACCCACAAACCATAAACCTATGAACAATGAACCCATGAACCAATGAACCATAAACTCATAAACTATAAACCCATGAACCATAAATCGATAAACAATATAACCATGAACAAATAAACAATAAACTCATAAGCCATAAACCCATGAACCACGAACATATGAGTCGTAAACCTAAAAACCATGAACTTATTAACCATAACCATTAACATATAAACCGTGAACTTATAAACCAAAAACCCATAAACTATAAGCCATCAATATATAAATCATGAACCCATTGACCATGAACTATAAACTCGTAATTATAGCCTCATAAACCATAAACCCATAATCATAAACTTATTAACCTATGTACCTATAAACCCATATACCCATGAACCCATATACCCATAAACCCATAAACCATAAACTTATAAACCAATAAACCATAAACCCATAATCTATAAACCCATCAACTATTAACCATGAACCATAAACCATGAATCCATCAACCATAAACCCATAGACCATTAATTCATAAACTATAGACCCATGAACCATGACCCCATATACCATAAACGCTCAAACTTTGAAAATATAAACCATGATCCATAAACCATAAAACAAACCCCTGAAAACCATAAACCCATATACCCATAATCCTACGAAACATAAACCTTAAAACCTTGAACCCATAATCCCATGAACCATAAACCCGTAAAGAATGAACCAATGAACCATAAACCCATGGAACAAAAACGATGAACCCGTGAACCATAAACACATAAACTATAATCCCATAAACCCATGATGCCATAAACAATAGACCCATTAACAGATGAACCATGAAGCCTTGAACCATAGAATCATGAACCATAAACCCATATACCATAAACTCATTAACCAAAAACCATCGAAGCCTATGAACCATGAAGCCATGAAATATAAACCATAAAGCGTAAACCGTAAACGATAAATCCATCAATTATGAACTCATCAATCATAAACCCATAAATTGTGAACCTATAAGGCATAAACCCATAAACAATGAACCCATAAACGAATAGACCAATAACCCGTGAATGACTAGAAAAATAAACCCATGAACCATAAACCTAAAAACTATGAACTAATCAACCATAAACCATAAGCCTTTAAACAGTAAAGTCATACACCATGAATCCATAAACCATAAAGCTATAAACCGTGAACTTATATACCAAATACCTATAAACTATAAACCATGAATCTATACACTATGAACCCATAAACCATAAACCCATACAGCCATAAACCATAAACCCATATACTGTAACGTTTTTATTTCCCGCGGGTGGGAAATATTACGTCTTTACCTCCTGTTGCCAGACGCTTCAGTGAGTGACCAGGGTTCGAGGCAGGAGGTCGGTTAGGACGGACGGTGGAAAGATGAAGGATAGTAAATGGGTTGACACGTTTGTTTATGCTAGGGAGTACCAGAGCTTTATTGTACTCTAAACTCATATAATACAACGACGTATAACAATAATTGATGAAAAGTAATAAACTAACCTAAATTATATAAATCAAAATAACTAACCTAATATATGTACGCGTCATACAGAGAAATAAATATTGAATTTACTGTAAGCCACTTGACGGCTTATGCGCCTCTTGTTGGCGATGGAAAATAGAATCAGAAATAGTTTGAAATAAATTTTAAGTCAAATAATGCTAACGGCGGTTAACGGCCCGGGCGGCTCAAATGAATAAACAAAGTTATAATAACTATAATATTAATAAAATAATTAAATGACGGTGGGTGGACTACACCCTTAATGCGGTAACACGGAATGTGGCGGAAGGCCTACGATTCTCTAATGCGCGACAGATGCACATGGATAGAGCAATCTTGGCTTGCCTTTTCCGGCGGCGGCAATGGGTGGAAAGCACCCTTAATACTAACTTAACACTATGGTTATAACAGGTGGAAAAACACCTTAAAGTTACTACGAACTAATCTTAGACAAAATGTCTTGTATACGGGTCGGCTCGGCGGCTCGGCGGTGTATAACGGTTCGGTGTAAATCACCCTTAATATAAAATATTAATTAATAATGAATTAATGAAATTACTATTTATAAAAACGGCCGGTACGGCAATTCGGCGGTATAGACTAATACAATCTTATGTTACGTTAAACTAATCTAATATATACAGGACAGGCGGTACGGCGGTGCGGAAGTGCATTGGCGGTTCTCTCAGTCGCATTTTATCTAAGCCAGCGAGCGTACTCGGCAAAGATTAAATACGGCTTGACTTGCTTCTAATGGTTTGTCACATTAGAGCGAGCGAGAGAGTAGCTTTTCTTATAAGGCGTAAGAGTCTCATATAAGAAAGCCAGTACTGTATACTGCTTTCTCTCTCTAGGCCAGCCAGCGCACTCGGCTAAGAGAGAGGGAGAGAACAGTACCCAATGCCTCGACTCTTCGCTGAGCCTTAGCTCTTATATCTCCTCGAACTCGCTGTTCCTCTTGCGGAAGCAGCAAATACTGACGGCACCTGGCGGTTGAGCCTGTTACTATCGTGCCTCGCGGGAGATTTGAATATCCTGTCTGCACGATTATGAATAATTGTTGCACACCCCCCTTACGTCGGAGAGTGAACAACAGTGAACGTCGCACAGTGTGGAAAATGGATTTTTTCTGTGTCAAAATCTAATATCTTGCGAACAAAAATAGATAGCGTAATGAATCAAACGGCATTTTAAAGCTGGAGTAATTGTTAATTAAGGAAAAATAGTCCTATTAAATTGAAAGAGCTATTTGACCTTCAAAACGACCTTCAAAAATCAAATTTTTTAATTTTTTTTTGTTTTTGATCTGTAATTAATCAGCAATGAGCTTTTTAAAAGTTTTAAATATATATTTATGTTATTTTTACTGCAAGGTATCCATTTCCATGGTTGTGAATTATTTTTCACTGTATAGTCTATGAGATAATCCAGTCCAAAGATGAGTTAAAAAACAGACAACAAATTAAGAATATAAAATAAACAAAACACACTTATATATATATATATATAGGAGCGCGGTGGCGTAACGGATAGAGCTCTTGCCTTCAACGCGGTGGGCATGGGTTCGAACCCTGGCCAGGCACCTCTGACTTTTTTTCGAAAGAAAATTAGTGTATGTGCTACCCATATCGCGACTCTTAAGAAATCTGACCTCATTGAGTATCGGTTGATTGTTGGTCACAAAAGTGGCTGACCATCCATCGGTAGTCAAAGTTTTCGGTATGGCGGTGTCTGACAGTCTAGCATGATGTAATGTGTTAAACGGTTCCGGGCTGGGCTCCCTCGACATCTCCATAGAAAAAGGTTAATTATATAGAGGATAACAATATCCTTTATATATTAATCTTTTAAAAAAAAAAAAAAAAAAAAAAAAAAAAAAAAAAAAAAAAAAAAAAAAAAAATATATATATATATATAGCGAATACATACACACACTGCAAGCGTTAAGTAGCGTACTGGCGTGCGATCTGGTTTAGATGCAGATATAGTCAAGAAAGAAGAAAATAAAATTCAAGATGGCTAACATACCGTTAAAAGCAAGTGCTGATGCAGCTGAAAAATGGGTAGAGTATATATCTGAGGAGGACTTAGGAATAACTCTACAAGAGTTAGGACTAAGAACAGACGGCTTTCATTACCAAAAAACCAATCGATTAATAAATTGGTTGATTGGAAATTATTCGGCTGAAGAATTCCAGCAAACGAATTCTAACAATGATGAATTGACAATACGTCAACAGTGTCTAAGAGTAAGAAAGGAATTCATAGACAAAACAATATCTGAGAAGTCAAGGTCAACTATTTTTGACACTAACGTGCAACACGATGAGGAACATGTTCTCAGCGTGCTTGAAAAAGATCCTCAGATAAAGTTAAACCTACAGGAGACATTGAGAGAGGGAACAAACAAATCACGTTCTGGTGGACAGGCACAAGCATCCACCAACCCTCCAAATCAAGTTACTGAACAGTCAACAACAGTGATGCAAACAACGGATGGAACACCGTTTGTATTGCCTACTAAAATGATGCAATATCTTCACAGTATGCAAATGCAAATAAAAACGCTGGCAGAGTCAGTAGTTGCGTTGGCACAAAGAAGAGAAGAAATACCAAATCCAAGATCATCTAGTACACGGATAGATGAGCAGCAAAGCAACCAGCAAGAAAAAGATAACGACCAGAGGCCACCAACAAACACAAGAGTAAATTTTCAAGATACATTCAGGATATATAATAATACTGAAAATGGCACTGTAGCTGACGTACAGGAAAGCTTAGCTCTAACTTAACCTCCAGGAGTACGTACAGTCGGGGGAAGGGGGACCCCTATTACTTCAAGCCCAATGCCGTAAATGAACACAAATTTGCAAAAAGATCGGACTAACAACGGTAATAGAACGTTAGATATTGGTCACATAGTTCGTCGATGGAACGTAACATTCTCAGGCGAAAAAGGACAAAGCATAGATCTCTTCCCGACCAGGGTAGAAGAATGTAGAGCACAAGCAAAAATGAGCGAGAGTGATCTGCTATCCTCTCTCTCAGAACTGTTATCAGAAGTAGCAGCCACGTGGTACAGAAATAATAAACATTCATAGAACACGTGGGCAAAATTTAAAGAAGCTGCTCTGCGTTGGTAAGGTCACAGTAGACGTTTCCAACAAAGACTGCGGTCTGAAGCGAACAGGCGCACGCAGGGTAAAGACGAGCCTGTGTGTGATTATATAACGTGCCTACAGGCGATTATATTAAAACAAGTTCCATTACCAGATGTAGGACAACAGCTTGATATGCTACACCGCAACCTCTTACCGAGATTTAGCGCATGGTAAGAAGGGATGAGATTGTTGACGTAGAGTCACTACTAAAAAAAGCTGTAGAAGCTGAATTGATACTCGAGGCGGAAAGAGTCTATAGACCACCTCCTCCGCCCGAACAGTCATTGTTACCTGACGTAGCGTATAGGCCATCGAATAAGGTCAAATATAATGAAGTACAAATAGCAGCAGTACAGGAAGAACAAGCTGCTGATTATCAGGCTAACATAGTCAAAATGATTATTGCATTAACGACTCAGTTGACTAAACTTACTGAGGCGTTTGAAAAGCAGCAGAGGTTTAGTGAGAACAACGTACCAGAACCTGCACCGCTTGAATTGCCTCGAAGGAAGTCTGCTAAACGTCAAAGGAATTTTAAGAAGCACTCTCGGAAACCTTCTCAAGATGACAGTAATTCGGAACAGCAGAGCCAACAGCAAAAGGAAAGTTCTTCAGAAGATAAAAATCAAACAAAACCAGAAAGGTTCGAAAAATCTAAAACGTAACCGTAAATGTTATCAGTGTGGATTACCTGGATACACTATCTGGTCCTGCTCTAGGTATGCGGGAAAAGGACCAGGAAACGAGTAGATGAGGTACCTACCGTTCCCAGAGAGGCTTATGAGACCTCAGAACCTTCTACTAGAAAGGTGTTAGCTAAAAATTTACTTGAAGACTCAGTAGAAATACAAGTTGAGTCTCACACTTTTCAAGTTGAGACAAGTGAACAGGTAGAGCTAAATCAGCCAGTAATCGATAATGAAGCTCGATGGTGGCTTCAGGTAGTGATCGGAGACTACCGAATGAGGGTTCTGTATGACCCAGGGGCATCACGCGCGGTCATGAACTCACTAGGGTTACAGCTAGCAGTAGCCTGTAATGTACCTTTAATACCTACTACAGGCAGATTGGTTAAAGTAGCAGATGGTAGACCATGCTTACTAGCAGGTTATGTTGACCTTTCTGTTACCGTAGGCGGAATTACCAAAACGATTCACTGTGCGATCATGCCAAGCTTAAATGAAGAATGCTATCTACACTGAAAAACTTTCGGCGCCACCTGTATACTTTAAGTTTATGTGATGCGCTGATTTGTTACATCTCAAGTTATACGCACAATCGGAGCAGCAGATACTCAGATTTGAGTTTCGTATGCGCTGATCGGGCATATGTGAAGTGCTGGTTAGTAAAATCAGCGTTAAGCACAGGTGATCGGAGCAGGCACAGTTCATTTTCAGTACATTGTTTGTCATTTTCAGCACACCATTTGCGCTGAACGCATGGCGCTGGTATAGCGAAAGAGAAGGGCAACAGACAAGCAGAAAGTTTTTTAGTGTAGGAGGCAACTTCGTACGAGCATTTAAAGCTATTTTCGATCCTTGTGAAAATAAGCTTTATTTCAAAGGTACTAATGTAAAGGTAAATTTAGAAGTTGCTGCTCTTAAACAACTGTGCATTGGAAAATTAGAAACAGTTGGTTTAGCTGATATTTCAGCAGCTGATCAGACTTGTGTAAAAAGCTTGGTTGCAAGTAAAGCAAAAGCGATTCACAAAATAGATGATTTAGTATACAAGAGAAATAAAATACTCTCTTCAGCTGCTCAAAACATAGCAAGTAAGCTTGCACCAAAATTTGTTGGTACATATGTCTTTACAGCTAAATCTGGATTAAATATACATGGATTGTTAGACAGGGATAGTGACTTGTATAGTCCGATTCATGGAGAGCAGCTGAGAGCATATATCGCAAGGCAAGAAGATGATCTGCAATCTCAACCACTGTTGAAATCAATGCGTGCGAATGAGACGATGAGCGACCCGTCTCTTGCGATCTATGCGACTCCGTGTGCCAACGGAGGATCGGGCTCAGATTACGTGCGACCGCCTGCGAGCGGTGATTTTCCCCATATCGAGAAACCGAATAGGAAGCGAGGTCATCCGCGTAAAAGTGTTGACGTCGTAACGCGAACTGTAGAGCATAGGCGTCAAGATGAGTCCGAACCGATCAGGCGTAAGCGAGGTAAGCCTAAAGGTTCTACTAATTTGAAGCGTATCAAAAACATAGTATTTTGTACACCGGGAAAATGCCTGTTCAACAAAACTTATTTTATGGTAGAAAATCGTAAATATTAACATTGCTTAAGACAATGATTGCATACCTACCGCGCGATAGGCAGAGCACCGGAATGCGGTTATGCTGCGTCTGGCGGAGGGGTGTAACGGTATTCTACCGTGTTTGAATCTTGCGCGCTTAGGTATTAAAATAGGATAAACGCTCGGTCATATATCTGGTCTTAGACGAGTAAAGAAGTGCGTATCTTGATGACCGGCACGCGAGAGAGAAGCTCGCCGGCCGTGAGGCGCTTGAGAGAGTTTCTGGCTACCGTTGCGTTAACAAGAAACCTGAGCCGCGCTGTGCTTATTAAAAGATTTTGCCACGTGGTCGTATAATACGGTAGACTAAGTTCGCATTTGACAGCGCGAGACATTGTCCTAATTAAAAATCGTTAATTTATATCGACTAGCATATTATATTATATTGGCTAGTTGCAACTCTCAGGAATTCTTTCTGTAGACTTTTGCTTGACCGCTTTTCCCGCATCTTAGCGGTCAGCCATTAAGTGCCAACATATACGTTGATCGGCGTGTACAGGATTCCATCGATCTACGTCAAGGCAACCACGTTGGCAGAGCTCAGCGGAATTCAACGATCGGGAAGAGACGTATTCCACGGATCTATCTCAGAGCATCTACGTATTGCTTACGTATAGGAGAGAAGCTACGATAACGAGCGAGCGTCGTCTACGTGCACGTAGGTAATTAGTGTAAACTGGCCAGTGCGTTATTGTAAGTATAATTATACTGTGCGATATTCAAGTATCTCTTCCTCGAGAGATACTTGTTTAGGTATATTGTATCATCGGTTACATAACCGATCAGCGTCATAAGCGAGTATCATTTAGTTCGCGACGCGCCCTCCCTTTGCTTACTCTCTCATAGACGCGTACATTACTTTTCATATATTATACAGTTTTATTTTTGTTCAAATCATATTTTCTCTTTATATTCTTATTTGTCTTATAATAAATTGATTTCGATTTTCTATTAAACGTGCTTTTAATTGGTTTATATTGCCTGACTATGAATAGCATTAAATATATTCCCCGTTGCTTACTCCGACGCCTCCGCGGTCCTTGTCAGCAGTTATAAATTATTTAGTTATGTTATATCATATCTTTTAATATAACGTATTTTGGAACCTGCCTCACGAAGGAAAACTGCGCTACCGCCAACGCGTTTCTCGATCAGGTAAGAGAGAGAGAGACGCAGTCTGTGCAGCAAGCGACAAAAATATCACATAATATTTTGTTGTTTATCAATAGGATTGACTAGCTAGGACAATCGGAGTTTGTTACGTAAAATTTAACATATTTATAATAATTTTTAGCAACTCCGCATATAGTCAAATTTATAGACTTTGCTAAAATTCACATATTAATTAAAAGCTAATTATTTTTTTTGTTACGTTTTTAAGAGTTTAGCTGAGTTATGATGTTTCTTCGCAAACCCGACGATATGTTTAGTGGTTCTAGCCTACTGCATATGACTGAAAATTAAATATTCTCATTATTTTATTTTCAGAACAAGAAAATAACTATATCGACATAAGTGTTTTTGAAATTTTTAAATGATTTTATATTTTATAATAAACTAATTAATTGTCATTAAATAATTTTTATAAGTAAAGAATTAAAATAATTTTGATTTTTTCTCCTTTTTTTATTTTACGTGAAGTACTCGATGGATATGTTCCAAAATTTGCACGATCTATTGATTTGCTTTTTCATTCATCAAATAAGCTTTTTTTTCATTATATTATTATTTTTTTTTAATGCCAAATTTAATTATGAAACTTTATTATGATGAGCTTTATAAAAATATTAGGAAATATTACTGGTGAATCATTTTTTATATCAGAGTTACATTTAAAAAAATAAAGTTTAATTACTCGAACTTAAAGAACTCTTGCGCTAAGGTAGTTGACAGCGTTTTTTATTTTATTTTATCGCGCATATACCATCACTTATTCAACAGGAACGTGACTTACCATTATATCTAAACGAATGTGTTGGTAGATAACTTATTTTAAAGGTTAGTGTTTAACTTAATATTAAAAGCACTGTGCTCAATATGGAAAATGTGAGTTTTTATGTCATTAATAATATAGCATTTTTGAAGGAAAAATGATGTTTTCAATAAACATTAAGTCAACACCTTGGATCATTACCGAGATACCGTGAGTTTTTACATCGTATGCAATATCAAAACGCGTTTTTTGAGGTTAGTTTTCGACATTTGAGCAATATATTATGGAAAAATGTAACCAGAAACTCATATTTAAATGAGTGGAAATTTGAGTTTTTATGATTTTAACTACTTTCCACTCTTTTAAAAAATCTGAAAAAATTTATGGTACTGAATTTCAATAAAAAGAAGACTTTGAGGTGAACTAAAAAAAAATCCAACAATAGTTTTTTTTCTACGAAACTTAGAAATTTTCAAACCCATTTTTAGGTTATGTTTTGATTTCAAAAACCTTTAAAAATAATAAGCTTATGTGCGCATTATGATTCCCTTTATTCTCGATTTTGAATCACCCAAATCGGTTAGAAATTCGCAGAGATATGCTTAAAAAACTGAAAATCACATTTTTTGAGTTTAGGAAGCCAATTCTGAGTCTAGCGAGCTGTAACTTTTAGGATCGGAGTTTTCTGACATAATAAATAAATGGGCCCAATTCTTAAAAAATTGAAGGACAGGCCATTTTAACGTACCTATCCAGCTATACTCTTTTTCATCTGATTCCAATAGACGTTTATTTTTTTTCAAAGACATACATTGAAAATGTTCCCATAAATAGCTTTTTCGTCACAATTTTCTACCATCTGTGTTCTATTCCCATGTTTTACTAGTGGTCATGTTTGTCTAAAATCACCTGATATGAATAATGTTTTTCCTCCAAACGGATAATAGTTATCACATACATCTCTAAACATGTGATCGATGGCTTCAAAAGCGTATTTTGATGTCATTGTGATTTCATCCCAGATAAAAATTGATACATTTAAAATTTTTTTACCTATTTCGCTGTTAGGACTAATATTACATATTGTGTCTTCAGATATGTTCAAAGGTCATTTAAATGCTGTATGTACTGTCACACCGTCTTGTAATAAATTAGCCGCTATACCTGTCCATGATACAACTAAATAGTTGATTTCATAAATTTTTAGATAAGTTACAATTGTATTTAATAAGTACCTCTTACCACTTTCGCCTGGACTGTCTATATATATATATATATATACTTTTCAGTGCAGTTTGTATTTAATGAATTTATTACTGTACTAAAAATAGCCGTTTGAGCATTTGTTAGAGTATCAATGATTGACCCAATATTATTAACATTATTTACTGTACTATATTAAATTCCGTTATTTTCGGTATAGTATTCTGAAGTTGGTAAATTCAAGTCACTTAATGAGAATCTATTATTAGTTTAAATATCATGAATTATGCTTAATGCATATTCTTCATCTTTTTGTTCATTCATTTTTGGAAGATAAAAATAGATTTTATATTTTTCATATAATTCTTGAGCATTAATTGGATTGTGAAATGTACAAATTTAACCAAATGATTGACAAAGAGCTCTTGGGAATCGAGATTTACATTATTCTTCTAAACACTTATCCCATTCATCATCGATTTCAATTCAATTTTTTGCTGTTGCTGCTTCAAAGAATGTTGGGTATGTAATTCAATTGAAAGTTTCTAAGTTTTCAAAAGATGTTGCAGCTTTTACGTGAAGCATAAGTAATCTTGAAAAAGAATCTCTCTTTTTGTTTTAAATTATCTAATTATATTCTGGTTAGAATAGGTTTCATAGTCTTTTTTCTTTTCATCCATGTTTTATTTATTCGATTAAAAACACAATGTTGCAGTATATCAGAATAAAAGTAATTATGTGCCTCTGGGTCACTTTTATTAAGTTAAAACCACGCTGTTAGTTTTGTATCTACATTTTTCTCATCAATTTCGTGTTCGGACTCTTCTTTAAAATACACATATCGTTCATTTTCATTATGAACGGCTAATCTATAAATTGTATGTGAAAGTTCACTAATAGTATATTCTAATATGCGATGCATAGCTTCTAGCGGGAAAACGTATCTTGTGTTTATATATTGTTTAATTTCATCATAAAACATATCCAAATCATTTGTTTCATCCGTTTTATCATTAATATTACTTCCAGTATTTATTTCACTTGCTTTCATTTCTATAAATGCACAATCATGTCCTTTGAAGCAGTGTTTAAATAAGTATTTCATAACTCCTATTGTTGAACATAATAATTCAATATTAATATGACAATTAAACTTTAGTAATAAATACGGTTTATAAGAAACCACAAATCTATTGTCTGCCCACTTGTTTTTTGTGTATAATATCTCATTTTTATTATTTCTTCGTCGATAAATAGGATAACCATTAGTCATTATTTAAGTTTCATTAAATCGTTTCGGAAAATTTTTCGTACACTTTCCTGATTCTTCATCCTTACAAGGTGAGTTTTTATTCTGATCTTCACAAGAGCCAAGGATCATAAATTGTTTAACCATTTCATATAATCCGGTATTCTCATTTTTATTTAGAATTTCAGCTACTATGAATTTATCAACGTCATCGCTATTGTAAATTTTATCATCTTTACGGAGAAATATTAGCATTTGTGCATGCGGTAATCCTCTCTTTTTGGGAGTCGGCTTGAGGAGGGAGTCGGCTTGAGGAGGCCCCTTGAGCAAGTGTTGTCTTCCAGGTTCCGGGCATTGCCCAACCGCTCCTGGGCGTCATCGTCGCATCAATGCTCTTTGCAGCAATGCTATAACGATGACGGCAAATAGGAAGTAATGACCCGAGGAGAAATAACCTCGCAAAAAAACCAGGGACTATCTGGCCCGGATGGTAGTAACCCTGTAAGGGTCCCGCTTTGGGTTACAAGATAGGGGTGGTCCCCTGACTAAATTCACCACTTTTATGGAAGATGTCGGATTTAAATACAGTAATACCCCAGGTGAGTACCCCTTCACAGGGAAATCTCACCTCCGCTTCCGATCGAGTGAAAGCCTCGGTGGGCGGAGCCGGCCTCATGGATTCTGGGGGAGGCCAAATTCACGTTGACCATATTGCCTCGGGGATGGGAAACCAGGCCTCGGCGGCAATCAGATCTACTGAAAGGCTAGAGGAGACAACCTCGCAGGAAAAACAGGCAACATCTAATTTGCACGTACCGAGGGTACGAAGCGGTAGCCAGAGCAGTATTGCTAGCATTAGAAGCGCGAAAAGTGCTTATAGTGACGCGTCAGGTTTTGAGCAGAACGCTGTGCTGACAGATTTAGATGAGTTTTTGGAAGCAACGAGGAACCAAGATCTTCTGATAGAGGAAATGAAGAAGGAAGTGAAAATGATGCAGGAAGCTTTGAAAAAAAACACGAATCTGAAGATTCAAAGTGCCGTGGAAAGGATGCAGGTTCACCTGAAGCATGCCGTTGACCAGCAAGAAAAGGTTAGGAATAAAGCGAATGTACTCAAGGACACGGTGGATCAAATTTATGATCAGCATATGCAGAGGAAAATAGGGCGGAGGCGAATGCATGCTGAGGTTCTGAGGGACACAGTGCTGGCGTGCACTGGTTTTAAAAGGGACCGAGGCAGCGCTAGTAACAGCCCGGAGGATGGACGGCATACTGAAAAAAAGAAGAACAAAGTGACGCTTGAGGCTGCAAATACGCAGTCCCTTCCGCAGACTGCGCCATCCAGTCAAGTGCGCCCTCCAGCCGCGAAATCAGGTACTAGGAAGAAAGAAGCGGTGGTGGTGAAGATCTCACAGAGGTCTACATATGCAGACGTTCTTGGGAAGCTTTGCACGGAAGTAAAGCCGCAGGATAGTGGTACGGAAGTATTAAGTGTAAGATCCACAACTAAGGGAAACCTCATAATCCAGGTCTCAAAAGAGTCGGATAAAAAGGCCTTTACTGACAATGTGAAAAATGCAGTAAAGGGTCTAGGAACCGTAAGCATGGCTGAGCGGAAAAGAACTATTGAAATTCGTGATCTTGACCAGATGTCAACAGAGTCCGAAGTACAGGAAGCATTAAGCAGAGTCCTGGGCTCCGAGCAAGGTACTAGGAAGGTATTGATCCTAGGACCAAGCAAATTCGGGTCTAAGATGGCTGTCATTGTTCTCGAAGAGACAGAGGCAAGAAATCTCTTGAATAAAGGACGAATCCAAATTGGATTTGTGAATTGCAGGGTGGAACGGAGAACAATGGTAACAAGATGTCATAGATGTCTGAACTTTGGACACAGACAGGAACAGTGCCAGGGACCCGACAGATCGGCGAACTGTTTTAAGTGCGGAGAAGCAGGCCACACAAGGGCGGCATGTGTCAATGATGCCTGCTGCTTCTTGTGCCGGCAGCAAGGTTCTGATGGCGAAGCTGTAAAACACGTGGCTGGTAGCGGAGCATGCAAGATATTCAGGAAAGCCCTAGAAGAAGAAAAGAGGAAGAGCTGGGAGACCCTTAGAAATTCCCGAAAGAGAGAAGTCTAGCTAAAGAAGATTGAGAACTGAGAATTAGACTCAATAATGGAGGCGCTGCGGCGTATTTGTGACCCCACCCTGAAGTAATGCCGAGAAGGCCTAAGTGCCGGGGTGGAATAAAGGTCACGAGGTGGATGTTACTGGCCTTTTGCCCGCGTGACGATTGCATCTTCTTGCAATCGTCACGCGGTCAAAGGGACAGGGGGTTAGACGGTCCCCTGGGACTCTGATGCCCTGGATGTGAAATAGAGGACCATTTCACAGTCAGGGCTGACGTGCACTCAGGAACCCGTCACACCGGTGGCAGGATCCCCTCCTGCACGGCGATAACGCATTGCGGAATCGCACGGCGGGCGTGGATCCTGTTGCTGAAGGTCTGGTTTAGGCAGATTTCCCGTTTTTTTACCACCATAAAAAAAAAAAAAAAAAAAAATCCTCTCTTTTAAAATTTTACTATTAACAATAACAATAACAATAACAATAACAATAACAATAACAATAACAATAACAATAACAATAACAATAACAATAACAATAACAATAACAATAACAATAACAATAACAATAACAATAACAATAACAATAACAATAACAATAACAATAACAATAACAATAACAATAATAATAATAATAATAATAATAATAATAATTTTTTTTGCCTTTGATTTGTGTTAGTGTGACGATAAAAATCTGCAAACAGACTGCCGGGAGTTTCTTGGGCCTGGAAAAAGATACAGGCGGAAAAAAAACCACGGTTTGTGAGGGGTTACTAGTTTACGTCTAGCGACCCTCTAAAAATCGCATTCCCCTTGCTCACGAATGACGAGTCATTTGAAAAGGAAGAGATATTCTAACTTGACCACTTAGGGCGTTTCCCCACCCCAGGATCTGTTAATCACATTACTTCAGGTTGGCGCCGGTCTTTGATCGTTTCAGATCTTTTCTCTTGGTTTCTTTGGTATTTGACTAGATTCGTTTCCTTAACCTACAAGGTGTATAAAAAATAAATCTGACGCGTTTCATTCTCACATGCATGCATAGTCACGCGCGTGAAGAAAAACTCAAGTTTGGAGTAAAGTCCGGTGACTCTCTCCCGCGACATACATTCCTTGGAAGTGCAAAGGGACGCTCCAGGAGTGTCGGCTTTGTTTCCCATCAAAAACATTCATACTTCCGTCAATCGCATAATCAGGAAGGCAACATCTACCTATAGGACTGGCTCTGTAGAGGGGAGCAAAATCAGTCCTTCTTGAATCAGTCTTATTTCTCGTGGACTAGAATTGGTCTTATGCCCCACGTGGGGCTAGCCTATCTATCGCGTCTGACTCACACTCACTCTTGGTCGCGCGCGGTATATTGACGTATGTGAAGGGAGCGAACCCGCTGGCATACTAACCTCCCGCGACAGTCACACATCAGCAAAATCTTGCTTTTACGCATTTTCACACATTTATATGGTGCACAATTTGGTTTTCTTATTTAAAAGGAATCCTCGTCGTCACCCTCGTACCCTGAATCTATGGGACCGGCTACTGTTTCTTGGTTATGTAGAAACGTCAGCATGTTTCCCGTGGTATCATTCGTACTTCGGTCAATTTCCCTATCTAAATACGTTTTCTTCTGTCTAAGAACGCTTTCGACAAAAAGTGTCATAGCATCCCATTTTTCTTCAGCTGAGATCATTTCGCTTATAATAGTCTCTGGCATTAGTCGTCCGACTATTTCCTCGACCTGGCGTCTTTCTTCGTTCCACTAATGGCAGACGAAAAACGTATGATACGCATCGTCGCGATCAGCGAAACAGAAGATACAGCCCGAGTCCTGAGCCTTTCCCATTTTACTGAGATAGGAGCAGAAATACCCGTGGTCACTGAGGAATTGGGTGAGGTAATAGTTAACCTCCCCGTGCTTTCTTTCAACCCATGGAGCCAGTTCCTTAATAAGTGTCTTGGTCCATCGGCCTTTTTCCTCCTGATTCCATGTTTCTTGCCAGGATTCCATGGTAACCTGTCTTTCTTCTTTCTGGATTATTGCAGTTTCTTCTTCCTGTTTCTTCCGTTCGTAGGTTCGCTTGCGTTCTAACGCCTGTAATTCGATCGGGATGATTCCTGCGATAATTAGTACCGCGGGTCCCGAGACAGTGCGATAGGCGCTGGTGACTCTGAGAGCCCCTCTCCTTTGAACAGAAGATAATGTTTTCTGGTGCGTCTTTTTTCTCATTAAGTCGGCCCATATTTCGGAGCCGTACAATAAGATGGACGTCGTAACTGACATTAAAAGTCGTCGTTTGCTTGATTTTGGGCCGCTGGTGCTGGCCATAAGACGACTTAACTGCAACGTTTTCTTTATCGCTTTGTTGGCGGCGTATTTTAGGTGCGACAAAAAGGTTAGTTTTGCATCCAGCTTCATGCCGAGATACGTTACCTCCCTCGTTGTCTGCACCACGTTTGTGCCTACTGTCATGGGAAACTCGATGTTAATGTGTTTCCAAGTTAAGGGCACTATTTTTGTTTTGGCCATCGCTAATTCGAGACCACGTTTCACCATCCATTCGGAGATTCTTCTCATCGCCGTATTCAATATGTGCTGCGCAATGTTCGCGTTTTTCGCGGTGATGACTAAAGCGACGTCATCGGCGTACGCGAACATTTTCACCCCATCCGGCATTTCAAGACTGAGCAATGCATCGAACAGAATGTTCCAAAAGTCTGGGCCGAATATTGACCCCTGTGCCACGCCTGCGCTGAGGTCCTTTTCACGCCAGCCTTCTTCTGTCTCATAGCGGAGGATACGGTTTTTTAGGTAGTCACGTATCACTCGCATAAGGTATTCTGGTACATTAAACTCTTTCAACGCAGCAAGGATGTCAGGCCATCCTGCCGAGTTGAAAGCGTTTTTCGTATCCAACATGACGAGGAACGCGATAAGACGGGAATGATGGTTCCCAGTCCATGCTTCTCTCGCTACATTTACTACCTCTTCTACTGCATTAACGGTAGATCGCTTTTTCCTGAAGCCGTACTGGTTGTCAGCGAGATTGCCAGCCGCCTGCACGGCTCCTTGTAATCGCGGTTTTAGCAGCCTCTCGTATAGCTTCCCTGCTTCGTCCAACATGCACAGTGGCCTGTAGGACGATGGATGCCGGGGATCACCTCCCTTTCCTTTGTTGATCAGCACAAGACGTGCAACCTTCCAGGGAGTGCTAAACACACCCGTCTGGAGGCACGCGTTGTACATGTTCAACAAGAGAGATGGCGCTTTCACCGCTGTGCATTTAAGGACCTCGGATGGTATTCCGTCAGGGCCAGGTGCCTTTTTGTTCTTCATCATTCTTGCAGCGATCTGTAAATCTCCGCTTGTAAAGAGCGGGATCTCTTCAGGTTCTTCTGCATTCTCCTGTTCTTTGAGCGGTGGATGTGTAGGAAACAGGTGGTGAACGATGTTCGCCATGGTCTCTTCTTCGAATGGCAACGTAGGGGAAGCGCAGAGCTTTTTCGTTACTAACTTATAAGCCATTCCCCATACCTCTTTGTTGACGTCTTCGCATATGTCCTTCCAGCATTGTGCTTTGCTTCGATTGATCTTCTTACGAAGCTGTCTATGCACGTCTTTGTATTGTGCAGACAAAAGATCTGCTTCTGGTGAGTTCTTCTTTCTTGCTCTCTGTGATAATCTTCTGAGGCTGAGAGCTTCTGACCTGGTTCTTGCGATTTCGTCGTTCCACCAATACGCTGGACGCTTATGATTTTGCGATCCCTTGCGCGGCATAGATGCATCACAGGCTCTGTGAATGAGACTCATCGTCTCTTTCACGAGATCCTCCGCAGCGTCGGCGTTTTCAGTGGCAATTGTCGCATCCGGTAGGTTGTCGAATCCTTGCTGCAGTACTTGGACAAGTTTCTCAGAGTCCAGCTTGGCAACGTTCCATCTGATTGGCCTAGCCACATTTCGCCTCGATGATTGGGATCTATCATTGATTTGAAATGTGATGTACTGGTGGTCACTTCCATTGTATGTCTCCAGCACTTTCCAATCTGACACCTTACGTGAAAGATTTTCTGATGCGAAAGATACGTCAGGAATCGTACCGCTAGCCCCTCGTCTGAATGTTGTAGTGCTTCCGATGTTTAACACTGTTAGGCCGAGTCTGTCTGCCATCTCCATGATGTATTCTCCTCTGCTGTCCTTCAGTGGCATTCCCCACTCCAACGCTTTCGCGTTAAAGTCTCCTGCCACGACGACGTCGCCTTCCATTCTGAGGACAGAGTCTTCTAGCAGATCCAGACGTCGCCTGAACATTTCTGCTGTTGTGTTTGGTGTAGTAATAATAATAATAATAATAATAATAATAATAATAATAATAATAATAATAATAATAATAATAATAATAATAATAATAATAATAATAATAATAATTATTTTTTTTTTTTTTTTTATGGTGGTAAAAAAACGGGAAATCTGCCTAAACCAGACCTTCAGCGACAGGATCCACGCCCGCCGTGCGATTCCGCAAAGCGTTATCGCCGTGCAGGAGGGGATCCTGCCACCGGTGTGACGGGTTCCTGAGTGCACGTCAGCCTTGACTGTGAAATGGCCCTCCATTTCACATCCAGGGCATCAGAGTCCCAGGGGACCGTCTAACCCCCTGTCCTTCTGACCGCGTGACGATTGCAAGAAGATGCAATCGTCACGCGGGCAAAAGGCCAGTAACATCCACCTCGTGACCTTTATTCCACCCTGGCACTTAGGCCTTCTCGGCATTACTTCAGGGTGGGGTCACCAATACGCCGCAGCGCCTTCCTTACTGTACCTGGTACTTATTCTCCTCTAGTTTCCACTACAACAGCTTTTTTTTCGAGGCTTGTTGGTAGTCTCTCGTTTCCTTCTTTTCTCAGCATCCAGCGCTTGCCTGAATACTCTGCAGCTTCCGCTACCTGCCACGTGTTTTATGGCTTCGCCATCATAGCCTTCCTGTCGGCACAAGAAACAGCAGGCACTCTTTGCACATGCTGCCCTTGTATGGTCTGCTTCTCCGCATTTAAAGCAGTGCGTGGATCTCTCGGGTCCCGGGCACTGATCCCGTCTGTGACCGAAGCCCAGACATTTATGGCATCTTATCACCATTGTTCTCCGTTCTATCCTACAGCTAACAAATCCTATTTGAATTCTTCCCTTGCTTACGAGATCTTCCGCCTCGGTCTCATTGAGAACAACCTCTGCCATCTTAGATCCAACTTTATTGGGTCCAAGGATCATGACCTTCCGAGATCTTTGCTCGGAGCCCAGAACCCTACTCAAAGCTTCCTGCACTTCCTCCTCCGTTGACATCTGATCGAGATCGCGAATCTCAATCGTCCTTCTCCGTTCATCCATACTTATGCTTCCCAGTCCCTCTACTGCAACCTTGACGTTGTCAGCAAAGGTCCTTCTATCCGACTCTTTAGAGATCTGGATGAGAAGGTTTCCTTTCGATGTGGGTCTAACACTTAAGACCTCGGTGCTACTTTCCTGCGGCTTAACATCTTTGCGGAGCTTCCCAAGAACGTCCGCGTATGTAGACCCTTCTGAGATCTTAATTACAACCGCTTCTTTCTTCCTTGCCCTTTTTTTTTCAGTCTCGAGACGTGGCTGACTAGACATCGCAGTCTGCGGAGGAGATTGCGATTCCGTAGCACCAAGCGCCGCTTTCTTTTTCTTTTTCTTATTCTGCCGCACATCCTCAGGGCTGCTACCCGCGCTGCCTCGGTTCCTTTTCAAACCAGAGCACGCGAGCACAGTGTCTCTTAAGACCTCCGCCTGCATCCTTCTTCTTCCTTCTTTTCTTACTAAATGCTGATCAAAAACTTGATTGATCCCGCTTTTGAATAAATCCGCTTTCCTTTTGATGTCTTCCTGTTGATCAACAGCCTGCTTGAGGTGCATCTGCAACCTTTCCACTGCACCTTGAATCTTAAGGTTGGTATTCTTTTTTAAAGCTTCCTGCATAACCTTGGCTTCCTTCTTCATTTCCTCTATGTGCAGATCCTGCTTTCTTATTGCTTCTAGGAACTCATCCATATCTATTGATAACTCGTTCCGCTCGAAGCCTGAGGCGTCACTGTAAGCGCTTTTGACGCTTCTGACGCTAGCGATACTGCTCTGGCTACCACTACGTACCCTTGGTATTTGTAACGTAACCATTCCTTGTTTCTGATGCAAGGTTTCATCAGTGATGATTGTCGCTGATGCCTGGTTTCCAAGCTGTGCGACAATATGGTCAGCGTGAGATTTGCTCCCCCCAGAATCCGTGGAGCGTACTCCGCCCACCGGGGCTTGCACCCGATCGGAAGCGGAGGTGAGATTTCTCTTTTCAGAGGTACTCACCTGGGGTAATATGTTCTTATCTGCACACATCTTCCATAAAAATAGTTGATTTATTCAGGGAACCACCCCTATCCTGTAACCCAAAGCGGGACCCTTACAGGGTTTCTACCATCCGGGTCAGATAGTCCCTGGTTTTTTTGCGAGGTTATTTCTCCTCGGGTCATTACTTCCTATTTGCCGTCAACGTTATAGCATTGCTGCAAAGAGCATTGATGCGACGATGACGCCCAGGAGCGGTTGGGCAATGCCCGGAACCTGGAAGACAACACTTGCTCAAGGGGCCTCCTCAAGCCGACTCCCAATAATAATAATAATAATAATAATAATAATAATAATAATAATAATAATAATAATAATAATAATAATAATAATAATAATAATAATAATAATAATAATAATAATAATAATAATAATAATAATAATAATAATAATAATAATAATAATAATAATAATAATAATAATAATAATAATAATAATAATAATAATAATAATAATAATAATAATAATAATAATAATAATAATAATAATAATAATAATAATAATAATAATAATAATAATAATAATAATAATAATAATAATAATAATAATAATAATAATAATAATAATAATAATAATAATAATAATAATAATAATAATAATAATAATAATAATAATAATAATAATAATAATAATAATAATAATAATAATAATAATAATAATAATAATAATAATAATAATAATAATAATAATAATAATAATAATAATAATAATAATAATAATAATAATAATAATAATAATAATAATAATAATAATAATAATAATAATAATAATAATAATAATAATAATAATAATAATAATAATAATAATAATAATAATAATAATAATAATAATAATAATAATAATAATAATAATAATAATAATAATAATAATAATAATAATAATAATAATAATAATAATAATAATAATAATAATAATAATAATAATAATAATAATAATAATAATAATAATAATAATAATAATAATAATAATAATAATAATAATAATAATAATAATAATAATAATAATAATAATAATAATAATAATAATAATAATAATAATAATAATAATAATAATAATAATAATAATAATAATAATAATAATAATAATAATAATAATAATAATAATAATAATAATAATAATAATAATAATAATAATAATAATAATAATAATAATAATAATAATAATAATAATAATAATAATAATAATAATAATAATAATAATAATAATAATAATAATAATAATAATAATAATAATAATAATAATAATAATAATAATAATAATAATAATAATAATAATAATAATAATAATAATAATAATAATAATAATAATAATAATAATAATAATAATAATAATAATAATAATAATAATAATAATAATAATAATAATAATAATAATAATAATAATAATAATAATAATAATAATAATAATAATAATAATAATAATAATAATAATAATAATAATAATAATAATAATAATAATAATAATAATAATAATAATAATAATAATAATAATAATAATAATAATAATAATAATAATAATAATAATAATAATAATAATAATAATAATAATAATAATAATAATAATAATAATAATAATAATAATAATAATAATAATAATAATAATAATAATAATAATAATAATAATAATAATAATAATAATAATAATAATAATAATAATAATAATAATAATAATAATAATAATAATAATAATAATAATAATAATAATAATAATAATAATAATAATAATAATAATAATAATAATAATAATAATAATAATAATAATAATAATAATAATAATAATAATAATAAAATAATAATAATAATAATAATAATAATAATAATAATAATAATAATAATAATAATAATAATAATAATAATAATAATAATAATAATAATAATAATTTTTTTTTTTTTTTTTTTATTAGAGGGGGGGAAAAGCGTTTTATCGCCGGAGTGTGGGACTCTTTCTTATCAAAAAAAAAAAAAAATACCCACTAAAAACCCACCTCCCCGATGCAGCCCTGCCGGCTGCGCCCCGCAGCAGAACTGCAGACCAGAGCCGACAGGAGTCCATCGGGGAGACCCCTCTTTCGTGGTCATGTCCATCCCGGCACTAACCTTGCGGAATACTTCGGGATGGGACCACCCGTTGGCTGTTGCGCCCTCTCCATCTTGGCCTTCCAGATGTTGTTGGCCCGCTCCTGCTATTGGAGGTCAGCCCACTTACGCCTCAAAATGTTCTCGACGTAGCGAGCCAACCTCCTCCATTGCTGCGGCGAGGCCAGCATCCTCTCGACGATGTCATCCGGTGTAACTCTTCCGACATCGGCGAGAAGATCCAGCCGTTCGGCCCTCCACCGTTCGCACTCAAAGAACGTGTGTAGAGCATCATCCTTGGCTGACCCGCAGTATAAACACCACGGGTCAGCTGCTCGGCCCATCTTGTGTAGATACGCACGGAAGTATCCATGGCCCGTCAGGAACTGAGTGAGATAAAAGTTTATCTCCCCATGCCGACGATCAAGCCATGGGGGCAGCTGCTGAATAAGCCTGGCCGTCCATCTTCCGCGCGCCTCCTGCTGCCACCGTTGTTGCCAGGCGAGCTGTGTTTGCTCCCTGGCTTTCTGCCTGGCCTTATTTGACCCTAATTCCTCCTTATTTTGGTGAACGGACTTCCGCTCTAGAGCTAGCAGGTCGATGGGAATAACCCCCGCAACCACCAGCACAGCAGGTTCCGAGACCGTGCGATACGAACTCGCCACTCGAAGCGCGCACCTTCGCTGTACGGACGCCAGACGCCTGCGGTATTTTTCGTATCGCAGGGAGTCGGCCCATATTTCCGCTCCGTAAAGCATCACGGACTCGGCAGTACGCAACAGCAGACGTCGAATACAGGGTCGTGGACCTCCAATGTTGGCCATTACCCTGCTCAAGGTCGTCGCTATCACGGCTGCCTTGTCCGCTCCCTTTCTAATATGTTCCCAGAAGGTGAGCTTCGTATCTAGCAACACCCCCAGGTACTTTACGGCTGTTTTTGTCTGTACAGCGATCTCTCCCATCTGCAGAACTTGCATTCGTGGTACACGCTTCTTCGTGAGGAGCACGATCTCGGTTTTCGCCTCAGCTAGCTCCAATCCGTGTTCTTGCATCCAGTAGCGAATGTGACACATTACGTGATCGAGTCGCATCTGCGCTATCTCCATGGTTCTTGCTACTATGGTGACAGCAACGTCATCTGCGTACCCGATCAAGGAACAGCCTTCTGGCATCTCTATCCTGAGCATCTCGTCATAGGAAACGTTCCATATGTCAGACCCCAGGACAGAGGCCCTGCGCTGCTCCTGCCGTCAGCTCTCTCCGCTTTGAGCCCTCCGTGGTGTCGTACGTTATGAAGCGGTCCCTCAGATAATCTCCGATGATCTGGAGGAGGTATTTAGGTACCCTGAAGGTCCGCTTTAACACCTCAATGGCGTAGACCCACCTAAGTGTGTTGAACGCATTTTTTACATCCAATGTCACCAGCAGACAGATCGGGCGTGAGAAGTAATTCCCACGCTCAGTGCCCCTGGCGACTTCTACAACTTCCTGGATAGCTACTATCGTAGACCTAGCTCTCCGAAAACCATGCTGATTATCAGAGAGGTCGCCCGCTGCCCTTATGGCCGCGTGTAGGCGTGGTCTCAGCAGCTTTTCCAGGAGTTTTCCTGCTGCGTCCAACATACAGAGGGGTCTGTACGACCCCGGCGCATCTGACGGCCCCTTGCCCTTGCTTATGAGCACAAGTCTTGCCTCCTTCCAGCGAGAGGGAAATTTCCCGGCTCGAAGGCAAGAATTATACATGCTCAGCAAGAGCTCTGGGTGACTACGTGTCACAGCCTTGAGGATCTCAGCTGGCAAGCCATCTGGTCCTGGTGCTTTTCCATTCTTCATAGACTGGGAGGCACTCATCAGTTCCGCTCTAGTAAACAGCGGAACCTCGGCCTCCTCCAGAGCCTGAGAGTCATCCACTCGCTTTGGATGAGTAGGGAAAAGAGCTTGGACTATTCTGTCCATGACCTCCATGCTCATGGGAGCGTTTTTTGCGAACGCTCCCACTTTCCGCATGACAATCTTATAGCCCCCTCCCCAAGGATCTCTGTTGAGATCCTCTCTCAAGCTCTCTATGCACCGGCTCTTACTCGCGCTGATGGCCCTACTCAAGGACTTCTTCGCTGCTTGATGCTCGGCAATTTTTTGAGTGATATCGCGGTCTCGCTTTCTGGCTCTCTGTGCTCTCCGACGCAGTCGGAAGCACTTTCGCCGCAAGTCCGCGATTTCGTCCGTCCACCAATACGCAGGACGCCTCTTACCGACATCTCTTTTCTCCGGCACAGCCTCCTTGCAGGCTTGTTGGATCAGCCGCATGACTGCGTCCGTCACCAACTCCGCCCGCTCCGACATGTTCGTTCGGCTAGGTCTTTCCACCAAGGCTTGCTGACCACGCTCCAGGGCTAGAGATAGCCTCTCTGAATTCATCTTAGCGATGTTCCACCTGCGGGAACGACTGCGATCAGCCGTCACATTTGGCCTGTCATCACGGACGTGGAACGTGATGAACTGGTGATCGCTGGCTGTATAGTCCTCGATCACCTGCCAGTCCCGCACGCGGTGGGCTACTTGCTCGGTCGCAAAGGAGACATCTATTATTGTCTCCCTGCATCCGGGTCTCCTGAAGGTGGAAGTGGAGCCGGTGTTCAGTACCACCAGCCCCAGCCTGGACACCATTTCCATGACTCTTCCACCCCTGGAGTCCGGCCGTCTTTCACCCCATTCCAGAGCTTTGGCATTGAAATCTCCAGCCACTATCAACTTGCCTCCCATTTCTCTGACCGCATCCTCCAGGTTATCCAATTTTTCCTGAAAGATGTCTATAGCATCGCTCGGAGTGAGGTAGCAACTTACGTATGTCACGTTGTTGCTCCTCACCCAAACGAAACCCTGGCCAGATCCATGGCACGTCACTTGAAATCGACGTGGGTTAATGACCCAAATTGCTGCTGTGCCGAGAGCATCTCGGTACCAATCCAACCCCTCCCTGTCTCGATACTGTTCGCTGACTAGAACAATGTCAACATCCTTCTCGAGACAGAGCTGGGTCAGCAGGTCGTGAGCCGTCCTGCTCCTCCAGAGGTTTGCCTGGAGTACTCTAACCATCATTTTGGTTCACTTCCACGACCTTTTTCAGTGCCCTGCAACCTCTGTAGCCTGCACTATGGGTGGATGCTTCATCCTCCCATCCTCTGGCAGCACAGAGGAAGCACCTTCTTTCTGCATTACATGCTGCGGCCTTGTGCGCCTTCGCCCCACAACGATAGCAGCATTTGCTGCGGTCGGGCCCTTTGCAAGACCTACTCAGGTGTCCATAATCTAGACACCTGTAACAGCGCTCAATTTCTCGGCGCCGTCGGATCCTGCAATTTACCCAACCTATTTTTACGTGTCCCACTTTAATGAGCCTGATGGCCTCGTCCTCTTTCACAGTGACGACGGCCATCCGATGTCCCATCTTGTTGGGGCTTGTAAGCCTTATATTGTAGAGGTCCTCTTTCTTTTGGAGAACCCCATATAAGGCTTCCTTGATTTCCCCTTCCGGGGAATATGAATCAATATCCCTGATCTCCAATTTCATCTTGGGGACCAGGGTCTGCAGGCTAGCGGACTCGCCTACAGCTTCTGTTAGAGCCTTGACGAGTCCGTCCTTGCTATCTTCCACCTTTTTGATCTCGATCAGGATATCTCCTCCTCTTGTCTTCCTGACCGCTTTAATGTCAACCCCATATTCTGAGGGGTCGACTTTGGAACGAAGGCCTCCAAGGACCTCGGCATAGGTTTTACCCCCCGATGGCCTTACTACGATGGCCTCCGTCCGTTTTCTCCTTTGAGCTGGTTCCCTCTTCTGTCCAGCCTGCTGCTTTCCGGATTTGGAAGCAGTTTCTGTCGGGCTTTTCTCATTTTTCTTCTTCTTTTTCTTCCTCTTCTTCTTCTTCTTCGTGACTTCTACCCACTCCCCGTCTTTAACGGTCTGAGAGTGGGTACCTGATTCTTTCTTGTCAGGTTGGTCAGCCTTCTTCTTCTTCGTCTTGCCCCCGTCGTTGCTATCTTTCAACGACGTAGGCGAGATTGACGCCGCTCTTTTAGGCATCGTGTTCCCTCCGGTTGCAATTTCAGCAGTTGTAGGTGTTATACTTAGAGCTGGTGCCCTTGCCATCGGTGTGGCCTTCTTAGCCTGCTGCATTTTCGCTAATTTCGCAACCTTCATTTGCAGATCCGGTACCGCGTTCTTGATGGTCCGGTTTACGTTCTTTTGTGAGATCATGGACTCATAATAATAATAATAATAATAATAATAATAATAATAATAATAATAATAATAATAATAATAATAATAATAATAATAATAATAATAATAATAATAATAATAATAATAATAATAATAATAATAATAATAATAATAATAATAATAATAATAATAATAATAATAATAATAATAATAATAATAATAATAATAATAATAATAATAATAATAATAATAATAATAATAATAATAATAATAATAATAATAATAATAATAATAATAATAATAATAATAATAATAATAATAATAATAATAATAATAATAATAATAATAATAATAATAATAATAATAATAATAATAATAATAATAATAATAATAATAATAATAATAATAATAATAATAATAATAATAATAATAATAATAATAATAATAATAATAATAATAATAATAATAATAATAATAATAATAATAATAATAATAATAATAATAATAATAATAATAATAATAATAATAATAATAATAATAATAATAATAATAATAATAATAATAATAATAATAATAATAATAATAATAATAATAATAATAATAATAATAATAATAATAATAATAATAATAATAATAATAATAATAATAATAATAATAATAATAATAATAATAAAATAATAATAATAATAATAATAATAATAATAATAATAATAATAATAATAATAATAATAATAATAATAATAATAATAATAATAATAATAATAATAATAATAATAATAATAATAATAATAATAATAATAATAATAATAATAATAATAATAATAATAATAATAATAATAATAATAATAATAATAATAATAATAATAATAATAATAATAATAATAATAATAATAATAATAATAATAATAATAATAATAATAATAATAATAATAATAATAATAATAATAATAATAATAATAATAATAATAATAATAATAATAATAATAATAATAATAATAATAATAATAATAATAATAATAATAATAATAATAATAATAATAATATAATAATAATAATAATAATAATAATAATAATAATAATAATAATAATAATAATAATAATAATAATAATAATAATAATAATAATAATAATAATAATAATAATAATAATAATAATAATAATAATAATAATAATAATAATAATAATAATAATAATAATAATAATAATAATAATAATAATAATAATAATAATAATAATAATAATAATAATAATAATAATAATAATAATAATAATAATAATAATAATAATAATAATAATAATAATAATAATAATAATAATAATAATAATAATAATAATAATAATAATAATAATAATAATAATAATAATAATAATAATAATAATAATAATAATAATAATAATAATAATAATAATAATAATAATAATAATAATAATAATAATAATAATAATAATAATAATAATAATAATAATAATAATAATAATAATAATAATAATAATAATAATAATAATAATAATAATAATAATAATAATAATTTTTTTTTTTTTTTTTTTCCATTGGTTGAACGAATAAAATCTGCTGTCAGACCGCCGTCAGTTCGCTGGGCTCGGATATATCCGGGAACAGAGTACAGACGGTTGAGAGGGGTTCTAGATAAACTAGCAAACCTCTAAAATTACGCGATCCTCATGCCTGTCTAATGATAGCAAAAAAATGCAGTCACTGGACGTGCAAGAGATTCTCCAATCATCACTCACGGCGTTTGTTCCACCCCGGAAACTGTTTATCACATTACTTCAGGGTGGCACCGCGTTCTAAGTCTTTTGGACCTTTTCCTTCTGACTTCTTCTGTAAATATACAGATTTCCAATAATATAGATCTATGCCTAATAAGCAACATGATTTAAAAGGCTATCTTCTGCCTGGCGATCGGCTCTGTAAAGGGAGCATAAATCGATCGCATATATATGGTATGGTATGGACTGGCTCTGTAAAGGAGCAAAATCAGTCCATAATTTTCTCTTCAGTCTTGATTCTCCTGTTCTAAGATGGATCTTATGCCTCTTGTGGGGCTATCCTCTCTACCGCGTCTGACTCATACTAACATTCAATCTCGCGCTTATTTACAACGACACTCATTCATACCACAGCTAAAGCTGGCGCTTTTGCTGCTATCTCAAACATTTCCTGGGTGCACGATTCGTTCTCGTCCTTAAGACGAGTCCTCGTCGTCACCCTCCGCACCCGAATCTATGGGACCGGCTACTGCCTCTAGGTTATGGTGAGGTATAAGCCTGACTCCCCGCTCCTCATTCGCACTTAGTTCGATTGCCCTATCTAAGAACGGTTTCTTCTTTCTTAGGACGCTTTCGACAAATAGTGCCATAGCGTCCCACTTTTCTTTGGCCGACAACATTTCACTGATAATGTTATCTGGCGTTAACGCTTCGAATATCCTCTCAACCTGGCGTCTTTCTTCGTTCCACTGATGGCAGACGAAAAACGTATGATACGCATCGTCGCGATCCGCGAAACAGAAGATGCAGCCCGGGCTCTGGGTCTTTCCCATTTTACTGAGATAAGCGCAGAAATACCCGTGGTTACTAAGGAACTGGGTGAGGTAATAGTTGACCTCCCCGTATCTTCTATCGACCCATGGAGCCAGCTCCCTAATGAGCACGTGTGTCCATCGGCCTTTCACCATCTGATTCCATGTTTTTTGCCAGGTTTCCATGGTCACCTGTCTTTCTTCTTTCTGAACGATTGCAGTTCCATCTTCTGTTTTCTTCCGTTCGTAGGTTCGCTTGCGTTCCATCGCCTGTAATTCGATCGGGATGATTCCTGCGATGACTAGCACCGCGGGTCCCGAGACAGTGCGATAGGCGCTGGTGACTCTAAGAGCCCCTCTCCTTTGAACAGAAGATAGTACGCTTCGGTGCGTCTCTTTTCTCATTTGGTTAGCCCATATTTCAGAGCCGTACAATAAGATGGACGTCGTGACTGTCATTAAAAGTCGTCGTTTGCTTGATTTCGGGCCGCTGGTATTGGCCATAAGACGACTTAACTGCAACGTTTTCTTTATCGCTTTATTAGCGACGTGTTTTAGGTGCGTCAAAAAAGTTAGTTTTGCATCTAGCTTTATGCCGAGATACGTCACCTCACTTCTTGTCTGCACCACGTTTGTGCCTACTGTCATGGGAAACTCGATGTTGATGTGTTTCCAAGTTAAGGGCACGATTTCTGTTTTGGCCATCGCTATTTCGAGACCATGCTTCACCATCCACTCGGAAATTCTTCTCATCGCCGTGTTTAGTATGTGCTGGGCAATGTTTTCGTTTTTCGCGGAGATGACTAAAGCGACATCATCAGCGTACGCAAACATTTTCACCCCATCCGGCATTGCAAGTCTGAGTAATGCATCGAACAGGATGTTCCAGAAGTCTGGGCCGAAGATCGAGCCCTGTGCCACGCCTGCGCTAAGGTCTTTTCACGCCAGCCTTCTTCTGTTTCATAGCGGAGGATACGGTTTCTCAGATAGTCTCGTATCACTCGCATAAGGTATTCTGGTACATTAAACTCTTTCAACGCAGCAAGGAGGTCAGGCCATTTTGCTGAGTTGAAAGCGTTTTTCGTATCCAGCATGACTAGAAACGCAATAAGACGGGAATGATGGTTCCCAGTCCATCCTTCTTTTGCTACCTTTACTACTTCTTCTACTGCATTTACGGTAGACCGCTTTTTCCTGAAGCCGTACTGGTTGTCAGCGAGATCGCCAGCCGCCTGTACAGCTCCTTGTAATCGCGGTTTAAGCAGCCTCTCGTATAGCTTTCCCTGCTTCGTCCAACATGCAGAGTGGCCTGTGGGACGATGGATGCCGGGGATCACCTCCCTTTCCTTTGTTGATCAGCACAAGACGCGCAATCTTCCAGGGAGTGCTAAACACACCCGTCTGGAGGCACGCGTTGTACATGTTCAACAAGAGAGATGGCGCTTTCACCGCTATGCATTTAAGGACCTCGGATGGTATTCCGTCAGGCCCAGGTGCCTTATTGTTCTTCATCGTTCTTGCAGCTATCTGTAGCTCTCCGCTTGTAAAGAGCGGGATCTCTTCTGGTTCTCCTGTATTCTCCTGTTCTTCGAGTGGTGGATGCGTAGGGAACAAGTGGTTTACGATGTTCGCCATGGTCTCTTCTTCGAATGGCAACGTGGGGGCGGCGTTAAGCTTCTTGGTCACGATCTTGTAGGCCAAGCCCCACACCTCTCTGTTGACGTCTTCGCTCAGGTCTTTCCAGCATTGTGCTTTGCTTCGATTGATCTTCTTACGAAGCTTTTTATGCACGTCTCTGTATTGCGCAGACAAAAGATCTGCTGCTGGTGAGTTCTTCTTTCTTGCTCTCTGTGATGATCTTCTGAGACTAAGAGCTTCTGACCTCGTTCTAGCGATTTCGTCATTCCACCAATACGCTGGACGCTTATGATGTCGCGATCCCTTGCGCGGCATAGATGCATCACAGGCTCTGTGAATGAGACTCATCGTCTCTTTTACGAGAACCTCTGCAGCGTCGGCGTTTCCGGTGGCAGTTGTCGCGTCCGGTAGATAGTCTGATCCTTGCTGCAGTACTTGGACAAGTTTCTCAGAGTCCAGCTTGGCAACGTTCCATCTGACTGGTCTAGCGACATTTCGCCTCGATGATTGGGATCCATCATGGATTTGAAATGTGATGTACTGGTGGTCACTTCCATTGTATGTCTCCAGCACCTTCCAATCTGACACTTTACGTGAAAGATTTTCTGATGCGAAGGATACGTCAGGAATCGTACCGCTAGCTCCTCGTCTGAATGTTGGAGTGCTTCCGGTGTTTAGCACTGTTAGGCCGAGTCTGTCTGCCATCTCCATGATGTATCCTCCTCTGCTGTCCTGCAGTGGCATTCCCCACTCTAACGCTTTCGCGTTAAAGTCTCCTGCGACGACGACGTCACCTTCCATTCTTCGGACAGAGTCTTCCAGCAGATCCAGACGGCGCCTAAACGTGTCTGCTGTTGAGTTTGGTGTAAAATAACAGCTCACGTATGTAACGTTTCTGCTTTTAACCCATACGAAGCCTTCTTCAGCTCCATTTGCGTCTTCTCTGATGGTCTTTGGGTCTACGTAAATCGCAGCAGTGCCAAGCTTGTCTCTAAACCAGGTCTTAACGGTCCAGTTTGTGTACTGCTCGCTTATCAGGAGCACATCAGCCTTTGTTTCGAATTTGATTTGAGTCAAAAGGCTGTTGGCTACGTCACTTCTGTGTAAGTTGGCTTGGAGGACCGTTACGCGGCCCATCATTAACGCGCTTTTTTGATTCGGTTCAGTGTCTCGCGGAAAGACTCTGCACTGACCTGACCCAGGGATGTGTTTTCGCTCTGCTGGGTCTACTTCGCGCTCAGTACATAGTATGCACTGAGTATCAGTAGCCTTGCAGGCCGATCCCTTATGGCCGTCTTTGCCACATTTGTAGCACATCTTGCTACGGTCTGGTCCTCGGCAGTCACGCGCCTGGTGACCGTAGTTCAGGCACCTAAAACAGCGCTGAACCCTTTGCCAACTTCTGATTCGGCAGCTGGTGTAACCGATCTTTATCCTAGTTCTGAGAGAGCAGGAACGCCGCTTGGTCTTGTTCCATCTCTACAATGGCCAAGCGGAGCTCTCTGCTGTTGGGGTTGGTCAGTGAGACGCTAAACTCCCCTACTTCCTGTTGGCCTTCGGTTAAAGCAGCTTTTACAGCGGCCTCTACTTCTTCTGCTGAAGCTAGACAGTCGATGTCTCTGATCTCGACCGTTTCTTTGGGGCACATCTCCTTGACGTTGCCCGTTTCGCCCACCGTCCTCTTAAGGAAAGCACTAAAGGTCTCTAAACCCTTAGTTGAGCCCAACTCGATCAGGACATCTCCGGCCCTGGTTTTCCTTATCCCTCTGATGTTGGTCGTTGGACTCTCAGCGATTAAATCCTGCCTGATGCTCTGCAGGACGTCGCTGTAGGTTTTTCCCTCTTCTGGTTTTATGAGGACGGCGGCAGACCTCTTTTTTGTCTTCCTCCTCCTTTTCTTCTTCTTTTCAACAGCTGCTGGGCAGGCTGCTGTGTCTCGATGGCCGATGTTCTGGCCGCTGGTGGACTGTTGCTGTTGTTCTTGGGCTGCTGCGGCTGCTGCTGCCGTTTTTGCTGTTGTTGTCGCTGGTGCTGCTGTTGTTGTTTCTGCTGCTGTTGGCGCTGCTGCTGCTGTTGTTGTTGTTGCTGCTGCTGCGTTGCGTTCTGAACTAGATTTTTTGTAGCCGTCTTCTTCTTTCTATTTTGGACGACCTCAAACGGATCATCCAGACTCTCAGGGCGGTTCTTTTTTAATGCTTGCGATTCAGCATTGCTGCCAGAATCGAGCGAGGCATCCTCTAAAGTCCGCTTGGCTGAGGAGCTTGCTTCGAGCGTCTCGGTCACCTCCATCTGTTCAGTGACCGTTCTCGCCTGAAGCAAGAGGAGATGCTCCGTCTTAAGGGCATCCACATGATCGATAAGCTCTGGTAGATTATTCTTAACATCTTTATGAATGTTAGGCATCGACCTAAGAGCTTCTCTGAAGAGCGCAAAGATCTCATTCATCCTCTGAGATCTTTCTTCCATTGTTAGGCAGGCGATCTCTACCCCTGACTTCTTTTGGGGATCAGCCTGCGAAAACTGGCCTTCGTTATTTTTTGAGCTATTGCTAGCCGCTTCTGGTTGGTTTTTGGTTTGTGTTGTTGAGGAATTAAACATAATAAAACGTATACTTGGCTTAAGACGGTTCGCCCATCATGGGAGCTCCAGGCGCAGTGGAGCCACTATCCCCGCCTGTGAGGTGCCCTAATTAAAGATGCCGCAGCCGAGAAGCGGTTTTCGGGTGGTCAACCCTAGCGACACCGAGTGATTCTAAATAAGAGATGTTTACGGGTTAGGCCCGCGCCATGTTGATGCTAAAGGTTTTACGTCATCCGTATTGAGTGGGCGACGTCAGTACCGTGCTGCGCCTGGCCCTAAACTTCAGGCTAGACGTTCCGCAGTTCTCCTGCGCGGACTCGGTATAAGGAAATACTGACCAGATAATCCTTCGCACCTGCGCCTGTACAGACCAACTTCAACCCCTTCATGGGCTCTGGTTACGTTAGTAGAAGTACGTAGAAGCTCCTAGCCGACATGTGGTTTCACGAGACCTTTGCCCGTCACGACTTTCGCCGGAGAGGGACTAACTTTTACTCTTATTACTAAACAGAGGTCAGCAAGTCACCACTAACGAACAACTCCGGTAGTCTGACGGGAATATCCATTGGTTGGCAGCCACAGCTCATTCATACATCCATTCATACTGTGTTGCTTCTTAGTACACGTAAATACGAACACAAAATTTTTAATGGGTTAGCAGTTCCGTGAAGCGGAAGTGCCTACGCGATCATCCAGATATCCTTAGTCATCACTAAGGATGGCTAGCGATATGTGGATCGTGCTTAAGCCTCCGCCCCGCCACCACATCGTAGGTGGACACTTACAAGGTCAGCAACATGCGGAGGAATAATAATAATAATAATAATAATAATAATAATAATAATAATAATAATAATAATAATAATAATAATAATAATAATAATAATAATAATAATAATAATAATAATAATAATAATAAAATAAAATAATAATATAAAATAATAATAATAATAATAATAATAAATAATAAATAATAAAATAATAATATAATATATAAATAATAATAATAATAATAATAATAATAATAATTTATAATAATTTTTTTTTTTTTTTTTTTTTTATGGTGGTAAAAAACGGGAAATCTGCCTAAACCAGACCTTCAGCAACAGGATCCACGCCCGCCGTGCGATTCCGCAATGCGTTATCGCCGTGCAGGAGGGGATCCTGCCACCGGTGTGACGGGTTCCTGAGTGCGCGCCGCGCCTGACTGTGAAATGGCCCTCCATTTCACATCCAGGGCATCAGAGTCCCAGGGGACCGTCTAACCCCCTGTCCCTTTGACCGCGTGACGATTGCAAGAAGATGCAATCGTCACGCGGGCAAAAGGCCAGTAACATCCACCTCGTGACCTTTATTCCACCCCGGCACTTAGGCCTTCTCGGCATTACTTCAGGGTGGGGTCACCAATACGCCGCAGCGCCTCCATTATTGAGTCTAATTCTCAGTTCTCAATCTTCTTCATCTAGACTTCTCTCTTTCGGGAATTTCTAGGGTCTCCCAGCTCTTCCTCTTTTCTTCTTCTAGGGCTCTCCTGAATATCTTGCATGCTCCGCTACCAGCCACGTGTTTTACAGCTTCGCCATCAGAACCTTGCTGCCGGCACAAGAAGCAGCAGGCATCATTGACACATGCCGCTCTTGTGTGGCCTGCTTCTCCGCACTTAAAACAGTTCGCCGATCTGTCGGGTCCCTGGCACTGTTCCTGTCTGTGTCCAAAGTTCAGACATCTATGACATCTTGTTACCATTGTTCTCCGTTCCACCCTGCAATTCACAAATCCAATTTGGATTCGTCCTTTATTCAAGAGATTTCTTGCCTCTGTCTCTTCGAGAACAATGACAGCCATCTTAGACCCGAATTTGCTTGGTCCTAGGATCAATACCTTCCTAGTACCTGGCTCGGAGCCCAGGACTCTGCTTAATGCTTCCTGTACTTCGGACTCTGTTGACATCTGGTCAAGATCCCGAATTTCAATAGTTCTTTTCCGCTCAGCCATGCTTACGGTTCCTAGACCCTTTACTGCATTTTTCACATTGTCAGTAAAGGCCTTTTTATCCGACTCTTTTGAGACCTGGATTATGAGGTTTCCCTTAGTTGTGGATCTTACACTTAATACTTCCGTACCACTATCCTGCGGCTTTACTTCCGTGCGAAGCTTCCCAAGAACGTCTGCATATGTAGACCCCTGTGAGATCTTCACCACCACCGCTTCTTTCTTCCTAGTACCTGATTTCGCGGCTGAAGGGCGCACTTGACTGGATGGCGCAGTCTGCGGAAGAGACTGCGTATTTGCAGCCTCAAGCGTCACTTTGTTCTTTTTTTTTTAGTATGCCGTCCATCCTCCGGGCTGTTACTAGCGCTGCCTCGGTCCTTTTAAAACCAGTGCACGCCAGCACTGTGTCCCTCAGAACCTCAGCATGCATTCGCCTCCGCCCTATTTTCCTCTGCATATGCTGATCATAAATTTGATCCACCGAGTCCTTGAGTACATTCGCTTTATTCCTAACCTTTTCTTGCTGGTCAACGGCATGCTTCAGGTGAACCTGCATCCTTTCCACGGCACTTTGAATCTTCAGATTCGTGTTTTTTTCAAAGCTTCCTGCATCATTTTCACTTCCTTCTTCATTTCCTCTATCAGAAGATCTTGGTTCCTCGTTGCTTCCAAAAACTCATCTAAATCTGTCAGCACAGCGTTCTGCTCAAAACCTGACGCGTCACTATAAGCACTTTTCGCGCTTCTAATGCTAGCAATACTGCTCTGGCTACCGCTTCGTACCCTCGGTACGTGCAAATTAGATGTTGCCTGTTTT
>JAFFSR010000393.1:2857500-2905000 GCA_017163975.1 Anastatus disparis
ATAATAATAATAATAATAATAATAATAATAATAATAATAATAATAATAATAATAATAATAATAATAATAATAATAATAATAATAATAATAATAATAATAATAATAATAATAATAATAATAATAATAATAATAATAATAATAATAATAATAATAATAATAATAATAATAATAATAATAATAATAATAATAATAATAATAATAATAATAATAATAATAATAATAATAATAATAATAATAATAATAATAATAATAATAATAATAATAATAATAATAATAATAATAATAATAATAATAATAATAATAATAATAATAATAATAATAATAATAATAATAATAATAATAATAATAATAATAATAATAATAATAATAATAATAATAATAATAATAATAATAATAATAATAATAATAATAATAATAATAATAATAATAATAATAATAATAATAATAATAATAATAATAATAATAATAATAATAATAATAATAATAATAATAATAATAATAATAATAATAATAATAATAATAATAATAATAATAATAATAATAATAATAATAATAATAATAATAATAATAATAATAATAATAATAATAATAATAATAATAATAATAATAATAATAATAATAATAATAATAATAATAATAATAATAATAATAATAATAATAATAATAATAATAATAATTTTTTTTTTTTTTTTTTTTTTTCCATTGGTTGAACGAATAAAATCTGCTGTCAGACCGCCGTCAGTTCGCTGGGCTCGGATATATCCGGGAACAGAGTACAGACGGTTGAGAGGGTTCTAGATAAACTAGCAAACCTCTAAAATTACGCGATCCTCATGCCTGTCTAATGATAGCAAAAAAATGCAGTCACTGGACGTGCAAGAGATTCTCCAATCATCACTCACGGCGTTTGTTCCACCCCGGAAACTGTTTATCACATTACTTCAGGGTGGCACCGCGTTCTAAGTCTTTTGGACCTTTTCCTTCTGACTTCTTCTGTAAATATACAGATTTCCAATAATATAGATCTATGCCTAATAAGCAACATGATTTAAAAGGCTATCTTCTGCCTGGCGATCGGCTCTGTAAAGGGGAGCATAAATCGATCGCATATATATGGTATGGTATGGACTGGCTCTGTAAAGGAGCAAAATCAGTCCATAATTTTCTCTTCAGTCTTGATTCTCCTGTTCTAAGATGGATCTTATGCCTCTTGTGGGGCTATCCTCTCTACCGCGTCTGACTCATACTAACATTCAATCTCGCGCTTATTTACAACGACACTCATTCATACCACAGCTAAAGCTGGCGCTTTTGCTGCTATCTCAAACATTTCCTGGGTGCACGATTCGTTCTCGTCCTTAAGACGAGTCCTCGTCGTCACCCTCCGCACCCGAATCTATGGGACCGGCTACTGCCTCTAGGTTATGGTGAGGTATAAGCCTGACTCCCCGCTCCTCATTCGCACTTAGTTCGATTGCCCTATCTAAGAACGGTTTCTTCTTTCTTAGGACGCTTTCGACAAATAGTGCCATAGCGTCCCACTTTTCTTTGGCCGACAACATTTCACTGATAATGTTATCTGGCGTTAACGCTTCGAATATCCTCTCAACCTGGCGTCTTTCTTCGTTCCACTGATGGCAGACGAAAAACGTATGATACGCATCGTCGCGATCCGCGAAACAGAAGATGCAGCCCGGGCTCTGGGTCTTTCCCATTTTACTGAGATAAGCGCAGAAATACCCGTGGTTACTAAGGAACTGGGTGAGGTAATAGTTGACCTCCCCGTATCTTCTATCGACCCATGGAGCCAGCTCCCTAATGAGCACGTGTGTCCATCGGCCTTTCACCATCTGATTCCATGTTTTTTGCCAGGTTTCCATGGTCACCTGTCTTTCTTCTTTCTGAACGATTGCAGTTCCATCTTCTGTTTTCTTCCGTTCGTAGGTTCGCTTGCGTTCCATCGCCTGTAATTCGATCGGGATGATTCCTGCGATGACTAGCACCGCGGGTCCCGAGACAGTGCGATAGGCGCTGGTGACTCTAAGAGCCCCTCTCCTTTGAACAGAAGATAGTACGCTTCGGTGCGTCTCTTTTCTCATTTGGTTAGCCCATATTTCAGAGCCGTACAATAAGATGGACGTCGTGACTGTCATTAAAAGTCGTCGTTTGCTTGATTTCGGGCGCTGGTATTGGCCATAAGACGACTTAACTGCAACGTTTAATTTAATAATAATAAAATAATAATAATAATAATAATAATAATAATAATAATAATAATAATAATAATAATAATAATAATAATAATAATAATAATAATAATAATAATAATAATAATAATAATAATAATAATAATAATAATAATAATAATAATAATAATAATAATAATAATAATAATAATAATAATAATAATAATAATAATAATAATAATAATAATAATAATAATAATAATAATAATAATAATAATAATAATAATAATAATAATAATAATAATAATAATAATAATAATAATAATAATAATAATAATAATAATAATAATAATAATAATAATAATAATAATAATAATAATAATAATAATAATAATAATAATAATAATAATAATAATAATAATAATAATAATAATAATAATAATAATAATAATAATAATAATAATAATAATAATAATAATAATAATAATAATAATAATAATAATAATAATAATAATAATAATAATAATAATAATAATAATAATAATAATAATAATAATAATAATAATAATAATAATAATAATAATAATAATAATAATAATAATAATAATAATAATAATAATAATAATAATAATAATAATAATAATAATAATAATAATAATAATAATAATAATAATAATAATAATAATAATAATAATAATAATAATAATAATAATAATAATAATAATAATAATAATAATAATAATAATAATAATAATAATAATAATAATAATAATAATAATAATAATAATAATAATAATAATAATAATAATAATAATAATAATAATAATAATAATAATAATAATAATAATAATAATAATAATAATAATAATAATAATAATAATAATAATAATAATAATAATAATAATAATAATAATAATAATAATAATAATAATAATAATAATAATAATAATAATAATAATAATAATAATAATAATAATAATAATAATAATAATAATAATAATAATAATAATAATAATAATAATAATAATAATAATAATAATAATAATAATAATAATAATAATAATAATAATAATAATAATAATAATAATAATAATAATAATAATAATAATAATAATAATAATAATAATAATAATAATAATAATAATAATAATAATAATAATAATAATAATAATAATAATAATAATAATAATAATAATAATAATAATAATAATAATAATAATAATAATAATAATAATAATAATAATAATAATAATAATAATAATAATAATAATAATAATAATAATAATAATAATAATAATAATAATAATAAATAATAATAATAATAATAATAATAATAATAATAATAATAATAATAATAATAATAATAATAATAATAATAATAATAATAATAATAATAATAATAATAATAATAATAATAATAATAATAATAATAATAATAATAATAATAATAATAATAATAATAATAATAATAATAATAATAATAATAATAATAATAATAATAATAATAATAATAATAATAATAATAATTTTTTTTTTTTTTTTTTTTTTTTTTTCCATTGGTTGAAAAAATAAAATCTGCTGTCAGACCGCCGACAGTTAGCTGGGCTCGGATATATCCGGGAACAGAGTACAGACGGTTGAGAGGGGTTCTAGATAAACTAGCAAACCTCTAAAATTACGCGATCCTCATGCCTGTCTAATGATAGCAAAAAAATGCAGTCACTGGACGTGCAAGAGATTCTCCAATCATCACTCACGGCGTTTGTTCCACCCCGGAAACTGTTTATCACATTACTTCAGGGTGGCACCGCGTTCTAAGTCTTTTGGACCTTTTCCTTCTGACTTCTTCTGTAAATATACAGATTTCCAATAATATAGATCTATGCCTAATAAGCAACATGATTTAAAAGGCTATCTTCTGCCTGGCGATCGGCTCTGTAAAGGGGAGCATAAATCGATCGCATATATATGGTATGGTATGGACTGGCTCTGTAAAGGAGCAAAATCAGTCCATAATTTTCTCTTCAGTCTTGATTCTCCTGTTCTAAGATGGATCTTATGCCTCTTGTGGGGCTATCCTCTCTACCGCGTCTGACTCATACTAACATTCAATCTCGCGCTTATTTACAACGACACTCATTCATACCACAGCTAAAGCTGGCGCTTTTGCTGCTATCTCAAACATTTCCTGGGTGCACGATTCGTTCTCGTCCTTAAGACGAGTCCTCGTCGTCACCCTCCGCACCCGAATCTATGGGACCGGCTACTGCCTCTAGGTTATGGTGAGGTATAAGCCTGACTCCCCGCTCCTCATTCGCACTTAGTTCGATTGCCCTATCTAAGAACGGTTTCTTCTTTCTTAGGACGCTTTCGACAAATAGTGCCATAGCGTCCCACTTTTCTTTGGCCGACAACATTTCACTGATAATGTTATCTGGCGTTAACGCTTCGAATATCCTCTCAACCTGGCGTCTTTCTTCGTTCCACTGATGGCAGACGAAAAACGTATGATACGCATCGTCGCGATCCGCGAAACAGAAGATGCAGCCCGGGCTCTGGGTCTTTCCCATTTTACTGAGATAAGCGCAGAAATACCCGTGGTTACTAAGGAACTGGGTGAGGTAATAGTTGACCTCCCCGTATCTTCTATCGACCCATGGAGCCAGCTCCCTAATGAGCACGTGTGTCCATCGGCCTTTCACCATCTGATTCCATGTTTTTGCCAGGTTTCCATGGTCACCTGTCTTTCTTCTTTCTGAACGATTGCAGTTCCATCTTCTGTTTTCTTCCGTTCGTAGGTTCGCTTGCGTTCCATCGCCTGTAATTCGATCGGGATGATTCCTGCGATGACTAGCACCGCGGGTCCCGAGACAGTGCGATAGGCGCTGGTGACTCTAAGAGCCCCTCTCCTTTGAACAGAAGATAGTACGCTTCGGTGCGTCTCTTTTCTCATTTGGTTAGCCCATATTTCAGAGCCGTACAATAAGATGGACGTCGTGACTGTCATTAAAAGTCGTCGTTTGCTTGATTTCGGGCCGCTGGTATTGGCCATAAGACGACTTAACTGCAACGTTTTCTTTATCGCTTTATTAGCGACGTGTTTTAGGTGCGTCAAAAAAGTTAGTTTTGCATCTAGCTTTATGCCGAGATACGTCACCTCACTTCTTGTCTGCACCACGTTTGTGCCTACTGTCATGGGAAACTCGATGTTGATGTGTTTCCAAGTTAAGGGCACGATTTCTGTTTTGGCCATCGCTATTTCGAGACCATGCTTCACCATCCACTCGGAAATTCTTCTCATCGCCGTGTTTAGTATGTGCTGGGCAATGTTTTCGTTTTTCGCGGAGATGACTAAAGCGACATCATCAGCGTACGCAAACATTTTCACCCCATCCGGCATTGCAAGTCTGAGTAATGCATCGAACAGGATGTTCCAGAAGTCTGGGCCGAAGATCGAGCCCTGTGCCACGCCTGCGCTAAGGTCTTTTTCACGCCAGCCTTCTTCTGTTTCATAGCGGAGGATACGGTTTCTCAGATAGTCTCGTATCACTCGCATAAGGTATTCTGGTACATTAAACTCTTTCAACGCAGCAAGGAGGTCAGGCCATTTTGCTGAGTTGAAAGCGTTTTTCGTATCCAGCATGACTAGAAACGCAATAAGACGGGAATGATGGTTCCCAGTCCATCCTTCTTTTGCTACCTTTACTACTTCTTCTACTGCATTTACGGTAGACCGCTTTTTCCTGAAGCCGTACTGGTTGTCAGCGAGATCGCCAGCCGCCTGTACAGCTCCTTGTAATCGCGGTTTAAGCAGCCTCTCGTATAGCTTCCCTGCTTCGTCCAACATGCAGAGTGGCCTGTGGGACGATGGATGCCGGGGATCACCTCCCTTTCCTTTGTTGATCAGCACAAGACGCGCAATCTTCCAGGGAGTGCTAAACACACCCGTCTGGAGGCACGCGTTGTACATGTTCAACAAGAGAGATGGCGCTTTCACCGCTATGCATTTAAGGACCTCGGATGGTATTCCGTCAGGCCCAGGTGCCTTATTGTTCTTCATCGTTCTTGCAGCTATCTGTAGCTCTCCGCTTGTAAAGAGCGGGATCTCTTCTGGTTCTCCTGTATTCTCCTGTTCTTCGAGTGGTGGATGCGTAGGGAACAAGTGGTTTACGATGTTCGCCATGGTCTCTTCTTCGAATGGCAACGTGGGGGCGGCGTTAAGCTTCTTGGTCACGATCTTGTAGGCCAAGCCCCACACCTCTCTGTTGACGTCTTCGCTCAGGTCTTTCCAGCATTGTGCTTTGCTTCGATTGATCTTCTTACGAAGCTTTTTATGCACGTCTCTGTATTGCGCAGACAAAAGATCTGCTGCTGGTGAGTTCTTCTTTCTTGCTCTCTGTGATGATCTTCTGAGACTAAGAGCTTCTGACCTCGTTCTAGCGATTTCGTCATTCCACCAATACGCTGGACGCTTATGATGTCGCGATCCCTTGCGCGGCATAGATGCATCACAGGCTCTGTGAATGAGACTCATCGTCTCTTTTACGAGAACCTCTGCAGCGTCGGCGTTTCCGGTGGCAGTTGTCGCGTCCGGTAGATAGTCTGATCCTTGCTGCAGTACTTGGACAAGTTTCTCAGAGTCCAGCTTGGCAACGTTCCATCTGACTGGTCTAGCGACATTTCGCCTCGATGATTGGGATCCATCATGGATTTGAAATGTGATGTACTGGTGGTCACTTCCATTGTATGTCTCCAGCACCTTCCAATCTGACACTTTACGTGAAAGATTTTCTGATGCGAAGGATACGTCAGGAATCGTACCGCTAGCTCCTCGTCTGAATGTTGGAGTGCTTCCGGTGTTTAGCACTGTTAGGCCGAGTCTGTCTGCCATCTCCATGATGTATCCTCCTCTGCTGTCCTGCAGTGGCATTCCCCACTCTAACGCTTTCGCGTTAAAGTCTCCTGCGACGACGACGTCACCTTCCATTCTTCGGACAGAGTCTTCCAGCAGATCCAGACGGCGCCTAAACGTGTCTGCTGTTGAGTTTGGTGTAAAATAACAGCTCACGTATGTAACGTTTCTGCTTTTAACCCATACGAAGCCTTCTTCAGCTCCATTTGCGTCTTCTCTGATGGTCTTTGGGTCTACGTAAATCGCAGCAGTGCCAAGCTTGTCTCTAAACCAGGTCTTAACGGTCCAGTTTGTGTACTGCTCGCTTATCAAGAGCACATCAGCCTTTGTTTCGAATTTGATTTGAGTCAAAAGGCTGTTGGCTAGGTCGCTTCTGTGTAAGTTGGCTTGGAGGACCGTTACGCGGCCCATCATTAACGCCTTTTTTGATTCGGTTCAGTGTCTCGCGAAAGACTCTGCACTGACCTGACCCAGGGATGTGTTTCCGCTCTGCTGGGTCTACTTCCCGCTCAGTACATAGTATGCACTGAGTATCAGTAGCCTTGCAGGCCGATCCCTTATGGCCGTCTTTGCCACATTTGTAGCACATCTTGCTACGGTCTGGTCCTCGGCAGTCACGCGCCTGGTGACCGTAGTTCAGGCACCTAAAACAGCGCTGAACCCTTTGCCAACTTCTGATTCGGCAGCTGGTGTAACCGATCTTTATCCTAGTTCTAGAGAGCAGGAACGCCGCTTGGTCTTGTTCCATCTCTACAATGGCCAAGCGGAGCTCTCTGCTGTTGGGGTTGGTCAGTGAGACGCTAAACTCCCCTACTTCCTGTTGGCCTTCGGTTAAAGCAGCTTTTACAGCGGCCTCTACTTCTTCTGCTGAAGCTAGACAGTCGATGTCTCTGATCTCGACCGTTTCTTTGGGGCACATCTCCTTGACGTTGCCCGTTTCGCCCACCGTCCTCTTAAGGAAAGCACTAAAGGTCTCTAAACCCTTAGTTGAGCCCAACTCGATCAGGACATCTCCGGCCCTGGTTTTCCTTATCCCTCTGATGTTGGTCGTTGGACTCTCAGCGATTAAATCCTGCCTGATGCTCTGCAGGACGTCGCTGTAGGTTTTTCCCTCTTCTGGTTTTATGAGGACGGCGGCAGACCTCTTTTTGTCTTCCTCCTCCTTTTCTTCTTCTTTTTCAACAGCTGCTGGGCAGGCTGCTGTGTCTCGATGGCCGATGTTCTGGCCGCTGGTGGACTGTTGCTGTTGTTCTTGGGCTGCTGCGGCTGCTGCTGCCGTTTTTGCTGTTGTTGTCGCTGGTGCTGCTGTTGTTGTTTCTGCTGCTGTTGACGCTGCTGCTGCTGTTGTTGTTGTTGCTGCTGCTGCGTTGCGTTCTGAACTAGATTTTTTGTAGCAGTCTTCTTCTTTCTATTTTGGACGACCTCAAACGGATCATCCAGACTCTCAGGGCGGTTCTTTTTTAATGCTTGCGATTCAGCATTGCTGCCAGAATCGAGCGAGGCATCCTCTAAAGTCCGCTTGGCTGAGGAGCTTGCTTCGAGCGTCTCGGTCACCTCCATCTGTTCAGTGACCGTTCTCGCCTGAAGCAAGAGGAGATGCTCCGTCTTAAGGGCATCCACATGATCGATAAGCTCTGGTAGATTATTCTTAACATCTTTATGAATGTTAGGCATCGACCTAAGAGCTTCTCTGAAGAAGCGCAAAGATCTCATTCATCCTCTGAGATCTTTCTTCCATTGTTAAGCAGGCGATCTCTACCCCTGACTTCTTTTGGGGATCAGCCTGCGAAAACTGGCCTTCGTTATTTTTTGAGCTATTGCTAGCCGCTTCTGGTTGGTTTTTGGTTTGTGTTGTTGAGGAATTAAACATAATAAAACGTATACTTGGCTTAAGACGGTTCGCCCATCATGGGAGCTCCAGGCGCAGTGGAGCCACTATCCCCGCCTGTGAGGTGCCCTAATTAAAGATGCCGCAGCCGAGAAGCGGTTTTCGGGTGGTCAACCCTAGCGACACCGAGTGATTCTAAATAAGAGATGTTTACGGGTTAGGCCCGCGCCATGTTGATGCTAAAGGTTTTACGTCATCCGTATTGAGTGGGCGACGTCAGTACCGTGCTGCGCCTGGCCCTAAACTTCAGGCTAGACGTTCCGCAGTTCTCCTGCGCGGACTCGGTATAAGGAAATACTGACCAGATAATCCTTCGCACCTGCGCCTGTACAGACCAACTTCAACCCCTTCATGGGCTCTGGTTACGTTAGTAGAAGTACGTAGAAGCTCCTAGCCGACATGTGGTTTCACGAGACCTTTGCCCGTCACGACTTTCGCCGGAGAGGGGACTAACTTTTACTCTTATTACTAAACAGAGGTCAGCAAGTCACCACTAACGAACAACTCCGGTAGTCTGACGGGAATATCCATTGGTTGGCAGCCACAGCTCATTCATACATCCATTCATACTGTGTTGCTTCTTAGTACACGTAAATACGAACACAAAATTTTAATGGGTTGGCAGTTCCGTGAAGCGGAAGTGCCTACGCGATCATCCAGATATCCTTAGTCATCACTAAGGATGGCTAGCGATATGTGGATCGTGCTTAAGCCTCCGCCCCGCCACCACATCGTAGGTGGACACTTACAAGGTCAGCAACATGCGGAGGAATAATAATAATAATAATAATAATAATAATAATAATAATAATAATAATAATAATAATAATAATAATAATAATAATAATAATAATAATAATAATAATAATAATAATAATAATAATAATAATAATAATAATAATAATAATAATAATAATAATAATAATAATAATAATAATAATAATAATAATAATAATAATAATAATAATAATAATAATAATAATAATAATAATAATAATAATAATAATAATAATAATAATAATAATAATAATAATAATAATAATAATAATAATAATAATAATAATAATAATAATAATAATAATAATAATAATAATAATAATAATAATAATAATAATAATAATAATAATAATAATAATAATAATAATAATAATAATAATAATAATAATAATAATAATAATAATAATAATAATAATAATAATAATAATAATAATAATAATAATAATAATAATAATAATAATAATAATAATAATAATAATAATAATAATAATAATAATAATAATAATAATAATAATAATAATAATAATAATAATAATAATAATAATAATAATAATAATAATAATAATAATAATAATAATAATAATAATAATAATAATAATAATAATAATAATAATAATAATAATAATAATAATAATAATAATAATAATAATAATAATAATAATAATAATAATAATAATAATAATAATAATAATAATAATAATAATAATAATAATAATAATAATAATAATAATAATAATAATAATAATAATAATAATAATAATAATAATAATAATAATAATAATAATAATAATAATAATAATAATAATAATAATAATAATAATAATAATAATAATAATAATAATAATAATAATAATAATAATAATAATAATAATAATAATAATAATAATAATAATAATAATAATAATAATAATAATAATAATAATAATAATAATAATAATAATAATAATAATAATAATAATAATAATAATAATAATAATAATAATAATAATAATAATAATAATAATAATAATAATAATAATAATAATAATAATAATAATAATAATAATAATAATAATAATAATAATAATAATAATAATAATAATAATAATAATAATAATAATAATAATAATAATAATAATAATAATAATAATAATAATAATAATAATAATAATAATAATAATAATAATAATAATAATAATAATAATAATAATAATAATAATAATAATAATAATAATAATAATAATAATAATAATAATAATAATAATAATAATAATAATAATAATAATAATAATAATAATAATAATAATAATAATAATAATAATAATAATAATAATAATAATAATAATAATAATAATAATAATAATAATAATAATAATAATAATAATAATAATAATAATAATAATAATAATAATAATAATAATAATAATAATAATAATAATAATAATAATAATAATAATAATAATAATAATAATAATAATAATAATAATAATAATAATAATAAATTTTAACAATAAAAACAAAAAAAAAAAATAAAAAACAATTAATTCCTTAAATAAAAAAGAAAAAAATAGCCACAACAATCTTTACCTCAAAAATAAAAAATATAATAATAATATAATAATAATAATAATAATAATAATAATAAAAAATAATAATAATAATAATAATAATAATAAAATAATAATAATAATAATAATAATAATAATAATAATAATAATAATAATAATAATAATAATAATAATAATAATAATAATAATAATAATAATAATAATAATAATAATAATAATAATAATAATAATAATAATAATAATAATAATAATAATAATAATAATAATAATAATAATAATAATAATAATAATAATAATAATAATAATAATAATAATAATAATAATAATAATAATAATAATAATAATAATAATAATAATAATAATAATAATAATAATAATAATAATAATAATAATAATAATAATAATAATAATAATAATAATAATAATAATAATAATAATAATAATAATAATAATAATAATAATAATAATAATAATAATAATAATAATAATAATAATAATAATAATAATAATAATAATAATAATAATAATAATAATAATAATAATAATAATAATAATAATAATAATAATAATAATAATAATAATAATAATAATAATAATAATAATAATAATAATAATAATAATAATAATAATAATAATAATAATAATAATAATAATAATAATAATAATAATAATAATAATAATAATAATAATAATAATAATAATAATAATAATAATAATAATAATAATAATAATAATAATAATAATAATAATAATAATAATAATAATAATAATAATAATAATAATAATAATAATAATAATAATAATAATAATAATAATAATAATAATAATAATAATAATAATAATAATAATAATAATAATAATAATAATAATAATAATAATAATAATAATAATAATAATAATAATAATAATAATAATAATAATAATAATAATAATAATAATAATAATAATATAATAATAATAATAATAATAATAATAATAAAAAATAATAAAAATTTAATAATAATAAAATAATATAATAAAATAATAATAAAATAATAATAATAATAATAATAATAATAATAATAATAATAATAATAATAATAATAATAATAATAATAATAATAATAATAATAATAATAATAATAATAATAATAATAATAATAATAATAATAATAATAATAATAATAATAATAAAAAATAATAATAATAATAATAATAAAATAAAAAATAATAAAATAATAATAATAATAATAATAATAAAATAATAATAATAATAATAATAATAAAAAATAATAATAATAAAAAATAATAATAATAATAATAATAATAATAATAATAATAATAATAATAATAATAAAATAATAATAATAAAATAATAATAAAATAATAATAATAATAATAATAATAATAATAATAATAATAATAATAATAATAATAATAATAATAATAATAATAATAATAATAATAATAATAATAATAATAATAATAATAATAATAATAATAATAATAATAATAATAATAATAATAATAATAATAATAATAAAATAATAATAATAATAATAATAATAATAATAATAATAATAATAATAATAATAATAATAATAATAATAATAATAATAATAATAATAATAATAATAATAATAATAATAATAATAATAATAATAATAATAATAATAATAATAATAATAATAATAATAATAATAATAATAATAATAATAATAATAATAATAATAATAATAATAATAATAATAATAATAATAATAATAATAATAATAATAATAATAATAATAATAATAATAATAATAATAATAATAATAATAATAATAATAATAATTTTTTTTTTTTTTTATGGTGGTAAAAAAACGGGAAATCTGCCTAAACCAGACCTTCAGCAACAGGATCCACGCCCGCCGTGCGATTCCGCAATGCATTATCGCCGTGCAGGAGGGGATCCTGCCACCGGTGTGACGGGTTCCTGAGTGCACGTCAGCCTTGACTGTGAAATGGCCCTCCATTTCACATCCAGGGCATCAGAGTCCCAGGGGACCGTCTAACCCCCTGTCCCTTGACCGCGTGACGATTGCAAGAAGATGCAATCGTCACGCGGGCAAAAGGCCAGTAACATCCACCTCGTGACCTTTATTCCACCCCGGCACTTAGGCCTTCTCGGCATTACTTCAGGGTGGGGTCACCAATACGCCGCAGCGCCTCCATTATTGAGTCTAATTCTCAGTTCTCAATCTTCTTCAGCTAGACTTCGCTCTTTCGGGAATTTCTAAGGGTCTCCCAGTTCTTCCTCTTTTCTTCTTCTAGGGCTCTCCTAAATATCTTGCATGCTCCGCTACCAGCCACGTGTTTTACAGCTTCGCCATCAGAACCTTGCTGCCGGCACAAGAAGCAGCAGGCATCATTGACACATGCCGCTCTTGTGTGGCCTGCTTCTCCGCACTTAAAACAGTTCGCCGATCTGTCTGGTCCCTGGCACTGTTCCTGTCTGTGTCCAAAGTTCAGACATCTATGACATCTTGTTACCATTGTTCTCCGTTCCACCCTGCAATTCACAAATCCAATTTGGATTCGTCCTTTATTCAAGAGGTTTCTTGCCTCTGTCTCTTCGAGAACAATGACAGCCATCTTAGACCCGAATTTGCTTGGTCCTAGGATCAATACCTTCCTAGTACCTGGCTCGGAGCCCAGGACTCTGCTTAATGCTTCCTGTACTTCGGACTCTGTTGACATCTGGTCAAGATCACGAATTTCAATAGTTCTTTTCCGCTCAGCCATGCTTACGGTTCCTAGATCCTTTACTGCATTTTTCACATTGTCAGTAAAGGCCTTTTTATCCGACTCTTTTAAGACCTGGATTATGAGGTTTCCCTTAGTTGTGGATCTTACACTTAATACTTCCGTAGCACTATCCTGCGGCTTTACTTCCGTGCGAAGCTTCCCAAGGACGTCTGCATATGTAGACCCCTGTGAGATCTTCACCACAACCGCTTCTTTCTTCCTAGTACCTGATTTCGCGGCTGAAGGGCGCACTTGACTGGATGGCGCAGTCTGCGGAAGAGACTGCGTATTTGCAGCCTCAAGCGTCACTTTGTTCTTCTTTTTTTTAGTATGCCGTCCATCCTCCGGGCTGTTACTAGCGCTGCCTCGGTCCCTTTTAAAACCAGTGCACGCCAGCACTGTGTCCCTCAGAACCTCAGCATGCATTCGCCTCCGCCCTATTTTCCTCTGCATATGCTGATCATAAATTTGATCCACCGTGTCCTTGAGTACATTCGCTTTATTCCTAACCTTTTTTTGCTGGTCAACGGCATGCTTCAGGTGAACCTGCATCCTTTCCACGGCACTTTGAATCTTCAGATTCATGTTTTTTTTCAAAGCTTCCTGCATCATTTTCACTTCCTTCTTCATTTCCTCTATCAGAAGATCTTGGTTCCTCGTTGCTTCCAAAAACTCATCTAAATCTGTCAGCACAGCGTTCTGCTCAAAACCTGACGCGTCACTATAAGCACTTTTCGCGCTTCTAATGCTAGCAATACTGCTCTGGCTACCGCTTCGTACCCTCGGTACATGCAAATTAGATGTTGCCTGTTTTTCTTGCGAGGTTGTCTCCTCTAGCCTTTCAGTAGATCTGATTGCCGCCGAGGCCTGGTTTCCCATCCCCGAGGCAATATGGTCAACGTGAATTTGGCCTCCCCCAGAATCCATGAGGCCGGCTCCGCCCACCGAGGCTTTCACTCGATCGGAAGCGGAGGTGAGATTTCCCTGTGAAGGGGTACTCACCTGGGGTATTACTGTATTTAAATCCGACATCTTCCATAAAAGTGGTGAATTTAGTCAGGGGACCACCCCTATCTTGTTACCCAAAGCGGGACCCTTACAGGGTTACTACCATCCGGGCCAGATAGTCCCTGGTTTTTTTGCGAGGTTATTTCTCCTCGGGTCATTACTTCCTATTTGCCGTCATCGTTATAGCATTGCTGCAAAGAGCATTGATGCGACGATGACGCCCAGGAGCGGTTGGGCAATGCCCGGAACCTGGAAGACAACACTTGCTCAAGGGGCCTCCTCAAGCCGACTCCCAATAATAATAATAATAATAATAATAATAATAATAATAATAATAATAATAATAATAATAATAATAATAATAATAATAATTCTTACTTTTTAATAATATAAAATCCATAAAATGTTCAATTTATATTCTCTTTGATAGACGAATATTTGGAAAAACTTTGCCAAATAATTTTTGAAAAAAAAGGATTATTGAGATGAAGATAGCGATGATAGTACACATCAAAATTGAAAAAAAAATGATTTATCAGATCAACTTATTATTCCATTTATGAGTGAATATTACTACTTAAACATTGATGAACTTGATCTTAGTGATATCTATTTTATTTTATTCCTGATGAAAGATTTACTTAATAAACAATTTCCGAAACGATTAACTGCAAAGTTTCAGAATAATTTTCTATTTAATATGCTACGGTTAAAGACCAAAATTGTGCAATTTCATCTCTAAAAACTTAATTTTCGAGGTCAAAATAGAATTTTGTTCATTGTATTAGGATGTATCTTTGTTCTTTATCGTTGAATATTAAATAAAATATTTTCTATCAATATAATACAGAAAAAAATCACATGCACCATGATGTAAAAATATATTGTACAATATTTTGAGCGAAATGTTAATGTTCTTAATAATATTCTTTGAATATAGAAAACTACTATACATCGGATGTAAATAATCATTGAAAGGTATACATATATATAAATGGAAAATACAAAAATTAGTAGATCATGTTAACCATTATATAATAATAAATACGGATTGATTTTTAACGTTTGAACTTTACTATATACAAGTTAGTATTTATCCTTTTTATTTTAAAAAGTTAGAACATAGAAAATTGGAAAAGCATATTTTATAAGACTAAATTTTTTTACTCCTTTACATTGACAATATATTGCGACAGATATAAATTGTACATGTACACAATTGGTTTGTAGATTCATATTTTTACTTATTATTCAACACACTTAAATTAGCTAATAATTCAATTATAAAGCAGTACTCACATACATTGAGCATTTCACCATCAAAATATTAAACCACGGGCCTGGCAAGTTCTTTTGTAGATATTTAGTAAAATTTAATATATTTTACAGCACTTGAAAATAAAAAGATAGTGTGATGAGATCGAGAATGCATAATTTTATTTTATTAAAAGTATTACAATTAAAAAGGGTATCTTCCCTGAAAGATTTAAAAAGGCATAAATAATTTTTAAGCTGATGGCAGCAAATTCTCAAATATAAGTTATTAGAAGCTAATGGCTCTTCTGCCAAGTTTTTAGAAATAAAATTGCGCAATTTTGGTCTTTAACCGTAGCATATGAAATAGAAAATTATTCCAAAACTTTGAAGTTAATCGTTTCGGAAATTGTTTATTAAGTAAATCTTTCATCAGGAATAAAATAAAATAGATATCACTAAGATCAAGTATAGTTCATCAATGTTTAAGTAGTAATATTCACTCATAAATGGAATAATAAGTTGATCTGATAAATCATTTTTTTCAATTTTGATGTGTACTATCATCGCTATCTTCATCTCAATAATCCTAGAGAATATAAATTGAACATTTTATGGATTTTATATTATTGAAAAGTAAGAATTAAATACAGAAGTACTCGACGATTGCTTCATTGATTTCAAAACTTTCTTCAGCCGAAACTGTAAATATTTCATGAATTTTAGATTATTAAAAAGAATGAATTGAATACAGAAGTAATCGACGATTGTTTGATTGATTACGAAACTTTCTTAAGCAAAAACTATAGATAAATCTAGTAAAAGGTATAAACTTAATAATAATTACTCAATTCATTTCAGTACTCTCAAGAAATGAAATTAAAAAAAAAAAATGATGTATGTAGTAAAAAAAAGAAATATTTAGAAAAAATGTTCTAAAGAATACTATACTGTTTAATAACTAAACTCGCCTAAAATATACTTTTTTAAAAGTAATAATAATATAATAAAATAGTATTCATCAGTTTGAATTATGACTTAAAACAAAAATAACAGACATAATATTCAAAAGCTTTGAAGAAATCTTATTACATTCGAAAATTTTCTTATTGACTTTTAAATAATTGTCACTGTTGATGAATTTATACACATTAATTATTTATGATTTGATGGTTATTCATAATTCATTATTCAAATTATTTACAAAACATTTGTAATTATATAGGTATTAAACACTTTTATTACTTGGAATAGGATGTTGAGAATACAATAAGTATATTGAAATATGCTAACATTTCTCATTATGAAACATAATTTGTTTTCATATAATATTTTTAAAAATGAAGTAATTTCTCTTTTCTGGATAAAAAAACTTATAATTATGTACTTTTAAAAAGTGACATATAATTACCCCGTTGAAAAAATCCAATTAGGTTTCCTATTGGAATTCCAATTGGATCTTGTTGGAAATCCATGTTGAAATTCCAATCAATTGCAATTGGAAATTCTAATTGGAAATTCATAATGGAATTCCAATGAGAATTTTAGAAATCCAACGTAAATTTATGGACATTTTTAAGCGGTGAAATATTTTTTAAAATAAAATTTTATTTATGTTTTTATTGCGACTTATAAAAATATCTCTGTTCATTGAGTAAAATAGAACGTAAGAAAGCAGGCTGAATGATCATCGTTTTAGAACCAAATGAAACTACCAGCTTATAAGTTTTAACTCTTCTATTTTTTTTGTGCGCATTAACTTGCCATAAGAGAGTCAATAGATAGAAATCGTGGTAGCCACCTGGTGATCAATTATTAGTACTATTATATAAATGTGTATATTTATATTCGATGATTAGCCGCCAGGGGGCTACAACGCTATCTATCTATTGACTTTCTTATGGCAAGCAAATGCGCATATAAAAAAATGGAGAGTTTAGAACTTATAAGCTGGTAGTTTCATTTGGTTCTAAAACGATGATCATTTGGCCTGCTTTTTCACGTTCTATTTTACTCAATGATCAGAGATATTTTTATAAGTAACAATGAAAAAATAAATGAAATTTTGAATAAAAAAATATTTCAATCGTTTAAAAATGTCCATAAATTTATGTTGGATTTCTAAAATTCTCATTGGAATTCCATTATGAATTTCCAATTGGAATTTCCAATTGGAATTGATTGGAATTCCAACATGGATTTCCAACAAAATCCAATTGGGATTCCAATTAGAAATTCCCATTGGAAATCCAATTGGATTTTTTCAACGGGGTATGCTTACGTTAATATTCTATATTTACATCTATAAACAAATAAAAGTATTATAAAAGAAAAAAAGTGATCTTCACAGTTTCTTATTTCGTACTATGTTCTGTTGTTGAGTGTACTTTCAAAAGTTTTATTATGTATATATATATATATATATATATATATATATATATATTTGTGTGTGTTAAATATACAATATAATAGCATTGTATTGTGTCTATATGTATGGCACATAATACTTAATGACTGACATATTATTTAAATAAGCTATTAAGAAGGGGCCGAATTATCTGTCTTTGTCTAATAGCGTTTTTCATCATTTATGTAAACACTATCCGGTATAACAAAAGAAAAATAGCAGCCCCCGCTAGATATTAGTATAATTAGTAAATTTTGTAATAACAACCAAATTTTTTACCGCATAGTTCTCGACTAATTAGAGACCTACTAGCAATCTAGAATATAACCTATCTTTTTTTGGTAGGTCTCTAATTATTCAGAAACTACGCAGTGAAAAAATTTGGTTGTTACTACAAAATTTACTTATTATACTAATATCTAGCGGGGGCTGCTATTTTTTCTTGTTATACCGGATAGTGTTTACATAAATGATGAAAACGCTATGAGACAAAGACAGATAGTTCGGCCCCTTCTTAAGTTGCAAAAACTAATGATTATGAATATTATATCAAAATTTGAGAGATGGAAACCAGTTTAATATCCAAACCATATTGATGAATAATAAATTAAAAAATAATGACTAGTGATAGAAGTGTTAAAGTTAAGAATAAAATAAAGTTGAAACCATATTTCGTCAAAATTATCACCTGCTACTTCTCTTATTTCTGAGATAATTTGATTTCTGAAAAGCTCTTCATATCTATCGGCAGTGAAATTGCCTTCGATAAAAAAAGGTCCTAACAATGTATCATTCAAGATACCAGCCCAAACATTAACCATTTGCGGGTATCGTGTATGACTTTCCAGCATCCAAAAAGGATTTGCATCTGACCAATATCTACAATTATGTCTGTTTACTTCACCATTTAACTGGAAAGTAGCTTCATCAGAAAAAACTGTATTATACAAAAAATTTGAATTTGCGTCGATTCTAGTCACCATTGTTTCACAAAATTCAACTTGGCGGTCCGGATCATCATCACTAAGCTCTTGTACCAAATGTACTTTATAGGGATGGAAATTTATATTTTTTGATATTTTTCGCACTGATTCATGAGAAATGTCATATTTATTTGATGCTTTACGTAGAGTATGATGCTGATTTTCAACGAAAGCTTGAGCGATCTCAAATTGTTTTTCTTCAGTAGTTGCAGACTTTGGACGGTCAGATCTCTCGAGATCATTAAGAGTCCCATGCTCATCAGAACGCCTGTAGATTTAGATATTTGACTTGCACCATCTTTGTTACGGAAAGTATGATTAAATTATATCCGCGTATCCTCTAAACTTTGCTGGCGATCTCCTAACCACGCATCATTAATAGAGATATTCTTTCCCGCTCAGAAAGTCGAACATACGCCATGGCTTTTGAGTAGAATGAGAACAAAAAACTAAACAAATTGCGGGAAGACTTTTCGAAAAATTAAAAAATCAAAATTAAACTTTATTTAAAAGAGAGATACTACAAAGTCTATTCAATTATTTAAATTTTTTGTATAACACTTGGAAAATGAAGAAAAAAATACGGTTCGCAACTGGTATGAAAAAGCTTTTTTACGAAACCTATAAGCTTCTCGTTTTGTAAATAAAGCCTTTTTATACCCGTTACAAAATGTACTATTTTTCCTGCTCTACAAGATAAGCGTATTGAATTTTGTGCTCCACCTCATCTAAGTGATTAATATCGTATTTTAAAGAGCAAGCAATTATTTTTTAGATTATGTTGGGCTCTGAATTGAAAGAAAAAAATTTCTCTGAATTATAATCACATAATATGTTATTAAGAGTTGTTTTCAGTCGTTAAAACGCAAGAACAAAAAACAAAATGCTGTATTTTAGTGCTTAAATCAGCGAAAAACGAGTTTTCTCATTTTTTCATATGGCACACCAGTAGAATCAAATTGACGAGAATATAACAAATTTGTATTTTTATCCGCTCTATAGGATAAAATAAAGATTTATGTTGCAATTTATCTACATAGTCAAAATTGCATTTTAAATATCAAATGATGTTTTTTGAGGTTATATTGATTTCTGATAACTTAGAAAAATAATATACTTAAAAGTAGTGAGATAAACTATACTCACATAACTTTGTAAGTCGATTCGTTAATTAGAACGCAAGATATAAAATAAAATGTAAAAATGGGGTTTTCAGGATCCCTAGCTAGGGGAAAAATTATTTGCGTCCACGGACCACCTTGACTCTTAATTTTCTGCCTAAACCAATGCTTTCATCTTATTTAGGAGCAAAAAAAATTAAGGGCATTTCGCCTATCTTAACCCAGGATACCCTTTATGTATTTTTAATAAAATCTTTAAAATTAATTTTCCGTCACATAACACTTCCCCTTACTTCAAAACATTGTCGTCCTTGACAGTAGGAGATTTGTTAATCAGAGATGGGGATGAATTCGTGAGAGACCTTAATATTAGCTTTACAGAGTAAAATTGATTTAAGAGCAGGCCGGATTCGGTGTCCTTGTCTAATTAAGTTTTTTGTTATTGACTCAAGTATTAATCGGTGTATCTGCAAATTGAAGGTTGAGCGCAATAGATATTATTATTATTATAAAGATTTATACACAAGAACAAAAATTTTACCCAATTGTTTTTAAGGGAAGTAAGAGACGCAAAAATATTATAAACACAACCTCTTACTTCAGCGTTTCTTACTTTTCTCAAAAACAATGCCGTAGAATTTTTTCTTCTTGTGCATAAATATTCATAATAATAATATCTTTTGCACTCGATCTTCAATTTGCGGATACACCTATTAATACTTGAATAAATAACAAAAAACTCAATTAAAGTGTTTCCAAAATATTTTAATGACAGTACATTTTTTAATATAACATTAATTGTCATTCTTTTAAGGAGATGTAAAACGGACACTACACCTGTACTTATAGATATTAGCTTCCTTTCCATTTTATTGCTGAATTTCCAGAAAAGAAATGCATTAGCTTGTAGTATGTACCATGATGATTATTTAGATAAATTTTCAAATAAATTCATTAATTAGTTTTTAAGATATTTGGGTTTCTGTACAAAATTGAAAAATGTTAATAAATAATTTTGGAACCCAAAATTCTCAATAACTAATGAATGAATTTATTTAAAAATTTAACCGAATAATCTTCATGGTACATACTACAAGCTAATGCATTTTTTTATTAAAAATTTTGCAATAAAATGTAAAGATAGTGAATATTTATGAGTACAGGTGTAGTGTCCATTTTACATTCCCTTAAGGCGAAAAAGAAACTTAAGTCTGTTGCTAATATTACAATGAAGAGTTTGCTGGATATAATTATCACTGACATTTTTCTGCATAAAAAGTTTTTAAAATAAAAAATTAACAATTCGAAAAATTCACTTTTTAATCATACTACTCCAGAACTTACTAATAAGATAATAGAGCACTATCAGTTTCTCAGTTATCATTTTTTGAAAATTCACAAAAATAAGCTATTAAGAGCAGGCCGGAGTAGAATCTGATACCGATCGAGTAAAAATTAAGTTTTTTATTTACTCAAGTATTAATCGGTGTATCTTCAAATTAAAGGTTTCGCGCAATAGATATTATTATTATGAACATCTATGCACAAGGAAAAAAAATTCTACCGCTTCGTTTTTGTGAAAAGTAAGGAACGCCGAAGTAAAAGTTTATGTTTATAATATTTTCGCGTTCCTTACTTTTTTCAAAAACGAAACGATAGATTTTTTTTCTTGTACATAAATATTTGTAATAATAATATCTATTACGCTTAACCTTAAATTTGCAGATACACCTATTAATACTTAAGTAAATAACAAAAATCTCAATTAGAGAGAGACAGCGAATCCGGCCTGCTCTTAATCAACATTAAAGAAAATTTTAAATCAATAATAGCCGAAGATGCTGATTTTCTTATAGTGAACACTGCTGAAAAATGTAGCAAAAGCGTAGAACTTGGATTATTGGAGAAGATATGAAGCGCCTCACAACAAAAATGGCCAAGACAATTTTTTAAAAAATAATTCATATTTTTTAGCCTATTTTCTACTATATTTAATTATAAAATTTATAAAAATTTAATTTTTTAATTTTTTTTTCATATGTTAAAAGACTGCTACAAATCAAAAAAGCGCTAAGTCCATTGAACTTGCTCATCAAAAATAGTCAAATCCAATTTTAATTTTAAGAATAGAGTATATGTGTATTTTTATGAATGATTCTGAAACAATAGCTTCCGTATATACAATTTCTTGTATGTCTATGCTCTCTTTTGTGTTGAGCTATTTCTTTGAGTTTGGATGATATACTCTTGATATTATTTTGAGACCAGCCTTTGTGTTTATTCGTGAATGAAACTTCTTGAACAAGTGCTGGCTCGTTGTAGTTGATGTCAGTTAATTCAGGCATTACCTTAGTTATGTTTAGATGTAATTTGGGTTGGTAACAGTGAACACTGGTGTTGTAGGCAAAAACGGCAAAAGGGGCATGTGTATCCCAGTCATCGTATTCATCTGCATACGATCTAATGAAGTCCATTAATGGTGCATGACTACGTTATAATACTCCTCTGGTTTGTGGTCTGTAACCTTATGAATGCAGTTGCGTTATATTGAATATGCGTAAGTGTATTCTCACTATTTCCAATATAAAACTGGTTTCTCGGTCTGACAAAATGGCTCGGAGAGCTCCGAACTGGCAGATTAAATACCTAGCTAGAAAGTCCGCTATTGTAGCGGCTCTTAAATTACTTGAAGGTGTTACTATTACGTACTTGGTCAAGTAACACTGCATGGTCAATAAATTCTAATTTCCAAATGGCGTCGTACGGAGTTTTCTATACGGTAACTATAGAGACTTTATCGAAGCTTTTAGTAGGATTATCAGTAATGATTATTGAAACCCACTTCATAATTCGATAGATTTTTCTTTTCTGGCAAATAGAACAGCCTCTAATAAATTCCAATACGTCGTTTCTCATACTTGGCCAATAGTTACGCTCACGTATTTTTGCATAAGTTTGGTTTATACCCTTATGACCCCTAACAAGACTAGAATGTAGATTTGAAATCGTCTTTTTTCTTTTATCTTCATTCAAATATTCTGATTTTTAATGACATAATGTTATTTATATGCCTGATTTGGCAAATTCCTGTTGCAATAGCTTAACTAGTATTTCTGGTTCTGAATGGTCTGTCAACTTTCATGTCTACTAGATCAATTGCATTTATTTCTTAACAACTTAATATTGGCAATAAGCTCATGTCTGTCACAATCACTGGTCATGAAATACAACAAATTATCTCGGCTTTACGTTAGGCAATGCCTCGAGGAAATAACATTCTTTCTTAGTCGTTACTTTTCATCATCGGAAGTAGAAGGTTCTGATTTCATAGATTTTTTGTTCTTTGTATTGGATAGAGGTGATATGTCTGTTAATAAATTGAGTATGATTAAAGAATCTTCAAGATCTTTGGAGAAGTTAAGATTGATTAATTTATGTAATTTGTCTTTTTCCAGTATCGAATCCAAGGCAGGAAACAATACAACCTTCCTAGTTGTATTAAGAGTGCTTGATTTTGGCATCGTAGTAGGTCGTATATTTGGCATAACAGAAATTTCTTGGTACACTGGGAGTTGTAATCTGGACTCATCCTTGCTTTCCATATCTGCCTTCATTCTTTACTGTAATTCGATTTCTTTTTCACTCTTTATTGCTGACAGATGTTGGTTAATTATTGACTTCGTGGTTTCTATTAACTTTGTGGTATTTCCTGTATTTGAGTCTTCTTCTGGATTCTTCTTGGTAGATTCATTTGTGTCCGAAGTGTTAGAGGTAACATAATTAATCATAGTACTGTCAATTTGTTTTTCGATCATTTTGTTTGTAAGTGATGTATCTTTCATACCTTTACACATCCAAGGTTCGCTGTTGTTTCTCTGCATTGAAGGTTGGGCTTGGTTGAATAATTTAAAAGGTTTATAGGTACCTAACCTTTTTGCCTTTCAATTCGATTCTATCCGGTCATTGTGAGGTACTTCTTCACCATTAGAGAAGTAGTCAGGCAGAGGTTTAGTTGGTGAATCAGTCAGTTTTTCTAAAAGTAACCATTCTCCTGTCTCATACCAATATTTTCGTAGGCTATTTTCAAGTTCTTTGTGTACTCTTTTGATTTCACTTCTCATTCTGCATCGGTCGGTCAGAGAGAGTTTTCTATGCACATGATGATTAATAGACTCATAATCCATTTCTTGAGTTATTTCCTGAGTGCTATATTAGTTGTTACTGCTAGGACCATCAATATCTGTTGATGACATCCAATTTGTTAAAGATCTATGATGCTTGAAGTGGCTCATCAATTGACAAGTATATGCTTTGGTGTTGAGTGTAGTTTTAGCAGACAAGTCCTCATTTCTAGTATAGTCAGTGATTCCGGGTCTGGGCCTTCTTCTGTTTTACTTAAAGAAATGCACTTGAATTAAAAACGTTATCATCATTACTTTGGTTAGAAGGTACACTAGTATATTTAGTTCGTTTTTCTTCTGTTCCATGATCAATATCTCTGACTCCGTAATATCAAAGGTTTATAAAGCACTTCGGCTAAGGTTCATAAGCGGTGGTCTATCATCTCGCTGGTCTTGAATACTGATATCGCTTTCAGATTCAGAACAGGTTTTGGAGTTAAGTATTAATTTCCTAGTTTTGGTAAAAGGTTTTGGGCGGTGCATTTTGATACCTGCTCCTTTATCAGCACTAGATTGGTTACTACTTATAGATGAAGCACTAGTTTTGGTGTGTGTAATAGTTAGTCGTCTAGCTTCACTCGCTGCAGTTTCCTTATAAATTGGTTTTTTAATCAGTGTAGATTTCAGTCTGACTACAGTATGACTGGCATTTGGAGCTGGCTTAGTCCTGGGTCTAGTACGTTGTGCTATTGCACTATAATCTAATTCTAGATATGTTTTATTAATCGTTCCATGTGGTCTTTCTCTCTTTATAATTATTTCAATCGTAGGTTAAGCATGATCCTTATTAAAATGGGTTTGAGAAGTACTCAGTATGGCACTGGCTGTGATACCAGGTGCTGATAATCATGAGCGTCTGTGGTTAAAGTGAATTGTTTGTTAAAATCAGGAAAAATAAGTATTGGTGCTTCTATTAGCTGTTACTTCAGATTTTGGAAACTATCGTTCTGATCTGGTCTCCATTCGAAAAGCTGGTCCTTACTTAGTATATCAGTCAAGAGTTTTGCTACTTTTGAGAAATCTTTAATGAATCGCCTATTGTAGCCAGCTAAACCTAAAAAATGTCTTACTTTCTTTTGCGTCTTTGGTGTAGGAGCTTCCTTTACTGCTTTTATATTTCCTCGATCTGATTTTATTCCTCGTTCACTGATTATATTACCTAAGAAGGTTACTTCCTTTAATAGAAATTCGACTTTTTCAGGCTGCAATACTAAGTGTGCGTTACGCAGTCGATTAAAAAATTTGCGAGTTTTTCGGTCGTGGTCGTGCAGGTCTTTAAATAAATTATAGTGCCATCTAAGTAGACTAACATTTCAATATTTTGTTGTTCCATAAGGACGTGGTCCATCATACGTTGGAACATTGTTGGTGCTCCTTTTAGGCCTGCAGGTAAACGTGTGTACTGGTAGTGTCCATTAGGAGTGATCAAGACACTTTTCTATCTATTTTCTGGACGTAATGGTGATTGTTGATATTTACTAGCGAGATTGAATACAGAGAAATATACTGCTGCTCCTAGCTGGTCAAGGATGTCTGTTATGTTGGGTAAAGGGTAAGCATCCTCCATTATCTTGGCGTTTAAATTTCTAAAATCTATCACCATTTGCCAACGAGGGTTTCCGTGTTCGTCCGGTTTTTTGGCACAATTATAACTGGGTTACTTGAAGGTGAACAAGATGGTTCTATTGTACCGTCCCTAAGCTTCTTTTTTACCTAATCCTTTATAACTTGCTTATGCATAGGAGGATGCCTATACTGTTTAGTATTGATAGATATATCATCTGTAGTAGAAATCATATGTTTAGTTACATGGGTTGCAAGTAACAGATCTCCTGGGAATAAGAAAATATCATTGTAGTCTGAGATTAGGTCCTTCTCATCTTCTTTCTCTTTATTATTCAAATGATCCATGCTTAGTATATTAACTAGGAGAGGACCCTTGTTTAGGTCACGGATCTTGCTGTAACCGGTCGAGCTTTTCGAACACATTTTTTTTTTTAATTAAAAGGATTCAATCTTAACTTTTACTAAAATTTTGCAGAATGAACTTACACGGTAGGTCTTAACGAAATTAAATCCGCATAGATACTACCCTTGATTTTCAATCACAATAAGTTTATATAATGTTTATGGAGTCATTTGCAACTACATTCAAAATCATTCATAAAGCACTTTGAAAAAAATCGACATAAATTTATTTTTGTGACATTTCTTGAATTTATTAGCTTTAAATAAATTATTTCGTGGTATATAATGGTGTATTCTTTTTTTGTTACATATAAATGAACTATGTATCAAATCTTTATTCAATATATGTTTAATCACATACATATCAATGGTATATTTAACAATATATTATACATGTGAACTGTTATATTGTACGGCTCGTAATAAAAAGTTTTTGTAATTAGGATGAGAAGTCGCAACTTCGTACTTATTCCAAGTCGTTTTAAAGTCAGAATGGACTGATTCTATGGCCTGCTCGCTGTAGAAACCAAGTCCTTGATTTGTCGTAGAGTAGAAGTAAGCAACATGATGCGAGACAGCGTGAGCTCTTGGAGTGATAGAAATATTTAATTTTAGATAGCTATCGCGAAAATCCATAATATAAGTCTCATAATTACTCTTCACAGAGAAACAGGAGTCCACTACCTTTTGAAAATTTTGGAAGCATTCAATGAATTATAGACAGTCTAAATCACAACTTCTTAACAAATCAATTTTGTTCAAAAGCGTTTTACAGGCATTTCCTGCAAAAGATGGTTTTCCGTAAGTAATTTCTCTTTCAACATTACATTCCTTTGCCCAGTTCAAACTATCTTTCTTAAACCTTTGTATCATATGCTTATACAGATATACATATCTTTGAAAAACCTCCATCACCATCAATACCAATTTTAATGGACACAGAATCCAATTTACGTAGTTCTAAAACATTTTCGTACAAATCACTTATATTATTACAAATAATAAAGTCTTTAGGAACAGTACATATATTTTTATCTTGTTAAATTAGATAAATAAACATTTTTATTTAATAGACATTTTGAATTTACCACACGTCTTTACATATGTATTGTGAACACACTGTAGCACAAACTATAGTCAGAAAGTCATGTACGGTAAGATACAAATCTCAGACTAAGAGTGAGGCTCCTTGTGCACAGTACAACTTATATAAAGTATACCCATAAGAAGCATCTGATTAAATCTTTTATTTAATTAACTTTACTGTCCAATCCTCCTTGTAAAATAACAGGTTATGAGCCCAGGTGCGTAAGGGTGAAAATATTTAATTAAAAACTATAAAAGCTCAAACATATTGCTGAGTGTAGAAGCAAAAAGGAAAACTAACCTAAAGAGGTGAAAGCACATGTTCAATAGTAATAAGCTTATATTTGATCAAAGATGTCATCTGTAACAGTTAATACTAATGTTATAATTAAAAAATTAACAAAAATAAATTATGTTACATGGAAGATGCAGATTGAAGTAGTGTTAACAAAGCATGATTTTTGGGAATACGTCGATGGTTTGATCACTAGACCCACAGTTGTAACAGAAGTGCCAGCATGGAAGAACAAAGATAAAAGGTACGCGCTGATCTTATCCTGGGTATGAGTGCGAACGAGCTAAGCCATGTAAAAATTGTAAAACAGCACATAAAATATGGACAAAATTAAAGGAAGTGTACGAGTCGAAAGGTCCCGCGTGCAAAGCTACATTACTCAAGCAACTTCTATTCACGAAAATGGCTAAGGAGAAGACGTCTCCGATCATTTAAATACGTTCTTCGACACTGTAGATAAGTTAAGACTTAGATGTTACAATCGACAATGATATAGTAAATATCTTAATGCTTTATAGTATTCCCAGCACATACGAAAATTTCAGAGTCGCTTTAGAGACACGTGATAAAATACTTGAACCAGAAAGTTTGAAAATAAAAATTATTGAGAAATCTAAGTCGAGACAGCAAAAAAATAGTAATCTCGGACAACACAAAGTGCTATACATAAAAGGAAATAAAACTAAAGATTTCAATAATCTAAATAGACATAGCCAAAATAAAATTAGTAATGATAATTTAAAGGGCAATTGATATAAGTCCGTAATTAAATGTAATTTTTGTAAAATACCACGGTACAAAGCATCGAGCTGTTGGAAAAAAGCAGCATATCTAAAGTCAAAAGAATCAGCGTCAACGGCAAACGCAAAAGAAGAAGAATTGTTCACAGTCTCATCGGTCGACGAACAACCAATCAATATTGTACATACAGAAGAAAGATGCTCAATCGCAGTAGCCATGTGTACAACAGAAATAATCTCAGATGCTTGGTGCATGGATAGTGGGGCGACGTCACACATGTGTAATGACGAGTCGAAATTCACCGAATTACATTCTGTAGAAAACCAAAAGGTAAAACTTGCTGATAACAAATCAGCGTTAATTAAAGGTAAAGCCACTGTCATATTAAATATAGAGTATGAAAATAAGAAATAAAATCTTTAAGGTTAGAAAACACTTTATGTGTCCCTAACCTAAAAACTAATTTGTTGTCTGTAGCCAAAACCACAAATAATGGCCGTGCTGTAATATTTACATAAAAGAAAGCCGTAATCTATAACAATAAAATAAAATCTATAGCTAAAGCTCAAAGACAAGGAGATCTTTATTTTTTAAAACGTGAAGCTGAAGAATGTACTGCTTTAACCAGCACAGACTCAAGCTTGATTTTGAACTGGCATTATCGCTACGGACATTTGAATGAAGCCGATTTACGAAAGGTATCATTAAACAAGATGGTTACAGGTATACCAGTACTAAAGAATGACAAAATGCCACAATGCGAAATATGCATTATGGAAAAGCAAACTCCTACTTGATTACCCAAGTATTCTAATACAGAAGTTGAGAATGTATTAGACATAATACACTCCGACATATGTTGCCCGATTAGAAATGAATCAATGGGTGGACATCGTTACTTTGTCACTTTTATCAATGGAAAATCAAGATGGGTTAATGTATATTTTTTGAGTGATAAATCTGAGGTAAAATTAATGTTTTTGAAATATAAAAACTTAGTTGAGAATCAAAAGGAGAGAAAGATCAAAATCCTCTGCACGGATAATGGCCTTGAATACTGTGGCCAAGATTTTGAAGCTGAACTCTCTAAAAATGGGATAAAACGAGAACGCACAACAGCTTACACTCCACAACAAAATGGCATTACGGAGCAAATAAATAGGACATTAATAGGAATGGCCCGATGTATGTTGCTGCAATCACAACTACCCATTCAGTTTTGGACTGAAGCCATATCTACCGCTGTATACATCAGGAATAGATATCCAACAAAAGCAATCTACTAAAAAACTTTAGTAGAAATGTGGTTTAATAAAATACCAAATGTAACACATTTTAGACCATTAGGTAGTAAAGCCTTTATTTTAAACAAGTCACCTGGAAAGTCAAAATTTGAAGAACGCTCCTTTGAATGTACTATGTTAGGATATTCTGATGAATCGAAAGCCTACAGATTCTGGGACGATAAGTCAAAGAAGATAGTAAAAAGTAGAGACATGAAATTTATAGATAATCTAGAGAAAAACCATAATATACATGAAAAATATCTAGAGTTGGAACTAAACGAAAATGGTTGTTTAAATGAAGAAAAAGAAAGAGAAGAAATCAAAAATGAAAAAGAAAATAAAGATAGCATATAGGAAGAATCAAATGAAATTAAAAAGGACCTCGAGTTACCTATGAAAATTTGGCCTGGAAGACCTTCTAGCCAACGTACTGGCAAAATAGGAAGACTGAAAAAATTGTATAATCTAATACCTCAAAAATTAGATTTTGCTAATTTAGTTCTAGAAGATAATGAGAAGTCTGTTGAGTAAGCATTATCTGGTCCACATACCAGAGAATGGCGGAAAGCCATGGAGCTCGAGTATCAATCCTTACTAAAAAACGACGTCTGGAAACTTGTAAAATGTCTAACAGATCGTACACCGATTGGATGTCGTTAGGTTCTAAAAACCAAATACAAGGTAGATGGATTCATCGAATGTCGCAAAGCACGACTTGTAGCAAAAGGCTATGCACAACAACCAAATGTAGACTTTAAAGAAACTTTTTCTCCGGTAACTAGATTATCGTCTACCAGACTAATGGTAGCTTTAGCAGCCTAATTCAAGCTGGACCTGTTCTAGCTAGATATCATTATGGCATACACATATGGTCAATTAGATAAAGATATTTTTATGCTACAAGCAGATTATTTTGAAGTTCCTGGAAAAAAAGATTATGTCTATCATTTAAAAAGGGGCCTATACAGGTTAAAACAAGAAGAAAGAAAATGCTATGAAGGACTTGAAGCTGAATTGAGAATATTAGGTTTGCAACGTATTGATCCAGATCCATGTATATACATTTACACAGGAACAGACAAAAGGATAATAATAGCTGTATATGTAAACGACTTAGTTGTAGCAACAAACGACTACACTTTATTCAAGGAACTCAAAAAACTTACAAAAGAACTTCGAAATGAGAGATTTAGAACCCTTAAGTTATTGTTTAGGAATAGAATTCTCTCAAGACTCAAGTAATAAATCAGTAAAAATGACACAAATGAAATACATTCAAGATTTAACTAGTTAGTTTAAACTTAAAGATTCTTACCCAGTCGTGACGCCTCTGGAACCAAAATTAAATCTAAATATACTGAACGAATCACCTCTAATTGAATCGGACTATTACCAATCAATCATAGGTTCCTTAATGTATGCTGCAATTTCGACGAGGCCAGATATTATATATGCAGTTAGTACACTTAGTATGTTCAACCAAACTCCAAGAAGAACGCATCTGAAATACGCAAAAAGAGTAATACAATACCTAAAATGCACAGCAACTTATCGACTGTTTTTTCATTCTACATACAACCTACTACAAGGTTTTGTAGACTCCGACTGGGAAAGCGATATCAACACTCACATTTCACAAAGCGGTTAACTTTTTAAACTAGTAGGAGCTGCAGTCACTTAACAGTTAAGGAAACAAAAGTGTATAGCTCTTTTGAGCACAGAAGCGGAGTACATAGCTCTATCAGAAGCTGTCAAAGAAGCTATATACTTAAGGAACATATTAACAGAATTAAATGTGATGGAACATGATGCCCCTGGAACTATCATCCATTGTGATAATCAGGGAGCGGAAAAGCTTGTAAAAAATCTAGTATATCATGATCCCTCCAAGCATATTGATATAAAATATCATTTTGTTAGAAATATTTATAATGAAAAGAAAATTCAAATACAATATCTCCGCACTAGTGATATGCCAGCAGATATTCTAACAAAAAGTTTACCCAGTGTATCACACAAAAAACACTTAAAAAAGTAAAGTTATCTTATTTTTTACAACGCCTTCTCTATTATTTTTGTAAACAATAATTCTACATGCACTGCATATCATACTGGGGAGTCTAATATCATTTGCATCATAGCTCACACACTTTTCAAGAAGATTAACCATTGAATCACGTAATAATTTTAAATTACTTTTTTTTCAAACACATTATGCATAATATGGATCAATTTTCCGTATGAGTACATGCGTGATTATATTTAGCCGGAGCCATTATATTACACTGATCAAAGGTAAAGCTTGTTGACAATTGAGATCAGTAGTTAACAAATCAAAATAACTGACCAACAAAGGCCGAAAGAGAGTTTTTGTTTACATATTTCTATTTACATTAATATTGACTTTTACACTAATACTAAACTGTAAAATTAAGTTTCTTATGAGAAACGAATTTGAGATCGCGTAATTTTAAATTATATAGGATTTAAATATTTTATCCAACTGAATACTATTACTTAATGATACTATTAATTAACTAAAAATACTAGATTAAATCGAGAAATACATATGGAGATATCCACACAACTTTTAATCCTAGTAACAGGTCATATTACAGGTGTTTCTGGGTTTACCGCATGATGCACATTATTTAAACTAGATTCAAATCTTTTGTGCTATCTTGTAATTTTATTTCTGATGTATTTTGTAAATGTGTCCCAAACGGCACAGCAGATAATTCTATAAAAAGTAAATTTACACATAAGATAAATTACGGTAATTTGTTATGTGTAAAAATGAATGTTTTATAGAAGTATCTACTGTGCCGTTCGTGGCACATTTATAATATACATAAGAAATAGAGTTACAGGATAGCACAAAAGATTTGAACCTAGTTTAAATAATGTGCATCTTGCGGTAAACCTAGGAACAGCTGTAATATGACCTGTTACTAGGATTAAAAGTTGTGTGGATATCCCCATATGTATATCAAATAAATTCGTTAATTGAATGAATATTTGATATACAATTTATATACATCTAATATGAAAAGTATATATCATTACACATCATGAAATAATGTTTTTAGAGTTGATAAATTCGAAAAATTTTGCAAAAATAAATTCACATCGATTTTTTTTAAAGTGCTATATGAACGATTTTGAATTTAGTTGCAAATGACTCCATAAACATTATATGAACTCATTGTGAAACAAAATCGAGAGTAGCATCAATGCGGATTTAATTTTGTTAAGACCTACCGTGCTTAGAAGCTTCCATTGGGGATTAATATTCAATATTATAAACAATGATTTTTTAAAGAAATGGAACAAAGTAGCTCATAATCTTGGAATGATCAAGCGTAAGACTCAATGCTTGCGGTTTTTTACATTACTTAATGTATAAAAACATATCCGTAAGTTACAGCAAGATCCGTGACCCAAACAAGGGGTCCTCTCCTAGTAAGTAACATCTGACTTCGTAGGACGCTATCATTTATTTTTGGTGATTCATCTTCAAAAGATGATTCAATATAAAATTCTGGGTTCACGTACTCCAAAATTCACACGGTGGTATTTCTAAAGTTACATTTTTATTGTTAGTGTTAATGCCCATGATCCTACATTCACCTACATTCATCGTTTTTGGTCACTCAACCTTCTCCTATTAATACCTTAGGGTCGTTGACATCAATTTTTGGTACATATCCATCTGTCAAATGAGTAGGTTTAAGTCTAATTTAAAGTATTTGTCTCGATCTTTTCCGCATTATACGTATGTTTGTTTCTACCTCTGTATCCAGTTGATCCTGTTTTAGATCAGTATTGCTTATTTCTTCATAAAAATTACTAGTCTCTTTGGTAGCCTGATCAGTGTCGATGGATTTGTTGGCTTCAATGAAAGGTATAAGATTCATTACATCTCCTACTATCATGAGTGCATTATTATGGTAAGATATGCGACTTCTTCCTGTTTGAGGTAGCGTCATCCTAACATGCCTTTCTGTTTAAATGGAAACGTGTAGTCTACTAAATGGAATTCCATAGGCCTTCTACGAATATTTAACCATACAGTTCTATATGTCTTAATACTTTTGTAAGTGATACTACTAAGTTCTGTACTTTGAGTGATAAGGAGTTAACAGCCTCTGGTCTTGGTTAAACAGACGATTGTTTTCATTTTTATAACCTGAATCTGAGTAATCTTCTTGCTGTAATTTGCAGTTGTTGTAACGAGCAGGTGTATTGATGCGGATGTAGCGAGTTATGATCTGTCTGCGTAAAACAATTCTTTCTAATAGAATTGTAACGGTTCAACTGTCTAAAATTGTTATTGCCTGAATGCCTTCGATTTAAATATCCTACATTAAGTGACCTCTGACCCTGTGGTCTTTGCCAGTTGTTGAAGTTTCTTTTAGAGTAACTGGCAACAGAACACTCTGTTCTTTTCCAATTGGGTCTGTGGAATAGTCTGTCAAACTTATAGCGAGTATCTGGAATGATATCAGCTTCCATTCTGGTTTCTATTCTTACAGCTTTATCATAGGCTTGCTGCAAGTTTGCTGGTTTGTTATTATCTATTTGCACTGCCATGTCTGCTGGCATTACTCTAAGGAAGATGTCTTTAAATGTCATCTTCAGAGGATTCATAATAACTTTCAGGTTATCATTAGTCATGCCTAGGTTTGCGTCTTCTAAAGAGAACTTCGCCTCACTCAATAGAATAGTAAGTTGATCGAAGAAATCACCAACAGCTTTGCCTTGTTTTATTTTTACCCTATTTATCTTCGTTGTATAGTACGTGTAGGTTTTACCAGGAGTTAACCGCAGCTTTCAATGCTTGACTAAGTTGTCTATAGTATTAAATGTACGTCCATAAGTGCAGTCACGTGAACTTCCCTGAAGTTTTCTTAAAATTGCTTTCATATAATAAGCTTCTTTTTGTTCGGGTACATGAGCTTTTCTATTTCTTACGTATTGAATGAAATCCTACAATGACATATTATGTCCATTGAAATTTCTTAATCCCTTTAATGCACTATTCAGTGCAAAACTACTGACCAACGCTATCATCAGTTAAAGCGTCATTTTCTTAACTCGATTCATCCTTTGTCATGTTTAATAAATGATTTATACGTACAAGCATCTATGTTAGTATGCTGTTATGGTCTGTTAAAACTAAACATAAATATTTGGACTTAATATTAGGATTTTAGCTTACTAGGAGAGTGTCATGTCTCCGGAACATGGATTTTGATGAGACTTCTCTGGCAAGTTTTATGTACCAAACAATGGAAAAAGCCAGAGTTTCAATCATAAATACTCAACTGGTCCACAGATATAAACAAATTTGATTTTTTAAGAATTTTCTATTTTTTATGCAAAAAAAATATTTTTCTGTTCTATTTCCTTCGACTATTATCTAAAACATAATAAATTAGGGTTTTTAATGTTAGTACAAATATATAAAATACATAATTAAATAATATTGATTGGATTAAACTTCTATTTCATTTCATTTCAAATTTTATCGTATTTTTAAAGATATTGCATTTTTCTATTAAAAACAACAGCAAATGCATTAAAGCAATTAATTTTTCATTGAAAACATTAAGTCTTAAGTTTCTTAATGTTATTCCAAATCTAACAAATATAAAATAATAAAAATTGAAATCAGAAAAACTAATATTCTGATTGGTACAATGTAAACTCTTATCAAATATCATGCGTTTAGTTATTATAACAATTATACAAACTTGCGAAACCAAAATAGAATATTATATTAGATAATAATCTATTTGCTTCACAATAAATTTACTATATTAAAAAAAAGGTAAGATCTATAGCTACAAATTATGAAAATTAAGTAATAATCCTCATTACTTTACATTTATTTACGCTTAAAATTATTTCCAAATTTTTTATTATAAAAAAGAAACTACATGTCACACTTACCAATAAGGTAATCCTGTCCTATTCCTATAGCCCATAGCGATTCTCAAAGCCATGTTTTGGATTTTTTGTAATTTTTCAAAATTAGTTTTTGCTCAAGGTGAAATAAGGCCCGAATTTATAGTCGACACTTGGCACTTAGCACTCAGTTTACATGTAACAAACATCATTCGATCCTTGTTTTTCTTATGGAAGTAGAGTAAGATAGAATGATGTTTGTGACATGTAAACTGAGTGCTGAGTGCCAAGTGTCGACTATAAATTCGGGCCTAAGAAACCCGCAATACTCAAGTCTAGACCTTATCATAGATTTAAATAGTAACAATAAAATATTTGGGTCCGCTCCCCACCAAGTTCGTCGCAGACAACTCAGAACTCTCATTGCAAGATTGCATTTAACAGATGTATATAAGATAAATTTTAAAAAGATTTTTGTTATATTTCGTATCTAGTTTTATAGAGTTATACAAAAGTTATATATAATCATTTTCAGATACAAACTATATCCAGTAAACTATATCGAGTACTTCCGTATTTAATTCATTCTTTTTGATATGAAGTTCGTAATCTTTCAAACTATTAAATAAATATACAATTTTGGCTAAAGAAAGTTTAGAAATCAATCAAGTAATCGTCGAGTATTACTTTATTCAATTCATTCTTTTTAATAAAAAGGAATGAAATTGACATTGATTAATAAGCTCTTTTGTTTCAACTTTTTAAATAATATAAAATTCATTAAAATACCATTAAACTATTTTTTTATTTTATAATTTTATCAAATTTCTTGAAATTTTTTGAATATTATAACTGTTAATTTTGTTTTTAATCATTGTTCAAATTGATAAATACTATTTAATCTTTATTATTACTTTTAAAAAAAGTATATTTTAGGCGAGTTCAGGTATTGAATAGTATAGTATTCTTTAGAACATTTTTTCTAAATATTTTATTTTACCCAATACATAATATTTTTTTATTTTAGCTTTCGAAAGTACTGAAATATCATCATCAAGTTTATACTTTTTATTTGATTTATCTTTAGTTTTTGCTTAAGAAAGTTTTGAAATCAATCAAGCAATCGTCGAGTACTTCCGTATTAATTCATTCTTTTTAATATGAAGTTCATAATATGAATAATATGAAATTCATAAAATATTTACAGTTTTGGCTAAAGAAAGTTTCGAAATCAATCAAGCAATCGTCGAGTACTTCTGTATTCAATTCATTTTTTTAAAGCTTTTTTAGAGCTTTAAAACATATTAAATTTTACTAAATATCTACAAAATAACTTGCCAGGCCCGTAGATTAATAGTTCATGGTGTAATTGATAATTTTAAAGTTTTTATAGTAAAAAAAGCGAAAGAAAACTAAGAATATTGAATTCTCTGCGTTACATAACATCACATATAAAAAAAATAATTTTTGAGCACAAAATAGATTTTTATTTATTGTAATAGGATGTATTTTTGTTCTTTATCTTTGAATGTATATGTATTTATTAAATTCATATTTTAAACTGTTATTTAACACACGTGAATTAGCTAACAATTAAATTATAAACCAGTACACATTAACATTGAGCATTTCACCAACAAAATATTAATCTACGGGCCTGGCAAGTTATTTTGTAGATATTTAGTAAAATTTAATATGTTTTAAAGCTCTAAAAAAGCTTTAAAAAAATGAATTGAATACAGAAGTACTCGACGATTGCTTGATTGATTTCGAAACTTTCTTTAGCCAAAACTGTAAATATTTTATGAATTTCATATTATTCATATTATGAACTTCATATTAAAAAGAATGAATTAATACGGAAGTACTCGACGATTGCTTGATTGATTTCAAAACTTTCTTAAGCAAAAACTAAAGATAAATCAAATAAAAAGTATAAACTTGATGATGATATTTCAGTATTTTCGAAAGCTAAAATAAAAAAATATTATGTATTGGGTAAAATAAAATATTTAGAAAAATGTTCTAAAGAATACTATACTATTCAATACCTGAACTCGCCTAAAATATACTTTTTTAAAAGTAATAATAAAGATTAAATAGTATTTATCAATTTGAACAATGATTAAAAACAAAATTAACAGTTATAATATTCAAAAAATTTCAAGAAATTTGATAAAATTATAAAATAAAAAAATAGTTTAATGGTATTTTAATGAATTTTATATTATTTAAAAAAGTTGAAACAAAAGAGCTTATTAATCAATGTCAATTTCATTCCTTTTTATTAAAAAGAATGAATTGAATAAAGTAATACTCGACGATTACTTGATTGATTTCTAAACTTTCTTCAGCCAAAATTGTATATTTATTTAATAGTTTGAAAGATTACGAACTTCATATCAAAAAGAATGAATTAAATACGGAAGTACTCGATATAGTTTACTGGATATAGTTTGTATCTGAAAATGATTATATATAACTTTTGTATAACTCTATAAAACTAGATACGAAATATAACAAAAAATCTTTTTAAAATTTATAAAGAAATTGTAGACAATTAAATATTCAAAACAAAAAAAATTAGAAAGTGAACAAAATTTGAGAAAATGTTTAATTAAATTAAACATTTATGTTCAATTAATTTTTTTATGTTTAATTAATCGTAACACGATTTTTCAGTAGACGCTTGAATACATTAATTACAAATTAACGTACATTTTTATCACTTCCTGAAGATGATGTCCAGGTGACCTGGACAACCTCTAGGTCGACGAAACATCATTCAGAAAGTGCATCTAGTATTATAATTGAAATTAAAAATTTTTTGTCACTTCCTGGAGATGATGTCCAGGTGGCCAGGATGACCTCCAGGATCACGAAACATCATTCACAAGGAAACACATATAGTATTATCATTGAAAATATATAAATTTTTGTCACTTCCTATAGATGATGTCCAGGTGACCTAGATGACCTCCAGGTCGACAAAACATCATTCTCGAGAAAGTGAATCTAGTATTATAATTAAAAATTTTTTGTCACTTCTTGGAGATGATGTCCAGGTGACCTGGACGACCTCCAGGTCGACGAAACATCATTCTCGAGAAAGTGAATTTAGTATTATAATTTAAAATTTTTTGTCACTTCCTGGAGATGATGTCCAGGTGGCCAGGATGGCCTCCAGGATCACGAAATATCATTCACAAGGAAACACATCTAGTATTTTCATTGGAAATATATAAATTTTTGTCACTTCCTATAGATGATGTCCAGGTGACCTAGATGACCTCCAGGTCGACAAAACATCATTCTCGAGAAAGTGAATCTAGTATTATAATTAAAAATTTTTTGTCACTTCTTGGAGATGATGTCCAGGTGACCTGGACGACCTCCAGGTCGACGAAACATCATTCTCGAGAAAGTGAATCTAGTATTATAATTTAAAATTTTTTGTCACTTCTTGGAGATGATGTCCAGGTGGCCAGGATGGCCTCCAGGATCACGAAACATCATTCACAAGGAAACACATCTAGTATTTTCATGGGAAATATATAAATTTTTTGTCACTTCTTGGAGATGATGTCCAGGTGACCTGGACGACCTCCAAGTCGACGAAACATCATTCTCGAGAAAGTGAATCTAGTATTATAATTTAAAATTTTTTGTCACTTCTTAGAGATGATGTCCAGGTGGCCAGGATGGCCGCCAGGATCACGAAACATCATTCTCGAGAAAGTGAATCTAGTATTATAATTTAAAATTTTTTGTCACTTCTTGGAGATGATGTCCAGGTGGCCAGGATGGCCTCCAGGATCACGAAACATCATTCACAAGGAAACACATCTAGTATTTTCATGGGAAATATATAAATTTTTTGTCACTTCTTGGAGATGATGTCCAGGTGACCTGGACGACCTCCAAGTCGACGAAACATCATTCTCGAGAAAGTGAATCTAGTATTATAATTTAAAATTTTTTGTCACTTCTTAGAGATGATGTCCCGGTGGCCAGGATGGCCGCCAGGATCACGAAACATCATCCACGAGGAAACACATTTAGTATTATAATTGGAAATATATACATTTTTGTCATTTCCTGTAGATGATGTTTAGGTGAGTTGGAGGACCTCCGGGTCGACGAAACATCATTCACAAGAAAGGGTTTAGTTGATAATAAAAAAATCATACTATGTTAGAATTATAGAATACGTTTATACGAAAATATTATTTTAATTATAAGTATAAATAAATAATTTCCGTATTCGTACCCTGACTCGCCGTCGATATATATACTATAGCATGATATACTAACTTGAATACAAACCGCATGCACCATACTAACTACTATACTATAGCCGAAAAACATAAAAAATATGCTCATAGCTCTCCTACAATATTAAAGTGTGACGTCACAGGCTGGAAACAAAAATTGAAGGGCTGATGACGAAGAAGAATTTTCATAACGCGAAATCGACACTTTAAAATTTTAGATTACGTTTTCTCGAGATTGAGTAAACCGATCGTCATAAAACTTTTTTTAAATTAAAGATAAAATAAAAATCTTTCATTATCAATTTGTATTTATAAAATATATGAATGCATTTTCAAAAGATTCTATTTTAAAATTTTCGACACTCTAATTCAAAGTATAAGAGGAGCGCCTCGACGTTTTCGTATTCGTACGTTAACTCGCCGTCGAGGCGCTGCCGCGCCTCTTGATAATAATAATAATAATAATAATAATAATAATTTTTTTTTTTTTTTTTTTTTTTTTCCATTGGTTGAACGAATAAAATCTGCTGTCAGACCGCCGTCAGTTCGCTGGGCTCGGATATATCCGGGAACAGAGTACAGACGGTTGAGAGGGGTTCTAGATAAACTAGCAAACCTCTAAAATTACGCGATCCTCATGCCTGTCTAATGATAGCAAAAAAATGCAGTCACTGGACGTGCAAGAGATTCTCCAATCATCACTCACGGCGTTTGTTCCACCCCGGAAACTGTTTATCACATTACTTCAGGGTGGCACCGCGTTCTAAGTCTTTTGGACCTTTTCCTTCTGACTTCTTCTGTAAATATACAGATTTCCAATAATATAGATCTATGCCTAATAAGCAACATGATTTTAAAAGGCTATCTTCTGCCTGGCGATCGGCTCTGTAAAGGGAGCATAAATCGATCGCATATATATGGTATGGTATGGACTGGCTCTGTAAAGGAGCAAAATCAGTCCATAATTTTCTCTTCAGTCTTGATTCTTCTGTTCTAAGATGGATCTTATGCCTCTTGTGGGGCTATCCTCTCTACCGCGTCTGACTCATACTAACATTCAATCTCGCGCTTATTCACAACGACACTCATTCATACCACAGCTAGAGCTGGCGCTTTTGCTGCTATCTCAAACAGTTCCTGGGTGCACGATTCGTTCTCGTCCTTAAGACGAGTCCTCGTCGTCACCCTCCGCACCCGAATCTATGGGACCGGCTACTGCCTCTAGGTTATGGTGAGGTATAAGCCTGACTCCCCGTTCCTTATTCGCACTTAGTTCGATTGCCCTATCTAAGAACGGTTTCTTCTTTCTTAGGACGCTTTCGACAAATAGTGCCATAGCGTCCCACTTTTCTTTGGCCGACAACATTTCACTGATAATGTTTTCTGGCGTTAACGCTTCGAATATCCTCTCAACCTGGCGTCTTTCTTCGTTCCACTGATGGCAGACGAAAAACGTATGATACGCATCGTCGCGGTCCGCGAAACAGAAGATGCAGCCCGGGCTCTGGGTCTTTCCCATTTTACTGAGATAAGCGCAGAAATACCCGTGGTTACTAAGGAACTGGGTGAGGTAATAGTTGACCTCCCCGTATCTTCTATCGACCCATGGAGCCAGCTCCCTAATGAGCACGTGTGTCCATCGGCCTTTCACCATCTGATTCCATGTTTTTTGCCAGGTTTCCATGGTCACCTGTCTTTCTTCTTTCTGAACGATTGCAGTTCCATCTTCTGTTTTCTTCCGTTCGTAGGTTCGCTTGCGTTCCATCGCCTGTAATTCGATCGGGATGATTCCTGCGATGACTAGCACCGCGGGTCCCGAGACAGTGCGATAGGCGCTGGTGACTCTAAGAGCCCCTCTCCTTTGAACAGAAGATAGTACGCTTCGGTGCGTCTCTTTTCTCATTTGGTTAGCCCATATTTCAGAGCCGTACAATAAGATGGACGTCGTGACTGTCATTAAAAGTCGTCGTTTGCTTGATTTCGGGCCGCTGGTATTGGCCATAAGACGACTTAACTGCAACGTTTTCTTTATCGCTTTATCAGCGACGTGTTTTAGGTGCGTCAAAAAAGTTAGTTTTGCATCTAGCTTTATGCCGAGATACGTCACCTCACTTCTTGTCTGCACCACGTTTGTGCCTACTGTCATGGGAAACTCGATGTTGATGTGTTTCCAAGTTAAGGGCACGATTTCTGTTTTGGCCATCGCTATTTCGAGACCATGCTTCACCATCCACTCGGAAATTCTTCCCATCGCCGTGTTTAGTATGTGCTGGGCAATGTTTACGTTTTTCGCGGAGATGACTAAAGCGACATCATCAGCGTACGCAAACATTTTCACCCCATCCGGCATTGCAAGTCTGAGTAATGCATCGAACAGGATGTTCCAGAAGTCTGGGCCGAAGATCGAGCCCTGTGCCACGCCTGCGCTAAGGTCTTTTCACGCCAGCCTTCTTCTGTTTCATAGCGGAGGATACGGTTTCTCAGATAGTCTCGTATCACTCGCATAAGGTATTCTGGTACATTAAACTCTTTCAACGCAGCAAGGAGGTCAGGCCATTTTGCTGAGTTGAAAGCGTTTTTCGTATCCAGCATGACTAGAAACGCAATAAGACGGGAATGATGGTTCCCAGTCCATCCTTCTTTGCTACCTTTACTACTTCTTCTACTGCATTTACGGTAGACCGCTTTTTCCTGAAGCCGTACTGGTTGTCAGCGAGATCGCCAGCCGCCTGTACAGCTCCTTGTAATCGCGGTTTAAGCAGCCTCTCGTATAGCTTCCCTGCTTCGTCCAACATGCAGAGTGGCCTGTGGGACGATGGATGCCGGGGATCACCTCCCTTTCCTTTGTTGATCAGCACAAGACGCGCAATCTTCCAGGGAGTGCTAAACACACCCGTCTGGAGGCACGCGTTGTACATGTTCAACAAGAGAGATGGCGCTTTCACCGCTATGCATTTAAGGACCTCGGATGGTATTCCGTCAGGCCCAGGTGCCTTATTGTTCTTCATCATTCTTGCAGCTATCTGTAGCTCTCCGCTTGTAAAGAGCGGGATCTCTTCTGGTTCTCCTGTATTCTCCTGTTCTTCGAGTGGTGGATGCGTAGGGAACAAGTGGTTTACGATGTTCGCCATGGTCTCTTCTTCGAATGGCAACGTGGGGGCGGCGTTCAGCTTCTTGGTCACGATCTTGTAGGCCAAGCCCCACACCTCTCTGTTGACGTCTTCGCTCAGGTCTTTCCAGCATTGTGCTTTGCTTCGATTGATCTTCTTACGAAGCTTTTTATGCACGTCTCTGTATTGCGCAGACAAAAGATCTGCTGCTGGTGAGTTCTTCTTTCTTGCTCTCTGTGATGATCTTCTGAGACTAAGAGCTTCTGACCTCGTTCTAGCGATTTCGTCATTCCACCAATACGCTGGACGCTTATGATGTCGCGATCCCTTGCGCGGCATAGATGCATCACAGGCTCTGTGAATGAGACTCATCGTCTCTTTTACGAGAACCTCTGCAGCGTCGGCGTTTCCGGTGGCAGTTGTCGCGTCCGGTAGATAGTCTGATCCTTGCTGCAGTACTTGGACAAGTTTCTCAGAGTCCAGCTTGGCAACGTTCCATCTGACTGGTCTAGCGACATTTCGCCTCGATGATTGGGATCCATCATGGATTTGAAATGTGATGTACTGGTGGTCACTTCCATTGTATGTCTCCAGCACCTTCCAATCTGACACTTTACGTGAAAGATTTTCTGATGCGAAGGATACGTCAGGAATCGTACCGCTAGCTCCTCGTCTGAATGTTGGAGTGCTTCCGGTGTTTAGCACTGTTAGGCCGAGTCTGTCTGCCATCTCCATGATGTATCCTCCTCTGCTGTCCTGCAGTGGCATTCCCCACTCTAACGCTTTCGCGTTAAAGTCTCCTGCGACGACGACGTCACCTTCCATTCTTCGGACAGAGTCTTCCAGCAGATCCAGACGGCGCCTAAACGTGTCTGCTGTTGAGTTTGGTGTAAAATAACAGCTCACGTATGTAACGTTTCTGCTTTTAACCCATACGAAGCCTTCTTCAGCTCCATTTGCGTCTTCTCTGATGGTCTTTGGGTCTACGTAAATCGCAGCAGTGCCAAGCTTGTCTCTAAACCAGGTCTTAACGGTCCAGTTTGTGTACTGCTCGCTTATCAAGAGCACATCAGCCTTTGTTTCGAATTTGATTTGGGTCAAAAGGCTGTTGGCTAGGTCACTTCTGTGTAAGTTGGCTTGGAGGACCGTTACGCGGCCCATCATTAACGTTTTTGTTTAAATCGGTTCAGTGTCTCGCGGAAGACTCTGCACTGACCTGATCCAGGGATGTGTTTTCGTTCCGCAGGGTCTACTTCCCGCTCGGTACATAGTATGCACTGAGCATCAGCAGCCTTGCAGGCCGATCCCTTGTGGCCCTCTTTTCCACACTTGTAGCACATCTTGCTACGGTCAGGTCCTCGGCAGTCACGCGCCTGGTGACCGTAGTTCAGGCACCTAAAACAGCGCTGAACCCTTTGCCAACTTCTGATACGGCAGCTGGTATAGCCGATCTTTATCCTGGTTCTTGAGAGCAGGAACGCCGCTTGGTCTTGTTCCATCTCTACAATGGCCAAGCGGAGCTCTCTGCTGTTAGGGTTGGTCAGCGAAACACTAAACTCCCTACTTCCTGTTGGAATTCAGTAAAAACACCTTTCACAGCAGTCTTCACTTCTTCTACTGAAGCTAGACAGTCGATGTCCCTGATCTCGACCGTTTCTTTGGGGCACATCTCCTTGACATTGCCTGTTTCACCAACCGTCTTTCTCAGGAATTTGCTGAAAGTCTCCAGTCCTTGAGATGAGCCCAACTCAATCAGGACATCACCGGCCCTGGTTTTTCTAATCCCTTTGATGTTATTCGTTGGGCTCTCCTTAATAAGATCCTGCCGGATGTTCTGCAGGATGTCACTGTAGGACTTTCCTTCTCCTGGCTTGATGAGGACGGCGGTAGACCTCTTCTTTGTCTTTCTCCTCCTCTTTTTCTTCTTTTTGGCAGCTGCTGTGCAGACTGCTCTGTGTCGTTGGCCGGTGTTCTGGCCGCTGGTGGTGGTTTGTTGTTAGGCTGCTGCGATCGCTGATGATGTTGTTGTGCTCGTTGCTGCTGCTGCTGTGTTTGTTTCAGCTGCTGCTGCTTTCTTGTTGTTTTGCAGCTCTAACATTCTTCCGACTCTGGACGGTCTCGAAAAGCTCGTCTTCGTCTCCCTCAGCTCGACCCTTCTTAAAAAGAGCTCGCGGTTCGGAATTGCTTCCTGAATCAAGCGAGTCTTCTTCTCTGGGCCGCTTAGCTGCGGCGCTTGCTTGAGGCGTTTCGGTCACTTCCATCTGTTCGGTGACCGTTCTTGCCTCAAGCAAGCAAGAAAACTCCGTCTTGAGTGCATCTACGTGTTCGATGAGCTCTGGAAGGTTGTTCTTGACATCCAGAGAAATGCCGGGCATCGACTTGCAGGCCGCTGCCTCATCAGCATAAAGATCTCATTCATCCTCTGAGACCTCTCTTCAATTGTCAAGCAGACGATCTCAACCCCTGACTTCGGTGGGGGATCAGCCTGCTTTCTCTGGCCTTCACTGTTGGTTTGGCTATTTCTAGCCACTTCTTTTGGTTTTTGGTTTTGTTTGTAGAATTTGACATAATATAAACGTTTACTGTGCTTAAGACGGTTCGCCCATCATGGGAGCTCCAGGCGCAGTGGAGCCACTATCCCCGCCTGTGAGGTGCCCTAGTTAAAGATGCCGCAGCCGAGAAGCGGTTTTCGGGTGGTCAACCCTAGCGACACCGAGTGATTCTAAATAAGAGATGTTTACGGGTTAGGCCCGCGCCATGTTGATGCTAAAGGTTTTACGTCATCCGTATTGAGTGGGCGACGTCAGTACCGTGCTGCGCCTGGCCCTAAACTTCAGGCTAGACGTTCCGCAGTTCTCCTGCGCGGACTCGGTATAAGGAAATACTGACCAGATAATCCTTCGCACCTGCGCCTGTACAGACCAACTTCAACCCCTTCATGGGCTCCGGTTACGTTAGTAGAAGTACGTAGAAGCTCCTAGCCGACATGTGGTTTCACGAGACCTTTGCCCGTCACGACTTTCGCCGGAGAGGGGACTAACTTTTACTCTTATTACTAAACAGAGGTCAGCAAGTCACCACTAACGAACAACTCCAGTAGTCTGACGGGAATATCCATTGGTTGGCAGCCACAGCTCATTCATACATCCATTCATACTGTGTTGCTTCTTAGTACACGTAAATACGAACACAAAATTTTAATGGGTTGGCAGTTCCGTGAAGCGGAAGTGCCTACGCGATCATCCAGATATCCTTAGTCATCACTAAGGATGGCTAGCGATATGTGGATCGTGCTTAAGCCTCCGCCCCGCCACCACATCGTAGGTGGACACTTACAAGGTCAGCAACATGCGGAGGAATAATAATAATAATAATAATAATAATAATAATAATAATAATAATAATAATAATAATAATAATAATAATAATAATAATAATAATAATAATAATAATAATAATAATAATAATAATAATAATAATAATAATAATAATAATAATAATAATAATAATAATAATAATAATAATAATAATAATAATAATAATAATAATAATAATAATAATAATAATAATAATAATAATAATAATAATAATAATAATAATAATAATAATAATAATAATAATAATAATAATAATAATAATAATAATAATAATAATAATAATAATAATAATAATAATAATAATAATAATAATAATAATAATAATAATAATAATAATAATAATAATAATAATAATAATAATAATAATAATAATAATAATAATAATAATAATAATAATAATAATAATAATAATAATAATAATAA
>JAFFSR010000393.1:2907500-2915603 GCA_017163975.1 Anastatus disparis
ATCTACCTCTGGTTTCGCTGTCCCATTTCTGCTGCCAGGCTGAGAATGTCTGGACCCTGGCAGCTTTTCGGGCTTCGGTAGCTCCTAGGACAGCCTTTGTCTGGTAGACAATTTGCCGCTCCTGGGCTTGGAGGTCAATGGGAATGACCCCCGCCACAACCAGCACCGCCGGCTCAGAGACGGTGCGATAAGAGCACGCAATGCGGAGGGCTCCTCTACGCTGCACCGCCGCCATGCGCTTGCGGTACTTCTCGATTCGTAGCCGCTCCGCCCAAACCTCTGCACCATACAACATTATGGATTCTGCCGTGCGCATGAGCAGGCGCCTTTTGCTTGGCCATGGCCCGTTTGTGTTGGACATGACCTTGCTGATTGCTGTCGTCACAGCTGCAGCTTTGTCTGCCGCCTTTATTATGTGTTCCCCGAAGGTGAGTTTTCTGTCAAGTGTCACCCCCAGGTACTTCACTGCTTGCGAGGTCTGGACCTCCACATCCCCTATTGATATGGAGAGTGGAGTGGCTATGCGCCTCCCCGTGAGGAACACGATCTCTGTTTTGGCTGGTGCCAACTCGAGACCGTGTCTGCTCATCCAGGAGCTGACTCGACGCATTACCTGGTTCAGCCTCATACGCGCTTCTTCAGGGTTCCTCGCGATGATGACTGCGGCCACGTCGTCGACGTAGCCAACCAGGAAAGTGCCCTGGGGCGTCTCCATGCGAAGGATACCGTCATACTGAATATTCCAGATGTCGGTTCCCAGCACAGAGCCCTGAGCCGCCCCTGATGTTAGTTCTACAGTCTCCGGACCATCCTCCGTGGAGTAAGTTATCGAGCGGTCTCTCAGATAGTCCTCCATCATCCGTAGAATTTCTGGAGGCACGCTAAAATCCCGCTCGAGAGCATCAAGTGCTACGTCCCACCTCACGGAGTTGAAAGCGTTTTTAGCATCCAAGGTGGCCAGCAGACAGACGGGACGAGAATAATAATTTCCTCGTTCCGTCGACCGTGCGGCATCCACAACCTCCTGGACTGCATTGATGGTAGAGAAACCTCGCCTATAGCCGTATTGACGTGGGGCCAGGCCTCCCGCTGCTTGTACGGCATTTTGTAGGCGGGGTTTAAGCAGTTTTTCCAGGAGCTTTCCCGCCGTATCTAACATACACAATGGTCTGTAAGATGAGGGTTCGTCTGCTGGACCCTTGCCTTTGCTGATTAGTGTCAGTCTCGCTGCCTTCCATCGAGTCGGAAAAACGCCCGCCTCGAGGCAGGAGTTGAACATGTTCAGCAAAAGCATTGGGTGACTCTTAGCAACTGCTTTAATCAGTTCTGCTGGAAGTCCATCTGGTCCGGGGGCTCTCTTATTGCGCATGGACCTCATTGCAATTAAAAGCTCACCCTCTGTGAAGGCTGTCACTTCATGCCTTTCGGACTCAGCTGGCCGCCCTGGTCTTTTTGGGTGCACGGGGAATAAGGTCGCCACTATGTTGCGTACCAAGCTCGGTTCCATTGGAGTTCCCGGTCTGAAGGAACCCAATTTCCGAAGCACGAGCTTGTAACCTAAGCCCCATGGATCGTTGTTTAGATCCTGACCCAGCTGATTCCAGCAGCGCTGCTTACTCAATTCGATGGCCCGCTGTAGATCCTTTCTTGCAGCCTTTTTTCCCGCTGCCAGTTGGGCTGCGTCAAGACCGCGTCTCCTTGTTCTCTGCATCTGTCTTCTGAGATGCAGGACCTTTCTCCGGAGTTCCGCGATCTCATTTGTCCACCAGTACATAGGAGACCTTCTCTTGTTGGGCATCCTCCTCGGTACTGCCTCAGCACAGGCCTTTTGGATCAGTCGCATCGTAAGGTCGGTGATCGTTTCGGCCTTTGCTGCTGACGGCATATCATCATTCAGGACTTGTACCAGGCGACGCTGGCCACGTTCTAGTGTCTGAGCTAGCTTACGCTCATCCATTTTCGCGATGTTCCATTTAGTGGGGATGCGTTGTACTGCTTGCGGCATCGAAGCATTTCGTACGCGGAAAGTGATGTATTGGTGATCACTTCCGGTAAAGTCCTCGATTACCCGCCAGCCCTCAACGCGCGCAGCAAGATTTTCTGTTGCGAAGGACACGTCAATTATCGTGCCCTCGTTCCCATCCCTCCTAAAAGTCGTCGAAGTTCCGACATTCAGGACGACTAGACCGACCCTTGAGGCCATGTCCATTATTCTTCGTCCCCTGGAGTTCGGATGGGTCGACCCCCACTCAATAGCGCTAGCGTTAAAATCTCCAGCCACTATCAGCTCTCCGCCTAAGTCCCTGATGATATCTTCCAAGCTATCTAGCTTGCTTTGGAAGTCGTCTATTGTGTCACTTGGGGTGAGGTATACGCTAATGTAGCTCACATTTCCGCACCTCACCCAGACGAAGCCGTCCCTAGAGCCATCACCCGAGATGTGTGTTTTCTGCGGGTCAGGGATCCATATGGCAGCAGTACCGAGTTCATCTTGATACCAGCAATTCTTATCTCTCTCTTTATACTGCTCACTGATAAGGATAATATCCGCGGCTTTTTCAAAAGAGAGTTGCTCTAGGATGTGATGAGCAAGTCTAGAGCGATGCATATTACCCTGGAGAACAACAGTAGCCATTTTATCGGCTAGTTTTGGCCAAGGCCTCCCGCCATGCAGTACATTTGCCAGAGCCAGAAGTGTGCTTACAGTCCTCCGGTTTAACACCAGCGTCAGTGCATGCAAGGCACTTTGTCTCTCCTGCTCTGCACTCTGCTGCTTTATGATTGGGCTCCCCACATCTATAGCATAAGTTGCTACGGTCAGGGCCCTTGCAGGCATAGCTTCTGTGCCCGAAGGCTAGGCATCGAAAGCACCTTTCTACCACCCTACGACGTCTGATCCGACAATTAATTAGGCCAATCCTAATACGTCCAGCTGCCAAGAGACGCGTAGCCGCGTCGTCCTCTATGGAGACGATTGCGACTCGTTGCCCTCGCTGGTTGGTATCGGTGATGCGTGCTCTAAGCAGTCCCTCATAGCCTGGGAGCGACTTTTTGATGGCCGTTTCAACCTCCTCTATTTCAGTACAGCAGTCTATATCCTGTATATCCAAGAGCGACCGCGGGACAAGCTGCCGAACGTCGACATTGTCTCCTGCTGCCCGTTTGAGGGCCTCTGAAAAAACAGCTCTTGCTTCCGGTGATGTTTTTTGCACCTCAACAAGCGCCTGGCCTGCCCTTGTCTTCCTGATGGATGTGATTTCCACCTCCGTTTTTAAAAGATCTGGGTCAGCACGTATAGCGCTAATAACCTGTTCGTAGGTTTTACCCTCCTTGAGGGTTATTACCACCGCATCCGGTTTCCTCTTCTTTTTTCTTGACTTCTTTTTCCGCTTGTTGCCTTCTCTGCAGGCTTGACCTGCTTCTCTGCGTTGACGCGATTTGGAGGCTGCGAACTAGAGGCTGAAAGCTCACTGTGCATCTTCTTTCTTGCGCCTTTTCGCCTAACTGTCTCTCCAGGCTTCTGCTCCGTCTTCCGTGGAGCAGTGCTTCTTGAGCTGTTTGCCTTCGATCTCAGGCGAAGCCGAAGCTGCCCTCTTTTGTCCTCTGCTTTCCTGCTGTCAGACTTCAGAGGATATGCTGGCTCGACTTGGGCACGCAGTGACAGCTCCTTGAAGACAAGGTGATCCATCAGCTCCTCGATCTTAGGCAGACCCGCTTTGATCACCTTATTTACACCTTTTTGGCTTTTAAAGGAGTCCATCATCTGTTTCAACAGCTCTTTCACTTCATTGACAATGGTCACTAGCCCTTGCTGCGTTGATTCTCCTGCCTCTTTAGGTAATGTCACTTCTTCCAATGAGGAAGTGCCTTCCCTGTTTTCTATCACCTGGTTTTTGTTTTGTATTAAAGATTCCATATTTAGTCCCACGAGTAGCTAGGGAAATATAAGGTCCACCCCCACAGAGCCCCGCTTGTGGGGGTAAGGCTGAATACTCAAGGAGGGCGCCTGTTATCCTTGAGGCACCGTTTGCGACACTTTCATAACCCCCAGTGCCAAGATAACCGCATTCGGGCACGGTTGCTAACACCACTTGGTTAGGGGACCCTAACAGGGTTTCTACCATCCGGGCCAGATGGTCCCTGGTTTTTTTACGAGGTTATTTCTCCTCATGACCTGTACCCCAGGTCGAGGGACCCTTACTAGGTGCTACCACCCGGGTCAGGTGGACCTAGAGCCAGAGCTTTCATCTGCCGCGGCCGTTATAGCGTTGCTGCAGAGAGCATTGACGCGACGGCCACGTTGCCCAGGAGGCGGGTACTTGGACCCTGAAAGTTGGCGTATCCCTCACCTTATCCTATCTGATAAGGATCACTGGGTTATCCTCCCATAATAATAATAATAATAATAATAATAATAATAATAATAATAATAATAATAATAATAATAATAATAATAATAATAATAATAATAATAATAATAATAATAATAATAATAATAATAATAATAATAATAATAATAATAATAATAATAATAATAATAATAATAATAATAATAATAATAATAATAATAATAATAATAATAATAATAATAATAATAATAATAATAATAATAATAATAATAATAATAATAATAATAATAATAATAATAATAATAATAATAATAATAATAATAATAATAATAATAATAATAATAATAATAATAATAATAATAATAATAATAATAATAATAATAATAATAATAATAATAATAATAATAATAATAATAATAATAATAATAATAATAATAATAATAATAATAATAATAATAATAATAATAATAATAATAATAATAATAATAATAATAATAATAATAATAATAATAATAATTTTTTTTTTTTTTTTTTTAAGGTGGTAAAAAACGGGAAATCTGCCTAAACCAGACCTTCAGCGACAGGATCCACGCCCGCCGTGCGATTCCGCAAAGCGTTATCGCCGTGCAGGAGGGGATCCTGCCACCGGTGTGACGGGTTCCTGAGTGCACGTCAGCCTTGACTGTGAAATGGCCCTCCATTTCACATTCAGGGCATCAGAGTCCCAGGGGACCGTCTAACCCCCTGTCCTTCTGACCGCGTGACGATTGCAAGAAGATGCAATCGTCACGCGGGCAAAAGGCCAGTAACATCCACCTCGTGACCTTTATTCCCACCCTGGCACTTAGGCCTTCTCGGCATTACTTCAGGGTGGGGTCACCAATACGCCGCAGCGCCTTCCTTATCGAACCTCTTGTTCACCTCTCTTCATTTTATTGTTGCTATCCACCTTTTTTTCGTGAATTTTTTAAGTTTTCCTGGTTTTTTCTCTTCTCGGCCTCCAGGGCTCGCCTAAATACTTTGCAAATTCCGCTACCAGCCACATGTTTAACATTTTCACCATCAGAGCCTTCTTGTAGGCACAAGAAGCAACAGGCATCGTTTATACATGCCGTTCTTGTATGCCCTGTTTTTCCGCACCTGAAACAATGCGCAGACCTGTCAGGTCCCTGGCACTGCTCTTGTCTGTGACCGAAGCCCAGACATTTATGGCATCTTATTACCATGGTTCTCCGCTCAACCCGGCAGTTCACAAATCCTATCTGGATTCTTTCCTTCTTCAGTAGATATGTTGCCTCTGTCTCATCCAGTATAACCACTGCCATTTTGAACCCAAATCTATTTGGTCCTAGAATCATTACCTTTCGTTCTCTGTGTTCGGAACTTAGGACCCGACTCATTGCTTCCTGTACCTCAGCCTCTGTTGACATCTGGTCAAGATCACGGATTTCAATAGTCCTTTTCCGCTCATCCATACTAATGGTTCCTAGATCCCCTACTGCAACTTTAACATTGTCAGCAAACGCCTTTTTATCGGACTCTTTCGAGATCTGGATTATTAGGTTTCCCTTCGTTGTTGGTCTAACACTCAAGACTTCCGTGCTACTATCCTGCGGCTTAATTTCCGAGCGAAGCTTTCAAGGACGTCTGCATATGTAGACCCCTGTGAAATTCTAACGACTACTGATTCTTTGTTCCTGATTCTAGGCTTCACAGCTAAAGGACGCATTTGATCGGTTAGCGCAGCCTGCATGATAGGTTGCGTATTCGCAGCATCAAACGTCGCTTTTTTTTCTTCCTCTTTTTTTGCCGTCCATCCTCTGGGCTGTTACTTACGCTACCTCGGTCCCTTTTAATACCACTGCAAGCAAGCACAGTATCTCTTAGAACCTCAGCGTGCATGCGTCTTCGCCCTATTTTTCTCTGCAGGTGCTGATCATGAATTTGGTCGACCGCATTCCGCAGAGCCTTCGCTTTCCCCGTGATCTTCTCCTGCTGATCAGCAGCATGCTTTAGATGATCCTGTAATCTTTCCACCGCACTTTGAATCTTAAGATTAGTGTTTTTTTCAGAGCTTCCTGCATAGTTTTTACTTCTTTCTTCATTTCCTCTATAAAGCGATCTTGACTTTTTGTTGCTTCCAAAAAATTCATCAATATCTGTTCGCATGCCGTCCTGCTCAAAACCTGATGCGTCGCTGAAAGCACTTTTCGCGCTTCCGACGCTAGCAATGCTGCTCTGGCTACCGCTTCGTACCCTTGGTACTTGCAGACTGTCCGTTCCGCGTTTTTTATGCGAGGTTGTCTCCTCTAGCCTTCCAGTAAAAACGATTGCCGCTGAGGTCTGGTCTCCTGACCCTGCGACAATATGGTCAACGTGAATTCGGCCTCCCAGAATCCGTGAGGCCAGCTCCGCCCACCGAGGCTTTCACTCGATCGGAAGCGGAGGTGAGATTTCCTGTAAAGGGTACTCACCTGGGGTATTTCTGTATTTGAATCCGACATCTTCCATTAGTTTGTGGTTTATATTTCGGGGAACCACCCCTATCTTGTATCCCAAAGCGGGACCCTTACAGGTTTTCTACCATCCGGGTCAGATAGTCCCTGGTTTTTTGCGAGGTTATTTCTCCTCGGGTCATTACTTCCTATTTGCCGTCTTCGTTATAGCATTGCTGCAGAGAGCATTGATGCGACGATGACGCCCAGGAGCGGTTGGGCAATGCCCGGAACCTGGAAGACAACACTTGCTTAAGGGGCCTCCTCAAGCCGACTCCCAATAATAATAATAATAATAATAATAATAATAATAATTTTTTTTTTTTTTTTTTTTTTTTTTCCATTGGTTGAACGAATAAAATCTGCTGTCAGACCGCCGTCAGTTCGCTGGGCTCGGATATATCCGGGAACAGAGTACAGACGGTTGAGAGGGGTTCTAGATAAACTAGCAAACCTCTAAAATTACGCGATCCTCATGCCTGTCTAATGATAGCAAAGAAATGCAGTCACTGGACGTGCAAGAGATTCTCCAATCATCACTCACGGCGTTTGTTCCACCCGGAAACTGTTTATCACATTACTTCAGGGTGGCACCGCGTTCTAAGTCTTTTGGACCTTTTCCTTCTGACTTCTTCTGTAAATATACAGATTTCCAATAATATAGATCTATGCCTAATAAGCAACATGATTTAAAAGGCTATCTTCTGCCTGGCGATCGGCTCTGTAAAGGGGAGCATAAATCGATCGCATATATATGGTATGGTATGGACTGGCTCTGTAAAGGAGCAAAATCAGTCCATAATTTTCTCTTCAGTCTTGATTCTCCTGTTCTAAGATGGATCTTATGCCTCTTGTGGGGCTATCCTCTCTACCGCGTCTGACTCATACTAACATTCAATCTCGCGCTTATTTACAACGACACTCATTCATACCACAGCTAAAGCTGGCGCTTTTGCTGCTATCTCAAACATTTCCTGGGTGCACGATTCGTTCTCGTCCTTAAGACGAGTCCTCGTCGTCACCCTCCGCACCTGAATCTATGGGACCGGCTACTGCCTCTAGGTTATGGTGAGGTATAAGCCTGACTCCCCGCTCCTCATTCGCACTTAGCTCGATTGCCCTATCTAAGAACGGTTTCTTCTTTCTTAGGACGCTTTCGACAAATAGTGCCATAGCGTCCCACTTTTCTTAATAATAATAATAATAATAATAATAATAATAATAATAATAATAATAATAATAATAATAATAATAATAAT
>JAFFSR010000394.1:0-5000 GCA_017163975.1 Anastatus disparis
GCCATAGCGTCCCACTTTTCTTTGGCCGACAACATTTCACTGATAATGTTATCTGGCGTTAACGCTTCGAATATCCTCTCAACCTGGCGTCTTTCTTCGTTCCACTGATGGCAGACGAAAAACGTATGATACGCATCGTCGCGATCCGCGAAACAGAAGATGCAGCCCGGGCTCTGGGTCTTTCCCATTTTACTGAGATAAGCGCAGAAATACCCGTGGTTACTAAGGAACTGGGTGAGGTAATAGTTGACCTCCCCGTATCTTCTATCGACCCATGGAGCCAGCTCCTCAATGAGCACGTGTGTCCATCGGCCTTCACCATCTGATTCCATGTTTTTTGCCAGGTTTCCATGGTCACCTGTCTTTCTTCTTTCTGAACGATTGCAGTTCCATCTTCTGTTTTCTTCCGTTCGTAGGTTCGCTTGCGTTCCATCGCCTGTAATTCGATCGGGATGATTCCTGCGATGACTAGCACCGCGGGTCCCGAGACAGTGCGATAGGCGCTGGTGACTCTAAGAGCCCTCTCCTTTGAACAGAAGATAGTACGCTTCGGTGCGTCTCTTTCTCATTTGGTTAGCCCATATTTCAGAGCCGTACAATAAGATGGACGTCGTGACTGTCATTAAAAGTCGTCGTTTGCTTGATTTCGGGCCGCTGGTATTGGCCATGAGACGACTTAACTGCAACGTTTTCTTTATCGCTTTATTAGCGACGTGTTTTAGGTGCGTCAAAAAGTTAGTTTTGCATCTAGCTTTATGCCGAGATACGTCACCTCACTTCTTGTCTGCACCACGTTTGTGCCTACTGTCATGGGAAACTCGATGTTGATGTGTTTCCAAGTTAAGGGCACGATTTCTGTTTTGGCCATCGCTATTTCGAGACCATGCTTCACCATCCACTCGGAAATTCTTCTCATCGCCGTGTTTAGTATGTGCAAGGCAATGTTTTCGTTTTTCGCGGAGATGACTAAAGCGACATCATCAGCGTACGCAAACATTTTCACCCCATCCGGCATTGCAAGTCTGAGTAATGCATCGAACAGGATGTTCCAGAAGTCTGGGCCGAAGATCGAGCCCTGTGCCACGCCTGCGCTAAGGTCTTTTCACGCCAGCCTTCTTCTGTTTCATAGCGGAGGATACGGTTTCTCAGATAGTCTCGTATCACTCGCATAAGGTATTCTGGTACATTAAACTCCTTTCAACGCAGCAAGGAGGTCAGGCCATTTTGCTGAGTTGAAAGCGTTTTTCGTATCCAGCATGACTAGAAACGCAATAAGACGGGAATGATGGTTCCCAGTCCATCCTTCTTTGCTACCTTTACTACTTCTTCCACTGCATTTACGGTAGACCGCTTTTTCCTGAAGCCGTACTGGTTGTCAGCGAGATCGCCAGCCGCCTGTACAGCCCCTTGTAATCGCGGTTTAAGCAGCCTCTCGTATAGCTTCCCTGCTTCGTCCAACATGCAGAGTGGCCTCAGGGACGATGGATGCCGGGGATCACCTCCCTTTCCTTTGTTGATCAGCACAAGACGCGCAATCTTCCAGGGAGTGCTAAACACACCCGTCTGGAGGCACGCGTTGTACATGTTCAACAAGAGAGATGGCGCTTTCACCGCTATGCATTTAAGGACCTCGGATGGTATTCCGTCAGGCCCAGGTGCCTTATTGTTCTTCATCGTTCTTGCAGCTATCTGTAGCTCTCCGCTTGTAAAGAGCGGGATCTCTTCTGGTTCTCCTGTATTCTCCTGTTCTTCGAGTGGTGGATGCGTAGGGAACAAGTGGTTTACGATGTTCGCCATGGTCTCTTCTTCGAATGGCAACGTGGGGGGCGGCGTTAAGCTTCTTGGTCACGATCTTGTAGGCCAAGCCCCACACCTCTCTGTTGACGTCTTCGCTCAGGTCTTTCCAGCATTGTGCTTTGCTTCGATTGATCTTCTTACGAAGCTTTTTATGCACGTCTCTGTATTGCGCAGACAAAAGATCTGCTGCTGGTGAGTTCTTCTTTCTTGCTCTCTGTGATGATCTTCTGAGACTAAGAGCTTCTGACCTCGTTCTAGCGATTTCGTCATTCCACCAATACGCTGGACGCTTATGATGTCGCGATCCCTTGCGCGGCATAGATGCATCACAGGCTCTGTGAATGAGACTCATCGTCTCTTTTACGAGAACCTCTGCAGCGTCGGCGTTTCCGGTGGCAGTTGTCGCGTCCGGTAGATAGTCTGATCCTTGCTGCAGTACTTGGACAAGTTTCTCAGAGTCCAGCTTGGCAACGTTCCATCTGACTGGTCTAGCGACATTTCGCCTCGATGATTGGGATCCATCATGGATTTGAAATGTGATGTACTGGTGGTCACTTCCATTGTATGTCTCCAGCACCTTCCAATCTGACACTTTACGTGAAAGATTTTCTGATGCGAAGGATACGTCAGGAATCGTACCGCTAGCTCCTCGTCTGAATGTTGGAGTGCTTCCGGTGTTTAGCACTGTTAGGCCGAGTCTGTCTGCCATCTCCATGATGTATCCTCCTCTGCTGTCCTGCAGTGGCATTCCCCACTCTAACGCTTTCGCGTTAAAGTCTCCTGCGACGACGACGTCACCTTCCATTCTTCGGACAGAGTCTTCCAGCAGATCCAGACGGCGCCTAAACGTGTCTGCTGTTGAGTTTGGTGTAAAATAACAGCTCACGTATGTAACGTTTCTGCTTTTAACCCATACGAAGCCTTCTTCAGCTCCATTTGCGTCTTCTCTGATGGTCTTTGGGTCTACGTAAATCGCAGCAGTGCCAAGCTTGTCTCTAAACCAGGTCTTAACGGTCCAGTTTGTGTACTGCTCGCTTATCAAGAGCACATCAGCCTTTGTTTCGAATTTGATTTGGGTCAAAAGGCTGTTGGCTAGGTCGCTTCTGTGTAAGTTGGCTTGGAGGACCGTTACGCGGCCCATCATTAGCGTTGCCTTTTGAATCGGTCTAGGGTCTCGCGAAAGACTTTGCACTGACCTGACCCAGGGATATGTTTTCGCTCTGCAGGTTCTACTTCGCGCTCAGTACATAGTATGCACTGAGTGTCAGTAGCCTTACAGGCCGATCCCTTATGGCCATCTTTGCCACACTTGTAGCACATCTTGCTACGGTCAGGTCCTCGGCAGTCACGCGCCTGATGACCGTAGTTCAGGCACCTGAAACAGCGCTGAACCCGTTGCCAACTTCTGATACGGCAGTTAGTGTAGCCGATTTTTACTCTGGTTTGAGAGAGCAGGAACGATGCCTGGTCTTGTTCCATCTCTACGATGGCCAAGCGAAGCTCTCTGCTGTTGGGGTTCGTCAGCGAGACGCTAAACTCGCCCAGGTCCTTATTTGCTTGTGTGGAAAACAGCTTTTACTGCTGTCTTCACTTCATCCACCGTTGCGAGGCAGTCTATATCTCTGATTTCGACTGCTTCTTTGGGGATGATCTCCTTAATTTTGCCTGTTCCACCAACCGTTCTTTTCAAAAAGTCACTGAAGGTCTCAAGTTCCTTGGTGTTGCCCAACTCAATCAGGACATCTCCGGTCCTGGTTTTTCTGATCCCTTTGATGTTACTTGTCGGGCTGTTCTGGATGAGCTCCTGCCGGATGTTCTGCAGGACCTCACTGTAAGTCTTACCTTCTTCTGGTCTTATAAGGACGGCGGCAGAACGTTCTTCTTCGTCTTTCTCCTCCTTTTCTTCTTCTTTTTTGGCAGCTGCTGTGCAGGCTGCTCCGTCACTTTTGCCGATGTTCTGGCCGTTGGTGGTTTGGAGTTAGGCTGCTGTGATCGCTGCTGTTGTTGTTGCGTTTGTTGCCCGCTGCTGTGTTTGTTGTTCCAGCTGCAGCTTCTTTTGTTTCTTTGCAGCCTTAACATCCTTGCGACTTTGGACAGTCACAAAAGAGTCGTCTGCGTCTTCCTCAGCTCTGCCCTTCTTAAGAAGAGCTCGCGGATCAGAATTGTTTCCTGATTCCAGCGAGTCTTCTTCTCTGGGCCGCTTAGCTGCAGCGCTTGCCTGAAGCGTCTCGGTCACTTCCATCTGTTCAGTGACCGTTCTTGCTTCGCGCAAGCGAGAAAACTCCCTTTTCAGAGCTTCTACGTGCTCAATCAATTCTGGCAGGTTATCTTTCACTTTCGAGTTCATGTTAGGCATGGACCTAACAGCTGCCTGCATGAGCAAAAAGATCTCATTCATTCTTTGAGATCTTTCTTCAATTGTCAAGCAGGTGATCTCTACCCCTGTATTCTTTAGGGGATCAGCCTGCGACATCTGGCCTTCGGTATTGTTTTGGCTATTACTAGCCGCTCCTGATTGGTTTTTGTTTTGTGTTGTAGAATTTACCATATTAAAACGTGTACTTGGTTTAAGACGGTTCGCCCATCATGGGAGCTCCAGGCGCAGTGGAGCCACTATCCCCGCCTGTAAGGTGCCCTAGTTAAGGATGCCGCAGCCGAGAAGCGGTTGTCGGGTGGTCAACCCTAGCGACATCGAGTGATTCTAGAAAAGATGTTACGGGTTAGGCCCGCGCCATATTGATGCTAAAGGTTTTACGTCATCCGTATTGAGTGGGCGGCGTCAGTACCGTGCTGCGCCTGGCCCTAAACTTCAGGCTAGACGTTCCGCAGTTCTCCTGCGCGGACTCGGTATAAGGAAATACTGACCAGGTAATCCTTCACACCTGCGCCTGTACGAACCAACTTCAACCCCTTCATTGGCTCTGGTTACGTTAGTAGAAGTACGTAACAGTTCCTAACCAACATGTGGTTTCACGGGACCTTTGCCCGTCACGACTTTCGCCGGAGAGGAGACTAACGTTTACCCTTATTACTAAACAGAGGTCAGCAAGTCACTATCAATGTACAACTCCTGTAGTCTGACGGGAATATCCATTGGTCGACAGCCGCAGCTCATTCATACATCCACTCATACTGTGTTGCTTCTTAGTACACGTAAATACGAACAATAAATTTCAATGGGTTGGCAGTTTCGTGAAGCGAAA
>JAFFSR010000394.1:12500-15000 GCA_017163975.1 Anastatus disparis
CCCAGTCCATCCTTCTTTGCTACCTTTACTACTTCTTCTACTGCATTTACGGTAGACCGCTTTTTCCTGAAGCCGTACTGGTTGTCAGCGAGATCGCCAGCCGCCTGTACAGCTCCTTGTAATCGCGGTTTAAGCAGCCTCTCGTATAGCTTCCCTGCTTCGTCCAACATGCAGAGTGGCCTGTGGGACGATGGATGCCGGGGATCACCTCTCCTTTCCTTTGTTGATCAGCACAAGACGCGCAATCTTCCAGGGAGTGCTAAACACACCCGTCTGGAGGCACGCGTTGTACATGTTCAACAAGAGAGATGGCGCTTTCACCGCTATGCATTTAAGGACCTCGGATGGTATTCCGTCAGGCCCAGGTGCCTTATTGTTCTTCATCGTTCTTGCAGCTATCTGTAGCTCTCCGCTTGTAAAGAGCGGGATCTCTTCTGGTTCTCCTGTATTCTCCTGTTCTTCGAGTGGTGGATGCGTAGGGAACAAGTGGTTTACGATGTTCGCCATGGTCTCTTCTTCGAATGGCAACGTGGGGGCGGCGTTAAGCTTCTTGGTCACGATCTTGTAGGCCAAGCCCCACACCTCTCTGTTGACGTCTTCGCTCAGGTCTTTCCAGCATTGTGCTTTGCTTCGATTGATCTTCTTACGAAGCTTTTTATGCACGTCTCTGTATTGCGCAGACAAAAGATCTGCTGCTGGTGAGTTCTTCTTTCTTGCTCTCTGTGATGATCTTCTGAGACTAAGAGCTTCTGACCTCGTTCTAGCGATTTCGTCATTCCACCAATACGCTGGACGCTTATGATGTCGCGATCCCTTGCGCGGCATAGATGCATCACAGGCTCTGTGAATGAGACTCATCGTCTCTTTTACGAGAACCTCTGCAGCGTCGGCGTTTCCGGTGGCAGTTGTCGCGTCCGGTAGATAGTCTGATCCTTGCTGCAGTACTTGGACAAGTTTCTCAGAGTCCAGCTTGGCAACGTTCCATCTGACTGGTCTAGCGACATTTCGCCTCGATGATTGGGATCCATCATGGATTTGAAATGTGATGTACTGGTGGTCACTTCCATTGTATGTCTCCAGCACCTTCCAATCTGACACTTTACGTGAAAGATTTTCTGATGCAAAGGATACGTCAGGAATCGTACCGCTAGCTCCTCGTCTGAATGTTGGAGTGCTTCCGGTGTTTAGCACTGTTAGGCCGAGTCTGTCTGCCATCTCCATGATGTATCCTCCTCTGCTGTCCTGCAGTGGCATTCCCCACTCTAACGCTTTCGCGTTAAAGTCTCCTGCGACGACGACGTCACCTTCCATTCTTCGGACAGAGTCTTCCAGCAGATCCAGACGGCGCCTAAACGTGTCTGCTGTTGAGTTTGGTGTAAAATAACAGCTCACGTATGTAACGTTTCTGCTTTTAACCCATACGAAGCCTTCTTCAGCTCCATTTGCGTCTTCTCTGATGGTCTTTGGGTCTACGTAAATTGCAGCAGTGCCAAGCTTGTCTCGAAACCAGGTCTTAACGGTCCAGTTTGTGTACTGCTCGCTTATCAAGAGCACATCAGCCTTTGTCTCGAATTTGATTTGAGTCAAAAGGCTGTTGGCTAGGTCACTTCTGTGCAAGTTGGCTTGGAAGGACCGTTATACGGCCCATCATTAGCGCTTTTTGTTTAAATCGGTTTAGTGTCTCGCGAAAGACTTTGCACTGACCTGACCCGGGGATGTGTTTCCGCTCTGCTGGGTCTACTTCGCGCTCAGTACATAGTATGCACTGAGTATCAGTAGCCTTGCAGGCCGATCCCTTGTGGCCCTCTTTTCCACACTTGTAGCACATCTTGCTACGGTCAGGTCCTCGGCAGTCACGCGCCTGGTGACCGTAGTTCAGGCACCTAAAACAGCGCTGAACCCTTTGCCAACTTCTGATACGGCAGCTGGTATAGCCGATCTTTATCCTGGTTCTTGAGAGCAGGAACGCCGCTTGGTCTTGTTCCATCTCTACAATGGCCAAGCGGAGCTCTCTGCTGTTGGGGTTGGTCAGCGAGACACTAAACTCCCCTACTTCCTGTTGGAATTCAGTAAAAACAGCTTTCACAGCAGCCTCTACTTCTTCTACTGAAGCTAGACAGTCGATGTCCCTGATCTCGACCGTTTCTTTGGGGCACATCTCCTTGACGTTGCCTGTTTCACCAACCGTCCTTCTCAGGAATTCGCTAAAAGTCTCCAGTCCTTGAGATGAGCCCAACTCGATCAGGACATCACCGGCCCTGGTTTTCCTAATCCCTTTGATGTTGGTCGTTGGGCTCTCCGTAATAAGATCCTGCCGGATGTTCTGCAGGATGTCACTGTAGGACTTTCCTTCTCCTGGTTTTGATGAGGACGGCGGCAGACCTCTTCTTTGTCTTTCTCCTCCTTTTCTTCTTCTTTTTGGCAGCTGCTGGGCAGGCTGCTCTGTGTCGATGGCCGATGTTCTGCCGCCGCTGGACTGGTTTGTTGTTAGGCTGCTGCG